>OU696697.1:64942132-65254115 GCA_916050605.2 Platycheirus albimanus | reverse complement strand
GATAATGATAATGATAATGATAATGATAATGATAATGATAATGATAATGATAATGATAATGATAATGATAATGATAATGATAATGATAATGATAATGATAATGATAATGATAATGATAATGATAATGATAATGATAATGATAATGATAATGATAATGATAATGATAATGATAATGATAATGATAATGATAATGATAATGATAATGATAATGATAATGATAATGATAATGATAATGATAATGATAATGATAATGATAATGATAATGATAATGATAATGATAATGATAATGATAATGATAATGATAATGATAATGATAATGATAATGATAATGATAATGATAATGATAATGATAATGATAATGATAATGATAATGATAATGATAATGATAATGATAATGATAATGATAATGATAATGATAATGATAATGATAATGATAATGATAATGATAATGATAATGATAATGATAATGATAATGATAATGATAATGATAATGATAATGATAATGATAATGATAATGATAATGATAATGATAATGATAATGATAATGATAATGATAATGATAATGATAATGATAATGATAATGATAATGATAATGATAATGATAATGATAATGATAATGATAATGATAATGATAATGATAATGATAATGATAATGATAATGATAATGATAATGATAATGATAATGATAATGATAATGATAATGATAATGATAATGATAATGATAATGATAATGATAATGATAATGATAATGATAATGATAATGATAATGATAATGATAATGATAATGATAATGATAATGATAATGATAATGATAATGATAATGATAATGATAATGATAATGATAATGATAATGATAATGATAATGATAATGATAATGATAATGATAATGATAATGATAATGATAATGATAATGATAATGATAATGATAATGATAATGATAATGATAATGATAATGATAATGATAATGATAATGATAATGATAATGATAATGATAATGATAATGATAATGATAATGATAATGATAATGATAATGATAATGATAATGATAATGATAATGATAATGATAATGATAATGATAATGATAATGATAATGATAATGATAATGATAATGATAATGATAATGATAATGATAATGATAATGATAATGATAATGATAATGATAATGATAATGATAATGATAATGATAATGATAATGATAATGATAATGATAATGATAATGATAATGATAATGATAATGATAATGATAATGATAATGATAATGATAATGATAATGATAATGATAATGATAATGATAATGATAATGATAATGATAATGATAATGATAATGATAATGATAATGATAATGATAATGATAATGATAATGATAATGATAATGATAATGATAATGATAATGATAATGATAATGATAATGATAATGATAATGATAATGATAATGATAATGATAATGATAATGATAATGATAATGATAATGATAATGATAATGATAATGATAATGATAATGATAATGATAATGATAATGATAATGATAATGATAATGATAATGATAATGATAATGATAATGATAATGATAATGATAATGATAATGATAATGATAATGATAATGATAATGATAATGATAATGATAATGATAATGATAATGATAATGATAATGATAATGATAATGATAATGATAATGATAATGATAATGATAATGATAATGATAATGATAATGATAATGATAATGATAATGATAATGATAATGATAATGATAATGATAATGATAATGATAATGATAATGATAATGATAATGATAATGATAATGATAATGATAATGATAATGATAATGATAATGATAATGATAATGATAATGATAATGATAATGATAATGATAATGATAATGATAATGATAATGATAATGATAATGATAATGATAATGATAATGATAATGATAATGATAATGATAATGATAATGATAATGATAATGATAATGATAATGATAATGATAATGATAATGATAATGATAATGATAATGATAATGATAATGATAATGATAATGATAATGATAATGATAATGATAATGATAATGATAATGATAATGATAATGATAATGATAATGATAATGATAATGATAATGATAATGATAATGATAATGATAATGATAATGATAATGATAATGATAATGATAATGATAATGATAATGATAATGATAATGATAATGATAATGATAATGATAATGATAATGATAATGATAATGATAATGATAATGATAATGATAATGATAATGATAATGATAATGATAATGATAATGATAATGATAATGATAATGATAATGATAATGATAATGATAATGATAATGATAATGATAATGATAATGATAATGATAATGATAATGATAATGATAATGATAATGATAATGATCATGATAATGATAATGATAATGATAATGATAATGATAATGATAATGATAATGATAATGATAATGATAATGATAATGATAATGATAATGATAATGATAATGATAATGATAATGATAATGATAATGATAATGATAATGATAATGATAATGATAATGATAATGATAATGATAATGATAATGATAATGATAATGATAATGATAATGATAATGATAATGATAATGATAATGATAATGATAATGATAATGATAATGATAATGATAATGATAATGATAATGATAATGATAATGATAATGATAATGATAATGATAATGATAATGATAATGATAATGATAATGATAATGATAATGATAATGATAATGATAATGATAATGATAATGATAATGATAATGATAATGATAATGATAATGATAATGATAATGATAATGATAATGATAATGATAATGATAATGATAATGATAATGATAATGATAATGATAATGATAATGATAATGATAATGATAATGATAATGATAATGATAATGATAATGATAATGATAATGATAATGATAATGATAATGATAATGATAATGATAATGATAATGATAATGATAATGATAATGATAATGATAATGATAATGATAATGATAATGATAATGATAATGATAATGATAATGATAATGATAATGATAATGATAATGATAATGATAATGATAATGATAATGATAATGATAATGATAATGATAATGATAATGATAATGATAATGATAATGATAATGATAATGATAATGATAATGATAATGATAATGATAATGATAATGATAATGATAATGATAATGATAATGATAATGATAATGATAATGATAATGATAATGATAATGATAATGATAATGATAATGATAATGATAATGATAATGATAATGATAATGATAATGATAATGATAATGATAATGATAATGATAATGATAATGATAATGATAATGATAATGATAATGATAATGATAATGATAATGATAATGATAATGATAATGATAATGATAATGATAATGATAATGATAATGATAATGATAATGATAATGATAATGATAATGATAATGATAATGATAATGATAATGATAATGATAATGATAATGATAATGATAATGATAATGATAATGATAATGATAATGATAATGATAATGATAATGATAATGATAATGATAATGATAATGATAATGATAATGATAATGATAATGATAATGATAATGATAATGATAATGATAATGATAATGATAATGATAATGATAATGATAATGATAATGATAATGATAATGATAATGATAATGATAATGATAATGATAATGATAATGATAATGATAATGATAATGATAATGATAATGATAATGATAATGATAATGATAATGATAATGATAATGATAATGATAATGATAATGATAATGATAATGATAATGATAATGATAAT
Organism: Platycheirus albimanus; assembly: GCA_916050605.2. Classification (NCBI taxonomy): domain Eukaryota; kingdom Metazoa; phylum Arthropoda; class Insecta; order Diptera; family Syrphidae; genus Platycheirus; species Platycheirus albimanus. The sequence continues at coordinate 65,250,281 of OU696697.1, read as the reverse complement.
GATAATGATAATGATAATGATAATGATAATGATAATGATAATGATAATGATAATGATAATGATAATGATAATGATAATGATAATGATAATGATAATGATAATGATAATGATAATGATAATGATAATGATAATGATAATGATAATGATAATGATAATGATAATGATAATGATAATGATAATGATAATGATAATGATAATGATAATGATAATGATAATGATAATGATAATGATAATGATAATGATAATGATAATGATAATGATAATGATAATGATAATGATAATGATAATGATAATGATAATGATAATGATAATGATAATGATAATGATAATGATAATGATAATGATAATGATAATGATAATGATAATGATAATGATAATGATAATGATAATGATAATGATAATGATAATGATAATGATAATGATAATGATAATGATAATGATAATGATAATGATAATGATAATGATAATGATAATGATAATGATAATGATAATGATAATGATAATGATAATGATAATGATAATGATAATGATAATGATAATGATAATGATAATGATAATGATAATGATAATGATAATGATAATGATAATGATAATGATAATGATAATGATAATGATAATGATAATGATAATGATAATGATAATGATAATGATAATGATAATGATAATGATAATGATAATGATAATGATAATGATAATGATAATGATAATGATAATGATAATGATAATGATAATGATAATGATAATGATAATGATAATGATAATGATAATGATAATGATAATGATAATGATAATGATAATGATAATGATAATGATAATGATAATGATAATGATAATGATAATGATAATGATAATGATAATGATAATGATAATGATAATGATAATGATAATGATAATGATAATGATAATGATAATGATAATGATAATGATAATGATAATGATAATGATAATGATAATGATAATGATAATGATAATGATAATGATAATGATAATGATAATGATAATGATAATGATAATGATAATGATAATGATAATGATAATGATAATGATAATGATAATGATAATGATAATGATAATGATAATGATAATGATAATGATAATGATAATGATAATGATAATGATAATGATAATGATAATGATAATGATAATGATAATGATAATGATAATGATAATGATAATGATAATGATAATGATAATGATAATGATAATGATAATGATAATGATAATGATAATGATAATGATAATGATAATGATAATGATAATGATAATGATAATGATAATGATAATGATAATGATAATGATAATGATAATGATAATGATAATGATAATGATAATGATAATGATAATGATAATGATAATGATAATGATAATGATAATGATAATGATAATGATAATGATAATGATAATGATAATGATAATGATAATGATAATGATAATGATAATGATAATGATAATGATAATGATAATGATAATGATAATGATAATGATAATGATAATGATAATGATAATGATAATGATAATGATAATGATAATGATAATGATAATGATAATGATAATGATAATGATAATGATAATGATAATGATAATGATAATGATAATGATAATGATAATGATAATGATAATGATAATGATAATGATAATGATAATGATAATGATAATGATAATGATAATGATAATGATAATGATAATGATAATGATAATGATAATGATAATGATAATGATAATGATAATGATAATGATAATGATAATGATAATGATAATGATAATGATAATGATAATGATAATGATAATGATAATGATAATGATAATGATAATGATAATGATAATGATAATGATAATGATAATGATAATGATAATGATAATGATAATGATAATGATAATGATAATGATAATGATAATGATAATGATAATGATAATGATAATGATAATGATAATGATAATGATAATGATAATGATAATGATAATGATAATGATAATGATAATGATAATGATAATGATAATGATAATGATAATGATAATGATAATGATAATGATAATGATAATGATAATGATAATGATAATGATAATGATAATGATAATGATAATGATAATGATAATGATAATGATAATGATAATGATAATGATAATGATAATGATAATGATAATGATAATGATAATGATAATGATAATGATAATGATAATGATAATGATAATGATAATGATAATGATAATGATAATGATAATGATAATGATAATGATAATGATAATGATAATGATAATGATAATGATAATGATAATGATAATGATAATGAATGATAATGATAATGATAATGATAATGATAATGATAATGAATGAATGATAATGATAATGATAATGATAATGATAATGATAATGATAATGATAATGATAATGATAATGATAATGATAATGATAATGATAATGATAATGATAATGATAATGATAATGATAATGATAATGATAATGATAATGATAATGATAATGATAATGATAATGATAATGATAATGATAATGATAATGATAATGATAATGATAATGATAATGATAATGATAATGATAATGATAATGATAATGATAATGATAATGATAATGATAATGATAATGATAATGATAATGATAATGATAATGATAATGATAATGATAATGATAATGATAATGATAATGATAATGATAATGATAATGATAATGATAATGATAATGATAATGATAATGATAATGATAATGATAATGATAATGATAATGATAATGATAATGATAATGATAATGATAATGATAATGATAATGATAATGATAATGATAATGATAATGATAATGATAATGATAATGATAATGATAATGATAATGATAATGATAATGATAATGATAATGATAATGATAATGATAATGATAATGATAATGATAATGATAATGATAATGATAATGATAATGATAATGATAATGATAATGATAATGATAATGATAATGATAATGATAATGATAATGATAATGATAATGATAATGATAATGATAATGATAATGATAATGATAATGATAATGATAATGATAATGATAATGATAATGATAATGATAATGATAATGATAATGATAATGATAATGATAATGATAATGATAATGATAATGATAATGATAATGATAATGATAATGATAATGATAATGATAATGATAATGATAATGATAATGATAATGATAATGATAATGATAATGATAATGATAATGATAATGATAATGATAATGATAATGATAATGATAATGATAATGATAATGATAATGATAATGATAATGATAATGATAATGATAATGATAATGATAATGATAATGATAATGATAATGATAATGATAATGATAATGATAATGATAATGATAATGATAATGATAATGATAATGATAATGATAATGATAATGATAATGATAATGATAATGATAATGATAATGATAATGATAATGATAATGATAATGATAATGATAATGATAATGATAATGATAATGATAATGATAATGATAATGATAATGATAATGATAATGATAATGATAATGATAATGATAATGATAATGATAATGATAATGATAATGATAATGATAATGATAATGATAATGATAATGATAATGATAATGATAATGATAATGATAATGATAATGATAATGATAATGATAATGATAATGATAATGATAATGATAATGATAATGATAATGATAATGATAATGATAATGATAATGATAATGATAATGATAATGATAATGATAATGATAATGATAATGATAATGATAATGATAATGATAATGATAATGATAATGATAATGATAATGATAATGATAATGATAATGATAATGATAATGATAATGATAATGATAATGATAATGATAATGATAATGATAATGATAATGATAATGATAATGATAATGATAATGATAATGATAATGATAATGATAATGATAATGATAATGATAATGATAATGATAATGATAATGATAATGATAATGATAATGATAATGATAATGATAATGATAATGATAATGATAATGATAATGATAATGATAATGATAATGATAATGATAATGATAATGATAATGATAATGATAATGATAATGATAATGATAATGATAATGATAATGATAATGATAATGATAATGATAATGATAATGATAATGATAATGATAATGATAATGATAATGATAATGATAATGATAATGATAATGATAATGATAATGATAATGATAATGATAATGATAATGATAATGATAATGATAATGATAATGATAATGATAATGATAATGATAATGATAATGATAATGATAATGATAATGATAATGATAATGATAATGATAATGATAATGATAATGATAATGATAATGATAATGATAATGATAATGATAATGATAATGATATGATAATGATAATGATAATGATAATGATAATGATAATGATAATGATAATGATATGATAATGATAATGATAATGATAATGATAATGATAATGATAATGATAATGATAATGATAATGATAATGATAATGATAATGATAATGATAATGATAATGATAATGATAATGATAATGATAATGATAATGATAATGATAATGATAATGATAATGATAATGATAATGATAATGATAATGATAATGATAATGATAATGATAATGATAATGAATAATGATAATGATAATGATAATGATAATGATAATGATAATGATAATGATAATGATAATGATAATGATAATGATAATGATAATGATAATGATAATGATAATGATAATGATAATGATAATGATAAGATAATGATAATGATAATGATAATGATAATGATAATGATAATGATAATGATAATGATAATGATAATGATAATGATAATGATAATGATAATGATAATGATAATGATAATGATAATGATAATGATAATGATAATGATAATGATAATGATAATGATAATGATAATGATAATGATAATGATAATGATAATGATAATGATAATGATAATGATAATGATAATGATAATGATAATGATAATGATAATGATAATGATAATGATAATGATAATGATAATGATAATGATAATGATATAATGATAATGATAATGATAATGATAATGATAATGATAATGATAATGATAATGATAATGATAATGATAATGATAATGATAATGATAATGATAATGATAATGACAATGATAATGATAATGATAATGATAATGATAATGATAATGATAATGATAATGATAATGATAATGATAATGATAATGATAATGATAATGATAATGATAATGATAAATTGTCGTCGCCTCTATGTGCTCGCACTGAATATCACATTTTCAGAATGTTTATTTTCCTCCGGGAAAATGAAACGATTCCGTTTCCTAGCTAATTAAATCTTATTCACACCCGTTTTGAATTGCCAGACTTTTTTTTCTTTTTCTGCCAGTTAGCCGGCATGTTTATAAATTTTGTGTGTGTGAATGGAAAATATGTGTGTGTTGCAATTTTCGTGCCAGTAGCTGGCTGTGGGAAACGCTATATTGTATTCCTGCCCTAATCGCAGCCGCTGTATCGAAGAACAAATACGAAAAAAACGAAATTTGCTAAAAAAGTGTTTTTGTTTACTTCTGCCGTTGCCTTGGATTTGTTTCCAAATTGGTGTTTTGTTTTGTTTACTTCTGCAGTTGCCTTTTGTTTAATTTTGCTTACTTCTGCCGTTTACTTACTTACTTATGTTGGCGCCACTGGAGCGTGGTACTCCTAGGCCTTGCTGAGAATGCCCCTCCAGCCGGCTCGATCTCTAGCCTGCTGTCTCCAATTTTGTACTCCAAGTTGACGGATGTCTCCCTCTACCTGGTCGCTCTATCGAAGATGAGGTCTACCTTGGCTTCTGACTCTCTCGGGTTTGGCGTTGAAGACTTTACGAGCTGGAGCGTTCGATGTCCATTCGCTCTACATGGCCCAGCCATCTTAGTCTTTGGATTCGAATTTTTCTGGCTAGGCTTATGTCGCTGTACAGCTCGTACAGTTCGTTGTTATATCTTCTTCTCCAAACGTTGTTTTCGCGATTTACGCAGACAGGACCATAGATCGTACGCAGAACTTTTCTCTCGAAGACTCCAAGTGAATTTTCATCCGATTGGGAGAGGGTCCATGCTTCCGCACCATATAGCAGGACCGGGATGATGAGTGCACTGAGCCAAAAAAAACACGTAAAATAAACTAAAACCACTTTAAATCAATCGAAAATCAATAAATGTTTAGCCTAAAGTAGAAAAACGTCGAATCAATGCACTTCCACTTTAAAATCGTTGATTCTTAAAAACTTATGAAATTAAACTCGGTTAAAGTTTGAATTGAAGTTGAAGTCGATATGATCTTGGCCTAAAGCATAAAAACACTAAATCAAAGTCAAAACTACTTTACTCTCTTATATTGTATAAATAAAGAAGTACGTATTTCATTTAAATGCGTTTCGCATTTACTTTTGTTAAATTGTTCACATACTTGAAGTGTTTTTGGCATTTCATCTAAATATGAAGCCAATTAAATGTACTAAGCCCATACTTATATAGTAATATGAAGCCACATCAAATTGATTGCGTCCACACTTTGAATTGAATACGAACCCGATTTAAATGAATTGTGACTACACTTTGAAGCGAAATTATTTGTTATGTATGCATTACACCCACACTTTAATTTAAATATAAGGCCAGGTTAAGTTATATACGTCCACACTTTAAATCAGATAGTGGCCTAATTTAACTTATTAAGGGTACACTTTAAATTAAATATGAAGCCACATCAATTGGATCATGTGCACACTTTGCATTGATTATGGAGCCTAGTGTACTTATAAAACTTAAAAATTGATAAATAAAATAAAATTGAGTTGAATTTCTTATTTTATTAGTTTGTACTGAGAACTTTTTCTGAATAAATTGATATAATAGATTGAAGCGATTTTGAAGATGATGCTTTTTAAACTTTTTGAGTACGCGACTCCTCTGTTAGAAACATTCTGGCGGCCCCTACACATCTGGTACAATCCGAAAAAAAATAGTCTTTGTTACAATAATTACCTACTTAAAATATGTCTTTAAAGGTTGGAATAACAAGCCTCAGTCTGTAATTGTCGGTAAAGTATTATCTGCTGAAAGTATGAAACCATCAAAGCTTATGCGACATTTCTCAACTAAACAATAAACATCCCAAAGAAGCTGATAAGCTGTTGGACTGAAAACTGAAATCCCTTAACCGGCAACAATTAAGTTATCTTTTTGCTATCAAAAGTACCATACAATTGAAATTGAAAGTTAATAATGCCAAACGTTTTATCGACTCACTACTTTCTTTATAGAATGGTAGCCAAGGTTTTACCCTCTGAATTAAAAAGTGTGCTTGATAGAATTGATTTGCTCCACTAAAATCTCCTTTATCACGCAGATGTCCGATGGTTGTCCAAAGGAAAGGGATTGACACGAGTTCTGGAATAAAAAGCTGAATTATTGATGTTCTTACAAGATCCAAAATCTGAATATTCGAATCAACTTTGCTATTAAAGTAATCATTTCTCGCTGAACTTTTTGACGACTTAAACATCTTGAATAAGAGCCTCCGCGGGAGAGAAGAAAATATTTTAACTGCAAAAGGCAAGATCAGAGGATTCCTCGTAAAATTTCGTTTTTGATCATGTATAAAATGTTTCCAGAGTATATCGTTTAGATACATGTTTTTCTGTTTGTATACCTTAATGCCTTTATAATCTGGGGAATGACCACTCTCAATGCTGAAGGCGTTAAGAATTTACAAACAGAAAAACATGTATCTAAACGATGTACTCTGAAAACATTACATATTAAAATGAACAATAATAACAACATGAATAGAAAACAAGACACCCAAAACATCTCTGCTGTTTATTGTTCTCTCGTTTCTTCATAAATGTCATTTTATTATCAATAGAAGAGCTTTTCACTTTGTTTGTTTCAAAACAATTTAATAATTAATTTTGAATGTAAGCTTAAATCAAATAAGCTCTTTTTACTTGCGATTATAGGTACTATAAGGCAAGTTATGCATTCGTAAAAAAAAAAAAAAAATTCTAACAATCAAACATGACATTACGATGATAGAGAAGTCGAAAAAAGTGGGTCCGACAATTCTGTCTGTCTGTCTGTCTGTCTGTCTGTCTGTCTGTCTGTCTGCCTGTCTGTCTGTCCGTGTGTCTGTCTGCCTGTATAGTTACCTACAGCCTAAGCGGCTGAACCGATTTGCTTCAAACTTGGTACATAATATTATTATGACGTCGTACAGAGGGGTTTTTGGAATTAGCATTCTAGCTCCAAAACTAACGGTACCTGCCATACGATTTTTTGTGAAAAATAAATTTTTCTCAAAAACGGCTCATACCATCTCAAACTTTCTGAATTGTGTTTGCTGCAAAAACTTAATGTTTTGGTCGGAATAGATTTTTCAGGAAAAGTCTTATAACGGTACCTCCCATAGGACCGGTTTTTTGAAATCCGATTTTCTCGTAAGCCACTTGACGGATTTCGATGAAATTCTTAATATAGAAGCCCTTTTATAAAAGAAATAATATAAATTCTTAAATTTTTCAAAAAAAGTGTTTTTGAGTTTTTTTTAAAAATTTTCAAAAATTTTTTTTAATTTTCGTTTTTTCCAAAAACGGTTTAATCTATATTTTTTTAATTTTATTTTTCTGATAAAAACTACAAAGTGCTAGAAGTTGGCATACTCAAACAAATTTGGAACATATTTTCGAAAAGTTTTTCAAAAAAAAACTGTTTTTTGAAAAAACTGGTCCACGATTTGGAAAAAAATTTTCTGAAAAATTCAAAAACGTAAAGGAAACCTGATGGCTTACTTCATTTTCTTCAAAAAACGTTTTAGGTATTGATTTTTAAGTGATTTATAAAATTTCATATGATTTTTTCAACGCCTTTTTCCCAAAATCTCAAGCACCCAAGATCATTTTAACACATTAGAGCAAGTTCGTACGACCCAGTCGTGCACTTTATTTGTTATAAAAGTTAGCGTATTCCTTATTGATTTGTATTGTTATTATAATGTACTTAATTTTTTTTTTCAGTAAAGTTCTTTTGAGGAAGGCAGCAACCCTTGGCGAAACGTCACGAAAGCTAATATAACTTAATTGTTTAATTACCAATATTACCCTTATACGCTTATAATAGACTGAGGTCTGTTTCCCAATATTAAGGAAAGAGGGACTGTAACAGGTTTTTGGAAAATTTTCTGTGGGCAAAAACCTATTTAAAATTAACGAAAGAACGTTCAATATTGAGCTAAATTTTTTTTTAACAATTATATGCAATCTTTGTTTTCGAATTTCGAACTTTAGAAGAGAAAGAATAAAAAAACGAATATTAATTCAAAATGTTTCTCGAGAGGGTTAATTTTTTTGTTTTGTTTTTGTTTAAGTCCCTTGGCACTCGGCTAACGTTCTTTAGAAGAAGATCGAGTGAATTCAGGCTCTACTATAAATGTTTGGATGTTTTCTAGGCGACTTCCACTCTCCTCTGTCAGATCATTGGAAACCTACATTGGACTACGTCTGATCCACCATTTTCCTGATGATTGCTAAAAAAAAAACGATTTTTTGTGTGTTGCATTTGATCATTAAGCGTTTAATTTTATCGTTTTCTACGTAATATTCCCTTTTCAATGATGTGCCATATGTCTGCATTCGGCCAAACATCGAATTTTGATTAATTGCACCGGTAAATATTTAAATCAAATTCACAAACCAGTAACTCTGAACGGTGCCATTTCTTGACTCCTTCTACCAGCTGTCCAGGTTCTTAATTCTGCTGAAATTTAGATGACACTTCGCCCTCATCTGTCATTTTCCAGAATGTCCACATTTTTGGATTTCCAAAACTATGGCTGACACAAAAAGGCGATGGAAACAACGGCGGCGTCAACCACTATTTTTTGAGGTTTTACGAGGGCTTCTTCTACAGCGTTTTAGTCTGGATAGCCAAACCAGCTATACGCTCCTTCGAAACCGACATCAACGCCCAAAAGAATCCGTGGCTGAGTTCGCTATCCATCTGCAGCCCTTTGCATGGACTGTTTTTCCAGGTGGAGCAGAAAAAGTAGCGGAGGAAATAGTCCTCAGCCAGTTCATCGATGGGATCAGAGATGAACAAGTCCAGAACCTCGTGGCGGTTGGACGTCCTCTCAATTTTCAGGAAGCCTTACGCACCGCCCAAGAAATGACGTCACGCTTCGAACACCGAGGTAATCGAAGAGCCTTTGCCAAAATCTCACCGCCGTCGGGAAGACGAAACGATAACAGGCGAGGTCAAATCCCAGAAGAGATAGCCTCAAATTCATCTCCAGAGGCGGAAAACTAAAATCTGCCGGTGTAAAGGAGCGAACACCAGCAAATCCGCTTCCACTCCCCAAATTTTCCCCAAACCAAACCCAACAACATCTTCAGTTCTTAAATCAGATTCTGTATTTTCAAAAGTCACCAATGGAGCGGGTCTGTCGCTGGAAGACTATATTGACAAGAAATACCGTTTCCTTGTCAACTCTGGCGCACTCCATAATTAGTAAGAAGCATCTTCCAAAGACAGTTTAACCATTTGGACGCTCAATCGGGATAGACGGGATTGCTGGAGAAAATCTTTACTCACTCGGTATGGCAGAAGTTTTATTGGTGCTTGAGAAAAGGGAATATCATCAAAATTTCGTTGCCGTGAGCCAAGAGGTACCCACAATTTTGGGTGTTGATTTTCTTCAAGAAAACCTTTGCAGTCTGGATTTCGCGGAGCTTTCCTTGGAAGTTCGGGGAAGAAAACTTCCGCTTCTACTTCCAGCCAAAGCCCTGAATATCCTTCTTGTGACAAGAAGCCCAGAAATCTTCCAGCTCGCTCGGAAATAGTGTTTTCGATGCCGAGACCTTTGGACCTTGAAGCGACTACAGCGTTACTTGAACCATGCGATCAGAATGGATTACCTACCTAAGGGTGTGTTTTTGGATCGTTTTTTTGTCGAAGGCACCAAGTCTCATCTGATAGTAAGGATGATTAATATGGGTGGAGAAGAAGTGACCTTACCAAAAGATTCAGTAATTGGCCGGGCATGTTCAGCCGAGTCATGCGATTCCCCTTGGTTCACAAATTCAAATACCACACATCTTCACAGCTTATTGGAATCCATTCCGGAGGACCTCACCCAGGAACAGATAACTCGTTATAAAGACTTGCTTTATTGTTACCACGACGTCTTTTCTTCTGGACTCCAGGACCAAGGAAGAACTGGCTTAACAAAACACGTGATTGAGACTGAAACAACGAGACCCGTAAAAGTACCAGCTAGAAAAATTCCGCTGGCAAAACTAGAGGAAGTGACTGATTTAGTTCGAGACATGAACGACCGAAAAATCATAGAACCATCAAAAAGACCCTGGGCATCGCCTATGGTTTTGGTACGCAAAAAGGAACGCGGAACAAAAAACAATTTCGCAGTTTTGTTATGGTTATGTTCTTATTACCGGCGCTTTATTGAAGGATTTTCAGAACTAACCGAAGAAAAGCGGCGTTTTTCTTGGAACCCGAGCTGTGATTCTGCTTTTAGTGAACTGAAGAAAAGAGTTACCTCTGCCCCTATATTGGAGTTTCGTACTTCAAATGATGAATTCATCCTGGATGCCGATACTTCTAATTATGGTATTGGAGCTGTTCTGAGCCAACGACAAGGAGATCGCGAAGTGGCCATAGAGTATTTCAGCAAAACACTTAAGCGCGAGGCACAAAACTACTGCGTTACCAGGGGGGAGCTTTTAGCTGTTCTACTTGCTACCCATCATTTTCATCATTACCTTCTCGGACGTACCTTCACCCTACGGACGGACCATGTTTCGTTACGATGGCTGTGCAATTTTAAGCATCCCAAAGGACAGATGGCAAGATGGCTAGAATGACTACAACAGCATAGTTTCAACATACAACATCGACCTGAACGGAACCCCGACATGGAAACGCAGATGCACTATCGCGGAGAGCTTGTGGTAACTGCAAACATTGTTTACTGGCAGAAGAGCTAGAAGACGAATCTTCCAAGCATGCCTTCATTACTTCCGTTACAGGTAACCTAGGAGAGGATCAGAGGAGGGACCCCGTACTGTCTGCGGTGATTAAATGGACTTTACGAACAACTTTCTCTGCAGGAGGGAACCCTTGTGTGTTTGTGGGAAGAAACACCAGATCTCATTAAGAAACTTATAGTTGTCCCAAAGGAGTTTGTCCCGGCAATACTAACATCGTTACGTCCCAGCGGATGGCCACCGCTGACAAAAGACAACACTATGGAAGGTAAAAAGTCGTTACTTTTGGGTCGGCCGAACCGTTGACGTTAAACGTGGTGTTTGACATGCGAACTCTCTGTATTACTCGACGTAGCCCGCAGCGAAGAACTCGTGGTGCCCTTCAGCTTAGTCGACCACGATGTCCCTCGAACGAATAGCTATTGATATCCTCGGCCCACTTCCGCTTCATGCTACCCAATCAAACAACTGAGACAGTCCTTGGCCCCTTGGTAGACCACGTATTCTGTCGTTTCGGAGTACCACAGGTCATACATTCGGACCAAGGCTGCAATTTCGAGTCAGAAATTTTCCAAACAACACTCCAGACCCTCGGTATCGAAAAGACGCATAAAACACCCTTGCACCCGATTTTCAGATGGGATGGTTGAAAGATTCAACAGAACTTTATTGGATTATCTCGCGAAATTCGTGGACTATCATCAGACGGACTGGGATCGTCACCTATAACCAGCACTTCTAGCTTACCGATCTTCGGAACATGAGTCAACCGGATTCTCCCCTGCATACCTAAATCTGGGTGGAGAAGTTAAGCTTCCTTTGGACATAGCGTTTGGGGCACCCAATGAAGCAGATCTAGACGTACCACTCTATGCACTGGAACATAGACAAAGGCTGCAAAAAGTTCACCATGTTGCTCGTGACAACTTCCAGTTGGCAGCTGATTCCATGAAAACACGGTATGACATTAAGAAACATTCCATTACTTTTCTTCCAAGTGATGAGGCTTGATTTCACAACCGAAAACGGAAAAATTGAATTTCACCCAAATTACAAAGTGACTGGGAAGGCCAAGTACGAGTAATAGCACGACTATTCGACCTAGTTTACCGCATTCAGTGTAAGGGAAGGCGTAAAACACGAGTAGTTCATATCGACCGACTGGCTATATTCAAACCCCGAATTAGACTCAGCAGGTGCTCGGAGTCTTAAGGAGGGGCAATGTGATGAACTTACCTGATGAGCCCCACCGTCCGTCCATCTCCATCACCACCGCCCGCCGTGGCATGGCGCTTAGGACGGACAGAGCTTCTCCTCGGAGTTGCATTGCCAAGGCATGGGCTTTCTCAGTATCGGTCCACGCATTAAAGTTAGCAACAATTTCAAACTGCGTTTCGTAGTCTGTCCATGAAACGGTTCCGTCATATTGCTGCACCAGACTTGGATTGAAGAAATGGCTACTAGATGGGGTCAATTGAGTTGAGAACCTGGCTAAGCGTTGAATTGGCTGGTTTCCCCTTTTTGCTGTAGGCAGTGAAACGGACAGTCCAGTCGGATCTTGTTGGCTTCGTGCTGTTGGGCGTGAACGAAATATTCCTGTTGATGTTCGTTCACTTTCAACCGCATTTTCAGAAGCCATAAGTGAAGGACGAACAGCCCAAAAGAGCGCGCTTAGTTTCATTGACGGAGATTGCGGCTGTTCCTCCAATCGTTGTTGTTGAAACTGCCTTTGAGCCAATTCAGACGGAAATGGCCAAAGTGAGCAATTCGTTAGGTCTTCACCACCAGCAACATTGCAGTGGGGTGTTTCAACGATGTCGTCTTGAATAAACGGGTTATTAGATGAGAAGCGGTGTGGTGAAGAATGGGAGGGCTGGCGGCACGTTGCTTGCTCTTGAAAAAGCTTCCTCATCTCTTCAACGTTTATTATTCCTTTCGTAGTACGAGCTTTCAGAATCTTATTGAATAAACCCCACATCTGACACCAGTGTAACGAAAGCCAAGCTAGGGCGAACGTTAGAAGAGAAAGAATAAAAAAACGAATATTAATTCAAAATTGTTCCCGAGAGGGTTAATTTATTTGTTTTGTTTTTGTTTAAGTCTCTTGGCACTCGCTTAACGTTCTTTAGAAGAAGCTCGAGTGAATTCAGCGTCTACTATAAATGCAGCGCCTTTATATAGGACTTTGGATATTTTCTAGGCGACTTCCACTCTCCTCTGTCAGATCATTGGAAACCTACATTGGACTACGTCTGATCCGCCATTTTCCTAATGATTGCTAAAAAAACGATTTTTTGTGTGTTGCATTTGGTCATTTAGCGTTTAATTTTATCGTTTTCTACGTAATATTCCCTTTTCAATGATGTGCCAAATGTCTGCATTCGGCCAAACATCAAATTTTGATTAATTGTACCGGTAAATATTTAAATCAAATTCCCAAACCAGTAACTCTGAACGGTGCCATTTCTTGACTCCCTCTACCAGCTGTTCAGGTTCTGAATTCCGCTGAAATTCAGATGACACTTCGCCCTCATCTGTCATATTCCAGAATTTCCACATGTGTTTGACAGGACAAAATTTGGCCGTGGCTTGGAGGTACTGCTCTGGTGTGTACAACACCAGAAGCACCATGCAACTAAACACAAAAAGGCGATGGAAACAACGGCGGTGGTGATTAAAAAGATGGACGGACGGTGGGGCTCATCAGGTAAGTTCATCACATTGCCCCCTCCGTAAGACTCCGAGCACCTGCTGAGTCTAATTCGGTGTTTGAACTAAGCCAGTCGGTCCAAATGAACTACGCGTGTTTTACGCCTTCCCTTACACTGAATGCGGTAAACTAGGTCGAATAGTCGAGCTATTACTCGTACTTGGCCTTCCCAGTCACTTTGTTATTTGGGTGAAATTCCCTTTGTCCGTTTTCGGTTGTGGAATCAAGCCTCATCACTTGGAAGAAAAGTAATGGAATGTTTCTTAATGTCATACCGTGTTTTCATGGAATCAGCTGCCAACTGGAGGTTGTCACGAGCAACATGGTGAACTTTTTGCAGCCTTTGTCTAAGTTCCAGTGCATAGAGTGGTACGTCTAGATCTGCTTCACTGGTTGCCCCAAACGATATGTCCGCAGGAAGCTTAACTTCTATACCCAGATTTAGGTATGCAGGGGAGAATCCGGTTGACTCATGTTCCGAAGATCGGTAAGCTAGAAGTGCTGGTTGTAGGTGACGATCCCAGTCCGTCTGCTGATGGTCCACGAATTTCGCGAGATAATCCAATAAAGTTCTGTTGAATCTTTCAACCATCCCATCTAAAAACCGGGTGCAAGGGTGTTTTACGCGTCTTTTCGATACCGAGGGTCTGGAGTGTTGTTTGGAAAATGTCTGACTCGAAATTGCGGCCTTGGTCCGAATGTATGACGTGTGGTACTCCGAAACGACAG
Organism: Platycheirus albimanus; assembly: GCA_916050605.2. NCBI lineage: Eukaryota > Metazoa > Arthropoda > Insecta > Diptera > Syrphidae > Platycheirus > Platycheirus albimanus. Next base: position 65,234,782 of record OU696697.1, on the reverse strand, counting down.
AATACGTGGTCTACCAAGGGGCCAAGGACTGTCTCAGTTGTTTGATTGGGTAGCATGAAGCATTCTGGTCATTTTGTGAAGTAGTCCATTACCACGGCGATGTATCGATTTCCATCAACTGTGCGCGGAAGTGGGCCGAGGATATCAATAGCTATTCGTTCGAAGGGACATCGTGGTCGACTAGGCTGAAGGGCACCACGAGTTCTTCGCGGGCAATACAGAGAGTTCGCATGTCAAACACCACGTTTTAACGTCAACGGTTCGGCCGACCCAAAAGTAACGACTTTTTACCTTCCATAGTGTTTTCTTTTGTCAGCGGTGGCCATCCGCTGGGACGTTACGATGTTAGTGTTGCCGGGACAAACTCCTTTGGGACAACTATAAGTTTCTTAATAAGATCTGGTGTTTCTTCCCACAAACACACAAGGGTTCCCTCCTGCAGAGAAAGTTGTTCGAAAAGTGCACAGTAAGATTTTAGGTCTTCACTTTCGCTTGCAATTTCAGCTTTATCTGGTCGCTTGCCTTCCTCCTTCCATTTAATCACCACAGACAGTACGGGGTCCCTCCTCTGATCCTCTCCTAGGTTACCTGTAACGGAAGTAATGAAGGCATGCTTTGAAGATTCGTCTTCCAGCTCTTCTGCCAGTAAACAATGTTTGCAGTTACCACAAGCTCTCCGCGATAGTGCATCTGCGTTTCCATGTCGGGGTTCAGCGTTCAGGTCGATGTTGTATGTTGAAACTATACTGTTGTAGTCGTTCTAGCCATCTTGTCATCTGTCCCTTAGGATGCTTAAAATTGCACAGCCATCGTAACGAAACATGGTCCGTCCGTAGGGTGAAGGTACGTCCGAGAAGGTAATGATGAAAATGATGGGTAGCGAGTACAACAGCTAAAAGCTCCCTCCTGGTAACGCAGTTACTCCGTTATCCCCAAATTTTGTTTAAATATAGAATTTTAAAAACAGAACACCAAAATGAATCATATGAACAACATTAAAAACATCAACAACAACAAAAACAACAGCTACATGTTTACAAAATGTTTGCTGCACGTAAACCTCAATATATTAAATATTCGAATCAATTTAGATTTCAACCTCTTTTAGGTATTCATTCATACACTTTTGTTTGTAAAGACGACATCAAGTTAGCGTACATATAGACGTCTCTTTCTCTTAAACATTTTTTTTCTTGTTCTTTACATACCAAGGTCATTATTAAATCAGCCATTGCACAAGTAATTGTACTCGCACATGCTTAGCTGTGGTATTGTTAAAAAAAAACAGAATTTTATACTAACAGCATTTTGGATAAACTGATATTTGACATACAGGATTTTTAAGTACAGAACTCTGAAATACATAATTTTGGTCACACAGTATTTTCAAAAAAAAAAAAAAACCAGAATTTTGGTCATACAGAATTTTGACAACCGGTATTATGACCTGCTCCCTCCTCTAGGCGATTGCAGAAAATTAAGATTTTCCTATAAATACTCGGGGCAACCATAATGTATTACGTCATGAAGTTTGAGAACCGACTTATACTCATAAAAATCATCCAAGTTCATTCCCAACATTGATGTTTTAAAACGCGAAAAACTCGTACATCTTGGTAAGCCATGAATATATCGCAGACAGTCATTGAATGCAATGTTAATCTTCCGCTTAGATTGATCTTAACAAGAGTATACCAAACAATTGTAGGAAAATAATGGTAAACAATGATTTTACCAAGTGTGATTTAATTTTCGGCAACACTCGTAAGTTCGATGATGTTCTTAATGCACGTAATCCACCGTAATTTTTACTTGCGATTATAGGTACTATAAGGCAAGTTATGCATTGGTAAACATTTTTTTTTTTTGACAATCAAACATAACATTACGATGATAGAGAAGTCGAAAAAAGTGTATCGGCACCTACAGCCTAAACAGCTGGACCGATTTGCTCCAAACTTGGATAGTATTATTATGACGTCCTACAGAGGGGTTTTTGGAATTAGCATTCTAGCTTTAAAACTAACGGTACCTGCCATACGATTTTTAGTGAACAATTATTCTTTCTCGAAAACGGCTCCTACGATGTTGATAAAATTTTCTGAATAATGTTTTCTGCGCAAATTGTATGTTTTGGTTTGAATAGATTTTTCAGGAAAAGTCTTATAACGGTACCTCCCAAAGGACCGGTTTTTTTATATCCGATTTACTCGTAAGCCACTCGACGAATTTCGATCAAATTTTTAATGTAGAAGCCCTTCTATAACAGAAATAATACAAATTCTTAGATTTTTCAAACAAAGTTATTTTGAATTTTTGAAAAAAGTTTAAATTTTTTTTTTATTTTTTGTTTTTTTCCAAAAACGGTTTAATCAATTATTTTTTTAAATATTTTTTTTTTCTGATAAAAACTACAAAGTTGTAGATTTTGAAAAAAAAATTTCCTTTAAATTAAAAAAAAACTAAAGAAATCTGATGGCTTACTTCATTTTCTCCAAAAAAAAAAAAAACGTTTTAACTATTGATTTTTAAGTGATTAATACAATTTGATAGGATATTTTCAATACTTTTTCCGAAAATATCAAGCCCCAAGACCATTTTAAAACATAAGAGCAAGTTCGTACGACCCAGTCGTGCACTTTATTTCTAATTGTATTTGACGTAGCATCAAAACAACTCATTTTCCTATTTATAATAAATAATAGATATTTAACTTGTTCAACATTAGGCAAAGAAATACCATTTAAATCAAGCTTGGGAACGTCATGCAAGGAGTAAGTAAGTAAGTAATTAATTGATTTATTTACAATTTTAAATATACATTTTCACAAGTTTTTTGAATTTAAAAGCTTTGACTTTGCCGTTAGCTCGACTAACAACTTTATTCATTTTATAATAAAACCTTATTGTTTACATTACAGTTTACATTAGATAAATATCTTTTTATTTTTTAAGTATAGATTAATCATATTCAGTTATGAGCAATTTCCTAAATCTGCAAATTTCCTTGAGATAATTGACAAGCTTGTTTCTGGTCCATCCAATATTAGTATTGTGTCTTGCATTGAGAGAGAGAACTTCCCAAAATACACAAATCTCTTATGTCTAAAAATTGGACATGTACTTATAAAGTGGAAGCGGTCTTCTTTGGATCTTGTGTTACATAGTGAGCAGAACTGATTGTAACTCCCATTGTAAGGTCTTCTGTTTAGACAAAGTACTTCGCATCTTACATTAAATATTAGAGAAATGTCTCTGGTGCTCAAAGAATCGTGAAAATAATTATTGTTACCCAGATTAAATGCAAGGATATATTTAGTCTTGAACAAACTATACCAAGTGACTTAGTTGGATTCAACAGAATTTTATTCGATTCAGCCCACATATGAATAAAAGACAAATCCTCATTAACTCTGGCGATGATCTTCCAAAAGACCAGGTTTTTCTTGATAGGTACAAAGCAACATCATCTGCACTTGGCTATTTGATATAGCATCTGGCAGATAGTTAATGTACACACTAAACAAGATTGGTCCTAAAACAGATCCTTGAGGGATGCCTTTATTGACAAGATAAGGATAAGAGATTCCGTTATCGGTTTGTACTGTTATTAAACGGTTTCTAAGTTAGTTAAGAATTTTGTCAAGAGCAGAATGGGAGTAATAAAATTTGGTTTTGAGTTTTTTCAGAAGAATTGATTGGTCAATACTATCAAAGGCTTTAGAGAAATCAAACATTACCATAATACTGATGTCATCACAGTCCATTGCTGCCCTTAAATCTGAGGTGACTTTGATGACAGAATGACAGTTGATTCGCAACTATGTTTATTTCCTGAAACCTGATTGCCACTTAGACAATTTATTATATCTATCCGAATCTTCCTGAATCTGCTGGCCTAATATTTATTTAAGCCTTTTGATAGAAATGAAACTAAACTGATTGCTCTTAAATCCGATGGACCAGCTGGTTTTGATTTTTTTGGAATAGGAATTACTTTGGCATTCTTCCAGTTTTCCGGAAACTGGCGACTGTATGTGTACATTCAATAGTTAAAAATATGCACTAGAAAAGGAAAAAGTACCGGCAGAATTAGTTTTACGAAATTCGGTGAAATCTCATCGAGTCCTGTTGCATTAGATTTTACTGAGCGAATTGCTATTTCAACATCCAAGTCATTAACTCACCTGAATTCAAAACAATCAGTGGTTTAACCTTCATCATAATCAAACGATAATGCATAAGATGAGTTGGGTGCAAGAACCCAACCCATAACAGGAGGACTAAAGGGGCTTTTAAGAATTTCATTTTCACTGACATCAACATTTTTCAAATTTTTCCATAGGGTTTTTGGATTCAGCGTTTCATGAAAAAGGAGTGTTTGACCTTAATAATCAAGGTGGTAACCCTATTTCTAGAAAAAATAAACTGTTCACGATTATATTCCGATGGATTTATTTTATAATTTCTGTAAAAACGTTCTCTTTCCTTAATTAAAACCTTGATTTGTTTGGTGAACCAAGGGGAACTTTAAAGTTTCGCTATTTTTGTTACAGTTGGAACATATAATATAAAAAGTTCATTTATAACATTTGTTAATAAAGACACTTTGGTGTCAATATCTGCGATATTGTAGATGGTTCTTAAGCCAAAGATATTTAAATTATGATAAAAATTGCATAAATTGGTACGATTAATCGCCTTAAAATGTATGGTTTTGAAAAAGTTTCTACGTATTTTGAAGTTAAATGAACAAAATATAAAGTCATGTTGTGGAGACAACAAAACGTGTGACTTCTGAATCACAGTCCATAGAATAACAACGTCATAAATATTCAAAATTGCATATCAAAGCAGAAGATAAAGCAAAACTGCACTATCCACAATATCAACAATAATAACGAGTTTAACAGCACCGAAGCATGCACGAGCGCGAATGCGAACCTAATTTTATTTTTCCCTCAATTTGTTTTTAAATTTCACTTTGCGTTTATTTTTACATATAATTTAAGTTACGCGTAAGCATTTATTCTCTATAAAAGCAGATTATTTATTATCTGTCTGTCCCTTACGTACCAATGGTAACTAATAAGCTAAAAAAACATTTTTGCCAAATCAAATCTACAAATGGTTTTTTTTCAACAACAACAAATTAAAACTCTCTCTTGGCTCAACGAAAGACAAATTACCCATCAAACAACTACGCGGAGTTTACGAAATTTCTTGCACTCACTGCAACCAAAAATACATTGGACAAACTAGACGATCATTAGAGACAAGGTTCAACGAACACCTCCGTGCTGTAAAGTTAAAAAAATTCTTGACAACGCCATCGCCGCCCACGCATATGACCCAAACAACACAGCACCTCACAACAATCTTTGCCTGGAAGAAAATGTTCGTCTTATAAAAACTATAAGCAAATCTTCTAAACTTGATGCATATGAGTCACTCTACATTCTTTTTTATTAATGATAATCTGATGAACTTGGAACCAGGAGCTATTCAATCTCCTTTGTTTGATTGTTTAAAATAATTATCAACCTATCCCGTTTATAATTGTCACTCTCTTTCTTTTATTCATATGTATGCTATTGGATGTTACTCGTTTTTGTTTTTGTTCTTTTATATAATGTCAACTGTCTAATTTGTCTTTATCCAGTGCTAAATTTACGCTCCCTGAAGATAGATCCTCAGATGTGAACTGAAATGCATTCGATAATTAAATAAAAAATAACTTAACATACTCGTAAATAGTGTTTTTTTTATTTACGATATTTGCGGTCAATAAGGCTTAAATATTCAAATAAATAATTATTAAAAATCGTTCGACCACAAACAAGGCTTAGTTTTAGTGATTAAATCAGCTAAAAATCCTCTCCAAACAACCATAATTGATTCTACTGTCAACATTTTCAAGAAAGAACAAATTAAAAATACGAAACAAATACAGGTACTAAGTTACGTAGTATCGAACCTCGAAGAAGAAACCAGAAAATATGAGTACATGAAGATATTTTCTTCAAACGATCTGAATGTAATACATATGATAAATTATAAGGCAATTAAAGGAATTCAATAAAGTTAGGTGTCTATAGTTTGTAGATGTAAGATTTTTTTTACACGACCGCAGCGAGAATGAATTTTTACTTGCGATTATAGGTACTATAAGGCAAGTTATGCATTCGTCGAAAAAAAAGGTTTTGAGATAACAATCAAACATGACATTACGATGATAGCGAAGACGAAAAAAGATGGTCTAAAAATTCTGTCCGTCTGTATGTCTGTCTGTCTGTCTGTCTGTCTGTCTGTAAGTATAGAGACCTACAGCCCAAACGGGCGGGCCAAATTGCTTTAAACTTGGTATATAGACTTTTTTAGGTATTGTACAGAGGGGAAATTGAATTTTTTTTTAGCTCAAAAAATAACGGTACCTGCCATACAACCGTTACGTTAAAGCTTATTTTTCTCAAAAACGGTTCTAACGATTTCTATTTAAAAAAATCAGTGTTGCTTTTTAGGTACGACCAATCATATGGCTGAAAAAAAAGTTTTAAAAAATGGCTAAGAACGGTACTTTCCATAGGACCGTTTTTTTTTTGCTTTCGACTATCTCGAAAACGTCTCAACCGATTCTTTCGAAATTTCACACATATATAGTTGTAGGTAGCTAAATTTGTACTGCATACCAATATTTAAAAAAAATATAATTTTTTTTATTTAAAAAAATATTTAAAAAATGTATATTTTGAAAACTGCCTATTAAATTTTTTTCTAAAAATTATAAATTCATGTATTTGCTGAATACCTATGAACTGGAGTTTTCGAATTTTTTTGGGAATTTTTTTTTAAAAAGTTTTTCAAGAAAAACTTTTTTTCTCAAAAACCGCTCCACAGAATGTTATAAATTTATTCTCATAAATTTAGATTTATCCAAGAAATAAAATGGCGTACTCTTTTTTCAGCTCAAATTAGTTAGGTAAAGTATTTATTTAAGAATTTTGAAAAATTTATTTTTATCAAAATCTCAACACGGAAAGAATTTTTAGATCAGATCAAGAAAAATGAGCTGCAAATCACGAAAATCTTATGCTGTTTCTCACCTTAGCTCGGGGTTTTGTAAATTACGACTCCTTGTTCGCAATTTTCAAAATTGAACGAAATGAAGATATTGACACTCAAAAAAAGCAAATTATCACTTTTTTGGGTCAAAAGTTTTGAGATAACAATCAAACATGACATTACGATGATAGCGAAGACGAAAAAAGATGGTCTAAAAATTCTGTCCGTCTGTATGTCTGTCTGTCTGTCTGTCTGTAAGTATAGAGACCTACAGCCCAAACGGGCGGGCCAAATTGCTTTAAACTTGGTATATAGACTTTTTTAGGTATTGTACAGAGGGGAAATTGAATTTTTTTTTAGCTCAAAAAATAACGGTACCTGCCATACAACCGTTACGTTAAAGCTTATTTTTCTCAAAAACGGCTCGAACGATTTCTATTTAAAAAAATCAGTGCTGCTTTTTAGGTACGACCAATCATATGGCTGAAAAAAAAGTTTTAAAAAATGGCTAAGAACGGTACTTTCCATAGGACCGTTTTTTTTTGCTTTCGACTATCTCGAAAACGACTCAACCGATTCTTTCGAAATTTCACACATATATAGTTGTAGGTAGCTTAATTTGTACTGCATACCAATATTTAAAAAAAATATAATTTTTTTTATTTAAAAAAAAATTTAAAAAATGTATATTTTGAAAACTGCCTATTAATTTTTTTTCTAAAAATTATAAATTCATGTATTTACTGAATACCTATGAACTGGAGTTTTCGAATTTTTTTGGGAATTTTTTTTTTAAAAGTTTTTCAAAAAAAACTTTTTTTCTCAAAAACCACTCCACAGAATGTTATAAATTTATTCTCATAAATTTAGATTTATCCAAGAAATAAAATGGCGTACTCTTTTTTCAGCTCAAATTAGTTAGGTAAAGTATTTATTTAAGAATTTTGAAAAATTTATTTTTATCAAAATCTCAACACGTAAAGAATTTTTAGATCAGATCAAGAAAAATGAGCTGCAAATCACGAAAATCTTATGCTGTTTCTCACCTTAGCTCGGGGTTTTGTAAATTACGAATCCTAGTTCGCAATTTTCAAAATTGAACGAAATGAAGATATTGACACTCAAAAAAAGCAAATTATCACTTTTTTGGGTCAATAATTCGATCCTGAGAAATAAAACATTGCCATCGCGAATCGAAAATTGATCCAAATTTGTATCAATTTTATATTTACTCGATTGTAAATTGCAAAAAGCGAGTCGTAGATTTCCATCTTTTTTTTTTTGAATCAAAAATATGTTTTTGAAAAAATGAGTGGTAAAGTCGTAAATTGCAACCCCATTTTACTCAGTTTGTAACAAATTATACCTATCGCTTTGAGAGAAGCAACGTTTTCTATTTATTGAAAAGCATTTATTATTATTTATTGAAAAATGTAACTTTTTCTTACTTGGTTGATTCTAGGAATCGAACTCGAGACCCTATACATACCAATCTAGCACACTATATGGTGATGTATCCAAGTGGGATATCAAAATTAATAATAAGAAGCAACCTGAATATGAGTTACATTTTAGGGGTGTTCTGAATTAGGATAATGTTTTATTGGCGAGAAAAATATAGTCGTCTTATTTTGGACGTCTAACCTCTAATGTACATTTTTTTGTGATGATCATTTAAATAAACGTAAGAAATTGTATATAATGTGTAGTTGAAATTCAACTTTGTACTCCCTATATATATATATAGAACACAAAAAAGGCATTATGGAGACACAAGCGGGGCCAGGGCCTAATGACTTATATTCTGAACGATTCCTGTATGTGCGTTGATATTCTGGTGGAATATCATTTCCCGCTGAATCCGAATGGCTTACAAAGATCCACTTTTAATATTAACCAGATTTATTTTTCGAGGATTTTTCATTTCCTCAAAAGAGACAGTACAAAAAAAAATAAAATGCACGACTGGGTCGCACGAACTTGCTCTAATGTGTGACAATGGTCTTGGGGCTTGAGATTTTGATAAAAATAAATTTTTCAAAATTCTTAAATCAATACTTAAACTAATTTGAGCTGAAAAAAAAGTACGCCATTTTATTTCTTTTATAAATTTGAATTTATGAGAATAAATTTATAAAAATCTGTGGAGCGGTTTATGAGAAAAAAAGTTTTTTTTGAAAAACTTTTTGAAAAAATTTTTCAAAAAAAATTCAGAAACGCCAGTTTATAGGTATTCAGCAAATACATTTATTTAAAATTAAAAAAAAAAAAATTAATAAGCAGTTTTCAAAATATTAATTTTTTAAATTTTTTTAAAAAAATTCTTTTAAAAATACAAAAATTTTTTTTTTCAAAAATGTTGGTATGCAATACAAATTGAGCTACCTACAGCTATATGTGTGTGAAATTTCGAGAGAATCAGTTTAGTCGTTTTCGAGTTAGTCGAAAGCAAAAAAAACTTTCCTATGGAAAGTACCGTTCTTAGCCATTTTTAAAAAAAAATTTTTCAGCCATATGATTGGTCGTACCTAAAAAGCAACACTGATTTTTTTAAATAAAAATCGTTAGAGCCGTTTTTGAGAAAAATAAGCTTTGAAATAACGGTTGTATGGCAGGTACTTACTTACTTAAGGTGGCGCAGACAGTCCATTGTGGACCACGGCCTCAACCAACATTCCTCGCCAGCTAGGCCGGTCCCTAGCCAGTGGCCTCCAGTTGCGCACACCAAGTTGGTTGAGGTCGTTTACCACTTGATCGCGCCACCTTAGATGGGGTCTTCCAGAACTGCGTCGGCCCTCCGGGTTGGAATTGAAGACTCGTCGGGCAGGAGCGTTTTCGTCCATACGCTCCACATGACCCAGCCATCTAAGCCGCTGAATTTTCAGCTTCTTAACCAAGTCAATGTCGCTGTATAGCCCGTACAGTTCGTCATTGAATCTTCTCCTCCATACTCCATTGATACATACAGGCCCGAATATCACCCGAAGAATCTTTCTCTCAAAGCACCCCAGCCTGTATTCATCCGATTGTGTCAGTGTCCACGCTTCTGCCCCATACAGCATGACTGGGATGATAAATGTCTTGTATAGTGTCTCCTTGGTCCTTTGAGAGAGGGCTTTACTACTAAGATGCCTTCTTAGCCCGAAGAAACAGCGATTGGCAAGAGTGATTCTTCGACTGATCTCTTCACTGATGTTGTTCTGAGAGGTTATAGTGGAACCCAAATAGACAAAGTCCTTGACAACCTCAAAGTTATATCTGTCCATTGTGACGTTTTGTCCGAGCCTACGGTGATGATCTACTTCACCCGAGGACAGCATATACTTTGTTTTATCTTCATTTACAGCCAGACCCATTCGAGCCGCTTCCACTTCAATACTTGCGAATGCTCCACTGACAGCGCACTTCGTTCTTCCAATAATGTCAATATCATCAGCATAGCCAAGTAATTGAACGGATCTAAAAAAAATCGTACCGCTGGTGTTGACATGCGAGTTGCGTACGATTGCCTCAAGAATGATGTTGAAGAGGTTACATGACAGCGCGTCACCCTGTCGTAAGCCTTTCTCGACATTAAATGAGTCGGTGGTGTTCTTACCAACCTTGACGGAGCAGCGCGAGTTCTCCATAGTCATCCTGCACAATCGAACGAGTTTTGCAGGGATGCCAAGAAGCGACATGGCTCTGTATAGCTCGTTCCTGTTTACGCTGTCATAGGCGACTTTAAAATCGATAAAGAGGTGGTGAGTATCGATCTGGAATTCTTGGGTCTTTTCCAAAATCTGCCGAAGTGTGAAAATTTGGTCGACGGTTGACTTACCGGGTCTGAAACCACACTGATAGGGGCCAATCAGTTCACGTGTGAAAGGGTTCAGACGTTCACACAGAATGGCTGACAAGATTTTATAGGCGACATTTAGGAGACTTATACCTCTGTAGTTGGCGCAGCTTAGAGTATCTCCTTTCTTGTGGATAGGGCACACAATGCTGAGGTTCCATTCGTCAGGCATACTTTCATCCGACCAGATTGTACAGATGAGTTGGTGTATGCTCCTCACCAAGTCATCTCCCGCTGCTTTGAAGAGTTCAGCCGTAAGGCCATCAGCTCCAGCAGCCTTGTTGGACTTTAGTTTAGATATTGCTATCCGAACTTCTTCTAGGTCGGGAGGACGGAAATTTTGTTCATCATCATCCAAATCGAATGGTTGTATGGCAGGTGCCGTTATTTTTTGAGCTAAAAAAAAATTTCAATTTCCCCTCTGTATAATACCTAAAAAAGTCTATATACCAAGTTTGAAGCAATTCGGCCTACCCGTTTGGGCTGTAGGTCTACATACAGACAGACAGACAGACAGACAGACAGACAGACATACAGACGGACAGAATTTTTAGACCATCTTTTTTCGTCTTCGCTATCATCGTAATGTCATGTTTGATTGTTATCTCAAAACTTTTTTTTTCGACGAATGCATAACTTGCCTTATAGTACTTATAATCGCAAGTAAAAAGAAGATAATTATAAGTTGGAGGCAGGGATCGAACTCCGGACCTTCGACGTAGCCGTCAGACACACTTGAGTTGATTTTAACACTCAGTGAATGTAAATCACGAAAAAAATTTAGCAAATTAAGATTGGTAAAAAGTATAAATGGAATTATTCCCTTGATGTAGTAAATTGCGACAAAAAGGTTGTAATTTACTTTAAAGGGCACAAGCTTGAATTATAACTTTTAATTGTAAATCTCAACTTAGGAATTGTTGTAATTTGAGATGAATTGAAAGTTAAATTGCCATATTTTTCTATCAGTTTCGAATCAAAGCGCCATGATTTACAAAAAATAAAATGCACGACTGGGTCGCACGAACTTGCTCTAATGAGTGACAGTGGTTTAGGGGCTTGAAATTTTGATAAAAATAAAATTTTCAAAATTCTTAAATAAATACTTAAACTAATTTGAGCTGAAAAAAAAAGTACGCCATTTTATTTCTTGGATAAATTTGAATTTGTGAGGATAAATTTATAAAAATCTGTGGAGCGGTTTTTGAGAAAAAAAGTTTTTTTTGAAAAACTTTTTGAAAAAAATTTTCAAAAAAACTTCAAAAATGCCACTTCATAGGTATTCGGCAAATACATTTATTTAAAATTTTTAGAAAAAAATTTAATAAGCAGTTTTCAAAATATTAATTTTTTTAATTTTTTTTTTTAAAATGCTTTTAAAAATACAAAAAAATATTTTTCAAAAATATTGGTTTGCAATACAAATTGAGCTACCTACAGCTATATGTGTGTAAAATTTCAAAAGAATCGGTGTAATCGTTTTCGAGATAGTCGAAAGCAAAAAAAACGGTCCTATGGAAAGTACCGTTCTTAGCCATTTTTTAAAACTTTTTTTTCAGCCATATGATTGGTCGTACCTAAAAAGCAACACTGATTTTTTTAAATCGAAATCGTTAGAGCCGTTTTTGAGAAAAATAAGCTTTAACTTAACGGTTGTATGGCAGGTACCGTTATTTTTTGAGCTAAAAAAAAAATTAAATTTCCCGTCTTACAATACCTAAAAAAGTCTACATACCAAGTTTGAAGCAATTCGGCCCACCCGTTTGGGCTGTAGGTCTCTATACATACAGACAGACATACAGACGGACAGAATTTTTAGACCATCTTTTTTCGTCTTCCCTATCATCGTAATGTCATGTTTGATTGTTATCTCAAAACTTTTTTTTTGACGAATGCATAACTTGCCTTATAGTATCTATAATCGCAAGTAAAAATTTGAGATAACAATCACACATGACATTACGATGATGGAGAAGTCGAAAAAAGTGGGTCTGGAAATTCCGTCCGTCTGTCTGTCTGTCTGTCTGTCTGTTCGCGCCTCTGGAGGCTGAACGGGTGGGCCGATTTGCTTCAAATTTGGTATTAAGGATTTATTTGGCCGTCCCTCGGAATATATTTTTACTTGCGATTATAGGTACTATAAGGCAAGTTATGGATTCGTGCAGAAAAAAAATTTTGAGATAACAATCACACATGACATTACGATGATGGCGAAGTCGAAAAAAGTGGGTCTGGGAATTCCGTCCGTCTGTCTGTCTGTCTGTCTGTCTGTCTGTATGTCTGTTCGCGCCTCCGGAGGCTGAACAGGTGGGCCGATTTGCTTCACATTTGGTATTTAGGATTTATTTGGCCGTCCCTCAGAACATATTTTTACTTGCGATTATAGGTACTATAAGGCAAGTTATGCATTCGTCGAAAAAAAAAGTTTTGAGATAACAATCAAACATGACATTACGATGATAGCGAAGACGAAACAAGATGGTCTAAAAATTCTGTCCGTCTGTATGTCTGTCTGTCTGTCTGTATGTATAGAGACCTACAGCCCAAACGGGTTTGCCGAATTGTTTCAAACTTGGTATATAGACTTTTTTAGGTATTGTACAGAGGGGAAATTGAAATTTTTTTTTAGCTCAAAAAATAACGGTACCTGCCATACAACCGTTACGTTAAAGCTTATTTTTCTCAAAAACGGCTCTAACGATTTCGATTTAAAAAAATCAGTGTTGGTTTTTAGGAACGACCAATCATATGGATAAAAAAAAAATTTTGAAAAATGGCTAAGAACGGTACTTTCCATATGACAGTTTTTTTGCTTTCGACTAACTCGAAAACGACTCAACCCATTCTTTCGAAATTTCACACACATATAGCTGTAGGTAGCTGAATTTGTATTGCATACCAATATTTTTGAAAAATATTTTTTTGTATTTTTAAAAGCATTTTTTTTTTTAAATTTAAAAAATTATTATTTTGAAAACTGCTTATTAAATTTTTTTCTAAAAATTTTAAATAAATGTATTTGCTGAATACCTATAAACTGGCGTTTTTGAATTTTTTTTAAAATTTTTTTTCAAAAAGTTTTTCAAAAAAAACTTTTTTTTCTCTAAAACCGCTACACAGATTTTTATAAATTTATTCTCATAAATTCAAATTTATCCAAGAAATAAAATGGCGTATTTTTTTTCAGCTCAAATTAGTTTAAGTATTTATTTAAGAATTTTGAAAAATTTATTTTTATCAAAATCTCAAACCCTTAGACCACTGTCACACATTCGAGCAAGTTCGTGCGACTCAGTCGTGCATTTTATTTATTTTTGCTTCTTAGGTCCAAAAATAACGGCACCTGCCATACAATCTTGAAGACAAAAATTGATATTCTCAAAAACGGCTCTAACGATTTTGATAAAACTTTCAGAATGCTATTTTTGCAAGAAAATCTATCTTTTGGTTTAAAATTTTTTTTCAAAATTTGTCTAATAACGGTACCTCTCATAGAACCAGTATTTTCAAATAAAATTTTCTCGTAAACTATACATTCGATTTCAATAAAATTTTGGCCACAGGAAGTCATTCATAATTTTATTAATATGGCATTTCAAAATTTTCAAAAACTTTTTTTTTGATTTTTTATAATTTTTTCAAAAAAAATTTTGGTTTTCAAAATATTTTGGAAACGGGTACATTGATTTTTTTTTTTAAATTATTTTTCAAATGTAAACTATAGATTGCCATATATTTGCATACTCAAATAAATTTCAAAATATTTTTTGAAAAAGTTTTTCAAAAATAACCTTTTAAAAAAAACTGGTCCAACGATTTTCAATATTTTTTTTTCTAGATTGACGTATGGCTTTGAAATTTTATTGCATACTTAGTTTTTCCGAAAAAACTCTTAAACTAATTTAAAAAATAAAAGAATTTTCGAAATTATTTAATTTTTTTACTTGCGATTATAGGTACTATAAGGCAAGTTATGCATTCGTCGAAAAAAAAAGTTTTGAGATAACAATCAAACATGACATTACGATGATTGCGAAGACGAAAGAAGATGGTCTAAAAATTCTGTCCGTCTGTATGTCTGTCTGTCTGTCTGTCTGTCTGTCTGTCTGTCTGTATGTATAGAGACCTACAGCCCAAGCGGGTGGGCCGAATTGCTTCAAACTTGGTATATAGACTTTTTTAGGTATTGTACAGAGGGGAAATTGAAATTTTTTTTTTAGCTCCAAAAATAACGGTACCTGCCACACAACCGTTAGGTTAGGTTAGGTTAGGTAAGTGGGCTGATGAATGATGTTATGTCCATCACACTTAGATCAATGTAGATCCATTGTGATACCCTGGGGGTTTCGGGCCCTATAAACATGGGACCTATGAAAAACCTATACATTTTCAAACCATTTTGAAGCGTTGATAAATCTGAGCAGGTTTGTACCCGTTTGTTCAGATAGTTCTTCCAAGTCCAGGAAGAAATGACTTCCCAGAACTTCGTTTCTTAAGCGGCATAGTGCTGGGCAGTGACAAAGAAAATGCGGTGTGTCCTCATGCACATCTACGTCGCCACAACCTCTGCACAAGTCGTCCGTGCTGAGTTTCATTTTCTTTTTGTGGTAACCCAGCATGTTGTGCCCGGTCAGTATGCCCACGAGAGATCGTAGTGATTCCTTTTTGAGCAGTAGGATCTTTTCTGTTCTTTGTTTATTAAAGTAGGGCCACATTTTCCTGGTTATGACACAGGAATCGAGTGAGTTCCATCGCTCGTTAGCTGTAGCAAGTACTTTATTCCCAATCTTCTGTTTAATATTACAGGTTGGGATCTTTACCGTTGTGTCTGCTCGATTGAGTTCTAGGGATGATCCCTTTCTTGCCAGCTCATCAGCTCTTTCGTTTCCTTGCACACCACAGTGGCCAGGAACCCAACATAGTCTTATGTTATGCTGCGCGCCAAGAACCTTAAGCTCTTCGCGACAGCAAGTTACAAGCTTTGATTTTATTTCAATGGCAGAAATTGCTTTGATTGCCGCTTGGCTGTCAATGAAAAAGGTGATATCAGCACGTGGTATTGCCTTCATTGCAGCTTCTTTAGCAGCTGCTGTCACTGCCAGGACCTCAGCCTGAAAGACGCTGCTGTAATCGGGGAGCCTAATTGATCCGGCTAGTTCAAGTGCTTCTGAGTAGAAGCCTGCACCAACACCAATTTCCATTTTGGAGCCATCTGTAAAGATTTGGATGGCTGATTCGCATGGTGTCTGGTTGTTAAGCCAGTCTTCTCTATTAGGAAAAGAAGTGGTGAATGGTCTTTCAAAATCTAAACGGGGTGTTGTGTAGTCTGTGCATACATTGTGGCCCGTATATATCTGTAGAATCTGCGCATGACCTGTCTGACTCGGTTTCCAGTTTTGAGTCTGGCTTAACCGGAGGGCACTATTTGCTGCAGATTCTTGTACAAAGAGGTCTAAGGGTTTTAGATTGAGAATAGCCTCCAGCCCTGCAGTGGGGGTGGTTCTCATAGCCCCGGTGGTGCCTATACACGCCATTCTTTGTATTCTTGTAATTGTCTTTAGGTTGGAAGTCGTTTTCGTAGCTTCCCACCAGACCAAATTGCCATATGTCAGTATAGGTCTTACTATTGCCGTATACATCCACATGATAATCTTGGGACTAGGCCCCCAGGTCTTTCCAAATATTCTATTACAGGCATAGAATGCTATCGCTGCCTTCTTGGCTCTTTCTTCAATGTTGAGCTTCCAGTTCAATTTTCTGTCTAGAATCACACCAAGGTATTTGGCGTGATTTGACAGGGTGAGTGGAACCCCTTCTATTGAGGGAAGATTAAAGGCTGGTATTTTCCTTTTATTGGTAAAAAGGACCAGTTCAGTCTTTTGTGGATTGACTGCAAGCCCACATTTCCTTGACCAAGTATTTATCAAGGACAAGGCGCCTTCTATTTGTTCACTAATGGTGGAGAGAAATTTTCCTGTCGCTAGCAGAGCTAGGTCATCTGCATATGCTACTACTTTTACTCCACTATTTTTAAGTCTAATAAGGATCTCATTAACTACGAGTACCCAAAGGAGGGCGGAGAGAACACCACCTTGTGGGGTGCCTCTGGATGTTGATACTTTAATCAACGCTCCTCCCAGTTCTGAGTTAATTTGACGGTTTCTTAACATGCACATTATCCAACAGATAATGCTATCGTCCACGCTAAGGTTCACAAGGGCCCTTTACACTGCGTCGTTTTTCACATTGTTGAAAGCTCCTTCAATGTCAAGGAAAGCAGCAAGGGTATACTCTTTGTGTTTCAGTGTGTTTTCTACAGTGCTTACAACACTGTGAAGTGCTGTTTCTACACTTTTACCTTTAGTATAAGCATGCTGAGCTGGAGATATCACTTCCGGACTCATTGCACTGCGAATATAGATGTCTATTAGTCTCTCAAAGGTCTTTAAGATGAATGATGTTAGACTAATCGGTCTGAAGTCTTTAGCGTTTGTGTGGCTGGGTTTACCAGCTTTCGGTATAAATACAACTTTCACTTCACGCCATGTTCTTGGTACATATCCCCATTTGAGGCTATTCTGGAAAATGTTTTTTAGGCATGGTGTGATGATCTTTTCACTTTTTTGTAGCATCATAGGAAAGATGCCATCTATCCCCGGGGATTTATATGGAGAGAAAGAACTGATAGCCCATTTTATTCTTTCTTCCGTTATAATATCCGAAGGAGTTGCTCTTTCATAGTACTCATCTTCCGGGGTGTTGCTCTCGTCGGAGCTACAACCTGGAAAATGAGTGTTAACTAGGAGTTCTAGTGTCTCAGTACAAGACTCCGTCCAGTGTTCATTGGGATCTTTTAGAGATCCTAGAGCAGTGGGCTCTTTGGCAAGTATCTTTCTAAGTCTAGCTGATTCCGCGGTATTTTCTACTTCGTTGCAGAAGGTTCTCCACGAAGTTCGTTTCGCACGCTGTGTCTCAACTTTAAATTTTCTTTGACTAGATTTATAGGTTTCCCAATCATTGTCTATTCCTGTGCGTTTAGCAACGTTGAAAAGTTTTCTTGTTTCTTTCCGGATGTTGCCCAGCTCGGCTGTCCACCATGGTGGTGTCTTTTTTCTTTTTTTACCCGTTTTCAAAGGGCACGCTTTCTCAAGTGCTTCCCTGAGAATGCCTGTTAAATCATTGGTAATATTATCTATACACTCAGGCTCGTGCATGTTCGCATTAGTTTTGAGTGTCTTTATTTTAGTTTCGACTTCCACATTAAAGATATCCCAGTTGGTTTTTCTGTGGTTTCTAAATGGTCTTTGTAGTCTTGTAGTGTGGGGTATAAGAAATTCAATGATTTTGTGATCAGAGAATGATTCTTCTTTCAATACCCTCCACTGCTCAATCTCAAGGGTATCTGAGTTACTCGTGAAAGTAACATCAAGTACCTCTTTTCGGTTCTTGGTAACAAATGTTGGTTCTTTGCCCCTATTCGCTACCAAAATGTTATTTTCAATAATGAATTCAAAAAGTAACTCACCTCTTGTGTTGATATCCGAACTACCCCACTGAATGTGGTGTGAGTTGGTATCACATCCCATCACAAGGTCCCATTTTTCCAAATGGACACGTTGTATAAGTAGGCTGGTAAGTTCTGCTGGTGGCCCTTCCGTCGCGTCCCATGGCATGTAACAGGATGTCAGGATTAGCGATGGGAGTCCACACCTGTCTAGTTTGACCGTGGTTTGGTCAAGATCACTGTATTTGGATAGAAGAAAAAGATTTAACTGTTTTCTAGCTATTATACAAGTTCTAAAACTACTGTTTGTACCTACGTGTGTAGTCTTGTACAGCGTAAGTTCTTTTGAATTTAGGCCCCTTATTTTGAAACCTGATATCCAGGGTTCTTGTATAAGGGCTAGGTCTACTTGTCTAGCCTCCATGAGGTAGATTAAATTGGCGCTGGCAGCTTTACTGTGATGGAGATTGATCTGTATTAACTTCAACATTTTTAGTATTATCTGCCTCTTCCTTACTTTTATGGCCGATAAGTCTTAGTTTGCATCGGTTTGTACCAATGCGGACTTTGAAGCCGATCTTTTTCAGAAGTGGTATTGATTTATGACTAAGCAACTTAGCAACACTACCACTTCTGTACCTTCTGGTTCATGATCTCCCATCTGAATGACTTCCCAGTTTTGACTGAGTTGTTCAGTGTTGAGAGATTTGAGATATCTTTCGATACGATCTTTTGGGATTGGGGGTCCACGCACAATAAGTTTAGCTTTAGGCCTGGTGAGCTGCACGATCTCTTTCCTGTCAATTAGGCGAAGATCGGCATTCGGCCAGGGAGCTGTGGTATTGGCTATAAAATCTTGAAGCCATGTGAGAGTGTGTCCGTCTTCACATGTCATCAATTTGAACCCCTGAACAGTTTTGATGGTACCAAAAAGTGGGAGCGGCCCGTTCTTTAAGATAGCCTCATTAACTGCCACACAACCGTTACGTTAAAGCTTATTTTTCTCAAAAACGGCTCTAACGATTTCGATTTAAAAAAATCGGTGTTGCTTTTTACGTACGACCAATCATATGGCTGAAAAAAAGTTTTAAGAAATGGCTAAGAACGGTACTTTCCATAGGACCTTTTTTTTTTGCTTTCGACTATCTCGAAAACGACTCAACCGATTCTTTCGAAATTTCACACACATATAGCTGTAGGTAGCTCAATTTGTATTGCATACCAATATTTTTGAAAAATATTGTTTTTGTATTTTTAAAAGCATTTTTAAGAAAAAAAATTAAAAAATTAATATTTTTAAAACTGCTTATTAAATTTTTTTCTAAAAATTATAAATAAATGTATTTGCTAAATACCTATGAAATGGCCTTTTTGAATTTTTTTTGAATTTTTTTTTCAAAAAGTTTTTCAAAAAAAACTTTTTTTCTCAAAAACCACTCCACAGATTTTTATAAATTTATTCTCATAAATTCAAATTTATCCAAGAAATAAAATGGCGTACTTTTTTTTCAGCTCAAATTAGCTTAAGTATTTATTTAAGAATTTTGAAAAATGTATTTTTATCAAAATCTCAAGCTCCTACACCACTGTCACACATTAGAGCAAGTTAGTGCGACCCAGTCGTGCATTTTATTTCAATTCGAAATCAGTTGTTCCGTTTTCATACATTATATTTTTACTTGCTCTATAGGGCAAGTATTGGTTTCTGTGCGTCTGTGCGTCTGTGCGGATGTGCGCTTTTTCACGTCATGCTACAGCCTAAACGGCTTCACGGATTTTCTTCAAACTTGGTATATAGCAGTTTGAAGAAAAACCACTGTCGAGGTTTTTACTTGCGATTATAGGTACTATAAGGCAAGTTATGCATTCGTCGAAAAAAAAAAGTTTTGAGATAACAATCAAACATGACATTACGATGATAGAGAAGAAGAAAAAAGATGGTCTAAAAATTCTATCCGTCTGTATGTCTGTCTGTCTGTCTGTCTGTCTGTCTGTCTGTCTGTATGTATAGAGACCTACAGCCCAAACGGGTGGGTCGAATTGCTTCAAACTTGGTATATAGACTTTTTTAGGTATTGTACAGAGGGGAAATTGAAATTTTTTTTTTAGCTTAAAAAATAACGGTACCTGCCATACAACCGTTACGTTAAAGCTTAGTTTTCTCAGAAACGGCTCTAACGATTTCGATTTAGAAAAATCAGTGTTGCTTTTTAGGTACGACCAATAATATGACTGAAAAAAAAGTTTTAAAAATTGGCTAAGAACGGTACTTTCCATAGGACCGTTTTTTTTGCTTTCGACTATCTCGAAAACGACTCAACCGATTCTTTTGAAATTTCACACACATATAGCTGTAGGTAGCTCAATTTGTATTGCATACCAATATTTTTGAAAAATATTATTTTGTATTTTTAAAAGCATTTTTAAAAAAAAAATTTAAAAAATTAATATTTTGAAAACGGCTTATTAAATTTTTTTCTAAAAATTTTAAATAAATGTATTTGCTGAATACCTATGAACTGGCGTTTTTAAATTTTTTTTGAATTTTTTTTTCAAAAAGTTTTTCAAAAAAAACTTTTTTTCTCAAAAACCGCTCCACAGATTTTTATAAATTTTTTCTCATAAATTCAAATTTTTCCAAGAAATAAAATGGCGTACTTTTTTTTCAGCTCAAATTAGTTTAAGTATTTATTTAAGAATTTTGAAATTTGTATTTTTATCAAAATCTCAAGCCAATAAACCACTGTCACTCATTAGAGCAAGTTCGTGCGACCCAGTCGTGCATTTTATTTTACTTGCGATTATAGGTACTATAAGGCAAGTTATGCATTCGTCGAAAAAAAAAGTTTTGAGATAACAATCAAACATGACATTACGATGATAGCGAAGACGAAAAAAGATGGTCTAAAAATTCTGTCCGTCTGTATGTCTGTCTGTCTGTCTGTCTGTCTGTCTGTCTGTCTGTCTGTCTGTCTGTATGAAGACCTACAGCCCAAACGCGTGGGCCGAATTGCTTCAAACTTGGTATATAGACTTTTTTAGGTATTGTGCAGAAAGGAAATTGAAATTTTTTTTTTAGCTCAAAAAATAACGGTACCTGCCATACAACCGTTATTTTAAAGCTTATTTTTCTCAAAAACGGCTCTAACGATTTTTATTAAAAAAATTCAGTGTTACTTTTTAGGTACGACCAATCATATGGCTGAAAAAAAAGTTTTAAAAAATGGCTAAGAACGGTACTTTCCATAGGACCGTTTTTTTTGCTTTCGACTAACTCGAAAACGACTTTACCGATTCTTTCGAAATTTCACACATATATAGCTGTAGGTAGCTCAATTTGTATTGCATACCAATATTTTTGAAAAATATTTTTTTGTATTTTTAAAAGCATTTTAAAAAAAAAAATTTAAAAAATTAATATTTTGAAAACTGCTTATTAAATTTTTTTCTAAAATTTTTAAATAAATGTATTTGCTGAATACCTATGAACTGGCGTTTTTGAATTTTTTTTGAAAATTTTTTTCAAAAAGTTTTTCAAAAAAAACTTTTTTTCTCAAAAACCGCTCCACAGATTTTTATAAATTTATTCTCATAAATTCAAATTTATAAAAGAAATAAAATGGCGTACTTTTTTTTCAGCTCAAATTAGTTTAAGTATTTATTTAAGAATTTTGAAAAATTTATTTTTATCAAAATCTCAAGCCCCAATACCACTGTCACACATTAGAGCAAGTTCGTGCGACCCAGTCGTGCATTTTATTTTATTTTGTTTTAGCCCGGCTCAAACTGGTACCTTTCAAGTAACGGTTTTTTTCAATTTGGATTTTCTCGAAAACGGCTCTAACGATTTTGATTAAATTTAAAATTTAGCTAACTTTAAGCATTTCTAACAAAACAGCGTTTTTTGTTTTTGTCTCAAATGGTCGTAACGAAAATCAGGTTTTAACGGCTTTTTTTCAAATAGCCATAAGTTCTCAACGGCTTGATTGATTCAACTCAAACTTTGTTTGACATAGTTTTTCATAGTGTTCTATAGGATGGCTTAGTAAATTTTCCACTGAAGCCTTTCTAAACGGTGGCTTCCATACAACGAGCCGTTGAGTTTTAGCCAACTTTTTTTGGTTTTTTCTAATTTTCTCGAAAATGGCTCTAACGATTTTGATTAAACTTTGTGTGTTATATTCTTTTAGTGTTTTGAAGAGAACTGCGTTTTTAGTTTTTGGCTAAAAATGCAAATAACGGAGATCTGCTCTTAACGGCTTTTTTTCAAATGGCCATAAGTTGTCAACGGTTGCATCGAATTCACTCAAACTTTGTTTGGTATAGTTCCTTACAGTTTCCTATCAGATGGCATAGTTTTTTTTCATTTTCTCTTTTTTAAATGGTGGCTCCAATACAAAGAGCCACTAGATTTTGGCCAATTTTTTAATTTTTTCTAATTTACTCAAAAAAATGCTCCCCTGATTTTTATAAAACTTTTTATGTAACATACATAGAATACTTCAAACAAAACTGCATTTTTAGTTTTTGGCTATACATGATAATAGCGGAAATTGCTTTTAACAGTATTATTAATTTGGCCATAAGTGAACATTTGTATCATTTATAACACCCAAAAGATAACGTCTTATTTTAAATATTAAAGGTTTCTTAACGTTAGCTTCCGTATATCGACTTTTCCAGTTTTAGATAATTTTTTTTGGTTTTTACCAAATTTTTCAAAAATGAATTGTTCTTATTGATCGAAAAGTTTGTTTTCATCGTACTATTGCACCAACAGAGCAAGTACGTGCGACCCACTCGTGCATTTTATTTAATATCCATATATGCAGCCACTACGCAATTGCTTATCATACGAGTAAGAGCAAGTTCGTGCGACCCAGTCGTGCATTTTATTTTACTTGCTATTATAGGTACTATAAAGCAAGTTATGCATTCGTAAAAAAAAAATTCTAACAATCAAACATGACATAACGATGATAGAGAAGTCGAAAAAAGTGGGTCCGACAATTCTGTCTGTCTGTCTGTCTGTCTGTATAGTTACCTACAGCCTAAACCGCTGAACCGATTTGCTTCAAACTTGGTACATAGTATTATTATGACGTCCTACAGAGGGGTTTTTGGAATAAGCATCCTAGCTCGAAAACTAACGGTACCTGCCATACGATTTTTTGTGAAAAATTAAATTTTCTCAAAAACGGCTCCTACGATTTTGATAAAACTTTCTGAATGATGTTTTCTGTGCAAACTTTATGTTTTGGTTGGAATAGATTTTCCAGGAAAAGTCTTATAACGGTACCTCCCATAGGACCGGTTTTTTGAAATCCGATTTTCTCGTAAGCCACCTGACGGATTTCGATGAAATTTTTAATGTAGAAGCCCTTTTATAAACGAAATAATATAAATTCTTAAATTTTCCAAAAAAAGTTTTTTTGAGTTTTTAAAAAAAGTTTCAAAATTTTTTTTAAACTTTTGTTTTTCCCAAAAACGGTTTAATCTATATTTTTTTAATGTTATTTTTCTGAAAAATACTACAAAGTGCTAGAAGTAAGCATACTCAAAAAAAATTTGGAATATATTTTTTGAAAAAACTGGTCCAACGATTTTGAAAAAAAATTTCGTCAAAATTCAAAAAACTAAAAGAAACCTGATGGCTTACTTCATTTTTTCCAAAAAACATTTTAGATATTGATTTTAAAGTGATTTATAAAATTTCATATGATTTTTTTAACGCTTTTTTCCCAAAATCTCAAGCACCCAAAACCATTTTAACACATTAGAAGTTCGTACGACCCAGTCGTGCACTTTATTTCTAAACGAAAAACTTCGATTCTGTTTTTTGATTGTTTATTTGAACCTTTTTTGAGTTGTATTGGTCAAGTCGAGAAGATGATATCGGCCAAATGGGCCCCGTCACAATTGATTGCTCCTTTTATTTTTATTTTTCATCACTTCAGCGAGAACTTCGGGCGACAGATCCTCGCACTCGTGTCGAATGTTGTCCTTGAGGGCTTCCAGAGTCTCGGGCTTATTCACGTAAATACGGGACTTCAAAAAACCCCACAAAAAGAGTCTGAAACGGTTAAATCGGGCTATCTTGGTGCCAGTGCAAATCGCCAAAACGAGAGATGAGGCGACCCGGGAACGCCGCCTTCAGAATATCGGTTCATGTATCGCTCCATGGCTTGTTCACGTGTATTCTGCATCTGTCTTGTCCACAAATGTCAAAACAGATTTGACATTGGCAGCCATTTGAAAAAATGAGTGCATCTTCCAATAGGGTGATTTCTTTTTGCCCACCTTGTACATGTCAGTTGACTGTTCTTTTAAAGCCTCATTTTTTCGAAAACTGCTTTAACGATTTCGATTCTCACAGTTCATTGTACCTTTTTAAGTATGGTATATGTTATACATACCTAATGCAGTTTTTTTTTGATCCCAAGGTTTTAAAAGTTTAACAAAAACTAAAACAAATTATAGACCACATAGTAGAATATTTATTGCGTTTGCTGTATTTCCTTTTGGAATGAAAAAACTGTTTCTCTTTTCGGTATGGTAGTGCTAAACGGTATCTTAGTTTTTGGTTTAAAATACGAGTAAAAGTAACTGACATCTGTATACAAACAACTTAATTCCATTGAAAGTCTTGGTGTAACGAAATAACTGGCAAAATTAACGTATGTATCTTATAACACTGTCAATATGTTCAAAATGCGGGACATAAACACTTCTTAAAGCATAGTACGCGGCTCTAGCTAAATTTAAGTTCACATTTTTCTCTCCAAACATTAGCTAAAACTCCAGCTAAATTTTTAAAGAAGAACGTTGTGTAGAAATTGCCACTACAAACAGCTGTTCTGTAAAAATTGATGTCAAAGATATTTTCAAAGATTTTGAAGTGAATTTTAAAAAGTGCTCTTGCCACAAACAGGATGATCAGCCCAAAGCGTTTGACTGTGAGCCAAACCAAAACACTCATGAAACAAAAATTCTTCAATATCCATTTGCGTTTCAAAACCATCACACAAAATTATTGGATTTTATTTATTCGATGACAGAAGAAAGAAATGAAAATCAAAAAACAGCTGGTCTCTAATTCATGAACGTACCCAAATTAAAGAAGGGCTTTAAAATATCGACGTTCTGCGAAACACTATTAAAAATATGTAGGTAGGTATTTCAATTTTCGTTAACAGACCAACTGGTTGAAACCGTAGACAAAGTTTTTTTTATTTTTTATTTTATTTTATTTGAAAGTGTTTAAACAAATTACAAAAATCAGGTTTGCCCGGGCGGTCCGTACACTCGCTACGCCACTGGGTCGGAAGATGACAAAATCAATCTCAAAACTCGGTTTTTGTCTAAAACCCCAAAACCTACACCAAAACCACAAGGTTCCCCATACATTTGTCTCTTTCATAAACCAGTAGTTTTTGATGAAACTCCTCAAAACCTACTTGCAATCGCAAGTATGTGAAAACAAACTGATCTTCTGGCACCATTAATTCATCGATAAAACAGTGTAGTGTTCTCAGGTAATGAGATTTGTACATAGACAAAAGAGAGAAAAAGCGAGGTGTATTTCTTATTTGAGTGGGATTTCACTAAATGTCACAGGATTTTTTGGAAAAAGTACCTTCAAACACTCACATATTCATGAAACGTCAAACAAAACCTAGTTTTTGTTCAGTGTGAATGCTCCAACTGGGTTTCGTAAACCTTTTGAGTTTTTGGTCAAGTGTGAAAACCCTATAAAATTAAAAAAAATCAAGTTAAATTGAATAAATCTGCTGTTCATTATTTTCAAACTGAAAGCTTTAGGTTTCGTTGTAGGATTTGTCAATTGGATTTATTCAGATCTACAAAATAGACCACACATAGTTAAGTTCACAAATTCGTTTTTTAATAGTTTCACATCAAATTCAATCAGTCATCTGTGTCCGATTCTTTTTACTTGCGATTGTAGGTACTATAAGGCAAGTTATGGATTCGTGCAAAAAAAAAAAGAAAATTTGAGATAACAATCCCACATGACATTACGATGATGGAGAATTGGGTTGGTAACGTTTGCCCCAAAACATAAGCCCCAAACGAAAATCCCCAAACGCAAAATCCCCAAAGTAAAATCCCCATCCCCGAAATCCCCAAAGAGAAAATCTACAAGCCGAAAATCCCCAAACCAAAATCCCCAAAACAAATATGTTCAAGCAGTGCATCATGCGATCAAATCGCGGGCGCGATTTGATCGCATGATGCACTGCTTGAACATATTTGTTTTAGTGATATTTGGTTTAATTCATATTGCAGGAAATGTAATCCAAAGAGTGAATATAAAATTCTTTTTAGTGCTTGTAATGTTTATTAAAATAAAAATACATTTTCAAAATTAGTAAGTAAATAAATATTCATAAAGTCTTAAATGAAACGAAAAGAAAAACTTAATCATTATCACTTATTAGTTAGATTCACAATAAAAATAATTTTATGAGATATTTCTGAAAACTAAATGCACATAATTTAGATGTACACGGACACTGGGGATTTGGGGATTTCTTGGGGATTTTGGCAAAAAAGATTGTTTAGGTGTGGATTTCATCCATGTGCATTATGAATGTGGGGATATTAGCTAGTTGGATTATAACTTTTGGGGATTTTAAGCCATGGGGATTTTTTTTTGGGGATTCTGTAGTACACCCTGGAGAATTCGCACCTCTAGAGCCTCAACAGATGAATAAATTAGCTTCAAATTTGGTATTTGGGATTTAGTTGGCCGTCCCTCGGAACATATTTATAATTTTTGCTCTACCAAAAATAACGGCAACCGCTATACAATCGTAAAGAAGAAAATTATTTTTTTTTGAAAACGGCTCTAACGATTTTAATAAGACTTTCAGAATGCTATTTTTTAAAACTAAAATCGCGCGCGAGTTACGTCAAAGTCAGCAACTCTCCACGGAAACGAGATCGAATTTCCGTCTGGGAAAATAAAAATAAATACATTGGGAAACCAAGTTCATTTGCCCGTTGATTGGTCGCGTTAATTTTCCAAGAATTATAAAATTGCTTTCGATTTAGCCTCGTTAATATTCTCAGAATTATAGAATTGCTTAGACTGGCAAATGAACTTAGTAAAAAAAGACTTTCGTAGCTTCGCCCAAAACATTATTAAGTGGAGTTGTAATTTATACGTCGTCGTGTTAAAACGTTTTGTCAAATAAAGATTAATAAATATTTTTTAAAAAGTTGATTTTTTCATATTTAAATATTATTGGCGCAGTCGGTAGGATTCCAATCCGAAGATTGGAATTGAAACTATAAAATCAAAAAAAAAAAAAAAATATTTAAAAAAAAAAATAGTTAAAGTGAACACTGACTTAAACACTACAGTTCGTGACTTAACACCTACTGTTTTTCACGTGATTTAAATCAATACTATTTGTCAATTTTTCTGAAAGACAAACCATGGATCAAGGTCTACAACAAAATCAAAATCCTCTCGACCCTCAACAACAACCACTAGGGCCAATACAACAACAACAAATGCAACCTCCACCACAACAACAACCACCAATGGTTCAACACGTACAAATTACTGTATCCGATTTAATAAAAGAAGCATCCAAGATCCGAGAGTTTTGGGGTTCATCAAATTATGCACTCTCCTCATTCATAAGACAAGTGGAAATAATTTTGCCGAGTTTCATCAATACATCGTTGGAGCAATACTTCATACAGAGGAATATCGTGAACAAAATCCAAGGACCTGCTTTACAAGCTATAAGGACTTTAGGACCTGCACCAACTTGGGATCAAATAAAAGCTGAGCTAATAAGAAATTTTGGAGTGAGAGAAACATACTATAACCTATATCACCAAGCACTTAGCCTAAAGAATAATAACGTGAGTGAATATTTTGATAAGTTAAAAGATATTTTAGATAAACTAAATACTAAATACGAGTTTGATACTGAAAGACCCAGTGAATTTTCCCCCATTGCGAATGAAAATATGATAGTTAAAACATTTATTGATGGGTTAGACCCTAACTTAGCAAGTGTAATAATTAGCAGACAGGTAGACAATCTTAGAGACGCTTATTATACTTTAGAAGAAACAGGGCTTTTACAAAAAACTAGGTATACTAAACAAAATATACAATCAAAACCCACAAATAATAATTTTAATAACCATAATAATTTTAATCGTCCACAATACAATACAAGAAACGATCAAGTTAGTTATAGAAATAATTTTTCAGGTCAATATAAAAATAATTCAGGCCAATTCAAGAATAACAATTTAGGACAGCAAAGATATTATAACAATTCAGGTCAATATAGACAGAACAGAAACAATTATTATTCAGGGCAGTTTAAAAATAATGGTATCCCAACACCAATGGAGTGTGATCACGTTCAAACAGTTAAAAGGGAGGAAGAAAATTTTCAGTCGCAGCCTCCAAATCAGACTTACCGATAGTAGAAATAACAGTAGGGAAACATAAAATAAAATGTTTAATTGATACAGGGTCCACTACGACTCTTTTAGATAAGACAAAATTAAATGATTATAAACGAATTCCTTTAACGGAAACTACAACTTTTAACACTCTTAATGAAAAAACTTTTATTGATACAGAGATAATAACTGAATTGCCTCAAGAATTTAATGAAAATAGTAATATGTGCTGGAAACTCACATCATTTCGAGATAAACAGTTCGATGGAATAATAGGTCAGAATTTACTTAAGCCTTTACAAGCTAAAATAGATCTAGAAAAAGAACACATAGAAATAAACGGGAATCAGATAAAATTTATTAATGCATGTTCATATATATACGAGGAAGTTCATATTTTAGAAGCATCCATAAATAATGAAGATATACCACAATGTCTTTTCGGGAATCATTTATCGGAAGAAGAAAGACAGGCACTAGAAAAATTACTTAAGAAAAATAGGGACTTATTTTTTATAGAAGGTCAAAAGTTAAGTAGCACTCATGAAATTATACATGAGATTATCACCACAACAGATAGACCAATTTATGCTAAAACTTATAGGTATCCACAGATACATGAACAGGAAATAAATAAGCAAATCAAAGAGATGTTAAAGCAAGGAATTATTAAAGAGAGTAACTCTCAATACAACAGTCCGTTATGGGTCGTACCCAAGAAATTAGATAATTCCGGTCAAAAGAAATGGCGAATTGTTGTGGATTATCGAAAGTTTAACGAAGCCACAATCGATGATAAGTTCCCAATTCCTAATATAGATACTATATTAGACAAACTGGGAAGATCGCAGTATTTCACAACATTAGACCTTGCAAAAGGCTTTCACCAAGTCCTTGTAAGGGAAGAGGATAGAAAAAAAAACAGCTTTTTCGACTCCTCTTGGGCATTATGAGTTCACAAGGATGCCTTTTGGCCTCGAAAATGCCCCAGCTACCTTCCAAAGGTTAATTAATTCAGTACTGAGAGAACTTATAAATCAAGTTTGCGTCGTCTACTTAGATGACATATTAATCTTTAGTACTTCTCTCAAAGAACATATAATTAATGTCCAAAAAGTATTAGACAAGTTGAAACAACATAATTTAAAGATACAAGTAGACAAGTGTAAATTTTTCGCTAAAGAAACTGAATACCTAGGACATGTCTTAACGACAGAAGGGGTTAAACCAAATATGTCAAAAGTTGAAGCCATTCAAAAACTCCAGATACCAACTACTACAAAACAAATAAAATCGTTTTTGGGTATGACTGGATATTTTAGAAAATTTATAAGGGATTACGCTAAAATTGCGCAACCAATGACTAAGTATCTCAAGAAGAACACTAGAATCAACTTAAATGATTCAAATTATATAAGTGCATTTGAGAAACTTAAAATAATACTCACAGACTCACCAGTTTTAAAATATCCCGACTTTAATAAAAAATTTCAGTTAACAACTGATGCGAGTGATTTTGCTATAGGATCCATCCTCTCACAAGATGGTCATCCTATATGCTATGCAAGTCGTACGTTAAACGACCACGAAAAAAACTACTCAGTTACAGAAAAAGAATTGTTGGCTATCGTTTGGTCAGTAAATTATTTTAGACCATACCTTTACGGTAGACCTTTTGACTTGTTAACCGACCATCAACCACTCAAATGGTTGCATACAAAGCATAAAGGAAAAGATATTAATCAAAGACTCCAAAGATGGCTATTAAAAATAGGAGAATATAGTATAAATATAGATTATTTGAAGGGAAAAGAAAATAAAGCCGCGGATTTTTTGAGCCGAATAATAATGAAACAGGAGAAATAAATATGATCGAGACGATCATGAGAAATGACACCCCACACAAATTTAAATTTTGAAATTGACAATATTAGTGTAGATAATAATACAATCCACTCTCAAGAAGAAGAACAGAATGATCACTTCCCGGTACTCGAAACAATAGTAAATAGATTTTACACACAGATTATATTAACAAACAATGGAACTCAAGAGATAGAAATATTAAATAACAAAAGGATAATTTATATAAACTCCGAGGACATACGAGAGAATAGACTTGCAGATAAATTTAGAAGATTTATAAAAAGAAAAGGAAAAATAGGAATTTTCTCAGATTTAACAGAACATGAATATAATTTAGTTCAATTAAAACTTATTGAATTATTCTATATAAACAAAATAAAATTTTACAAATGTACATACAATGCACAAAACATGAAAAGCGAAGAAGAAACTTATAAGCAAATAGGAAAATATCATAAATACGAGACAGGGCATGCAGGAATTAATGAAAACTATGAGGGACTAAAGAAATTGATTTACTTCAAAAACTTAAAAATGCTAGTTCATAAATATATTAATAATTGCGATACATGCAATCAAGCAAAATATGATAGGAATCCAATTAAACCTAAATTCAAACATACTGAAACACCAGCTGATAACAACCAGGTAGTTCATGCAGACGTTTACACAAACTCGAAACACAATTTCTTAACTTTTATTGATAAATTTTCAAAACATAGCATAATATTCCATCTAGAAGACAGAAACAGCATAACCATTAAAGAAAAATTGCGTCTATATTTCTCTATAAAAGGCAAACCCAACAAGATAGTTCTTGATAATGAATTCCAAAACATTAATGTGAAAGATTTTTTAAGACAGGAAAATATCGAAGTACATTTCACTAAACCGAATAACCACACCGGCAACTCCGATATAGAAAGACTTCATAATACGATCAGTGAAAAAATGAGAGTCTTAACAACAGAAAAATCAGAACTCACAATAGAGAAAATATACAAATGTGTAGAATGGTACAATAAATCAATACATTCAGTAATTAAATGTAAACCAATAGATGTTCTAGAAGGTAAAATAGATAAAGATTTAGTCAGAGCAAACATGCAAAATATGAAAGAAAAAGTTATCGAGAAGCTTAACAAGACTAGGGAAGAATATACCGAAGAAAGAACAGAGGGACTAGTTAAAAACTATAAAGCACTTAGGCATAAGGAAGAACCTAGATATAGAAAGTTAAAATTAGAAAATATACACCCTTCTAACATTAAACGACCAAATAAATTTTCAGGTAAGATGGGTAATATTCGTTTTGACCCTACTACTGAGTAATGCAAGTGCTATTCTTACCATAGAACAAATAGA
The DNA here is from genome assembly GCA_916050605.2 of Platycheirus albimanus. Lineage (NCBI taxonomy): Eukaryota > Metazoa > Arthropoda > Insecta > Diptera > Syrphidae > Platycheirus > Platycheirus albimanus. The sequence goes on along the minus strand of OU696697.1, from coordinate 65,202,689 downwards.
AGCAGATAACGGATTTACAGAAATAAAACTGGGAAATGTTAACATAGTAAGAGATTATAATATAATATTACATATTATTAACCCTATAGAAATTCTAAAAATAATATCATATTTAGAGGAGAATATTTAAAATATTAACGTTGATAATGATAACAAAGTGGTTTTAATTCGCGAGTTAGATTCACTAAAATTTAAAGTACACACAATTATACCTCACAGACATAGAAGAGGGCTTATTAATATCGTAGGAACGGGTTTTAAATGGTTATATGGAACTATGGACGACGATGATAGGCAAAATATTGAAAATCATTTGAAAATCATTGACGCAAACAACCACAATGTTATAACTCAAAGCAACAAGCAAATTTTGATAAATGATAACTTTAATAAAACTCTTTTAAATCTAAAAGCATCAATTGAAAAAGACAGATTCAAAATATTGTATCAATTTAATAATATAAAAAAGGAAACTGTTATACTAAATAATAAACTCATGTATCTGGAAACATTAATTAAAATCGGTATTCTAAAAAATAATGTTGAAAATATACAAAATAATATAGCTTCAAGTAGGACAGGAGTAATGGGAAACAATATTTTAAGTAAAGAGGAAATAGTAAAGTACGATATATGTTTCGAAAAACTTCAAAATATACAGATAGGAACGGTTGTATACGAAAATGAAAAACTTGTTTTCATTATTAAAATACCTAATAATGTTATAAATACAACAAAATATTTTGTAACTTCTGTAACAAATGTTCACTCTGAGGAATTGATAATAGATGATGAAGAAATTGTAAAAATAAATAATACTGTTTATACATTTATAAAAAACGTTAACTTTAAAAATTTAAAGAAATCAAATTTATGCCTGTTGCAAAGCATTTGTACAAAAACGAAAAATTCAAAAACTAAAATAATGGAAATAGAAAGTGGGCTACTTATGTTAAAAAATGTTAAAAATATAAATGTAAATAGTACTTGTGACGAAAGAAATTATAAACTAAACGGAAACTTTTTATTGAATTTTAATAATTGTAAAATAAGAATTGAAAACGAAATATTTACTAACAATAAAGATATATTCGAACAAAAATTTGTAATTCCTAATGAAGTAAACACTAATTTGTCCATACAAAAACTTGATTTTGATGACATTGTATACTTAAGCAAATTGAAAACATAGAAAATATTAAAGAATTAAAGTCGAATCATAAAAATAATATTGTAATTAATCTATATATTGTAATATTCATATTTTTATTAATTATTGTAATCATTATACTTGTTTTCATAAAATTCAAAATTATCAGAAATAAATTTTATACAACTCAGGAGAGTTTTCAACCTAAGGAGGGAGAAGTTACGTCAAAGTCAGCAACTCTCAACGGAAACGAGATCGAATTTCCGTCTGGGAAAGTTAAAATAAATACATTGGGAAACCAAGTTCATTTGCCCGTTGATTGGTCGCGTTAATTTTCCAAGAATTATAAAATTGCTTTCGATTTAGCCTCGTTAATATTCTCAGAATTATAGAATTGCTTAGACTGGCAAATGAACTTAGTAAAAAAAGACTTTCGTAGCTTCGCCCAAAACATTATTAAGTGGAGTTGTAATTTATACGTCGTCGTGTTAAAACGTTTTGTCAAATAAAGATTAATAACTATTTCTTAAAAAGTTGATTTTTTCATATTTAAATATTATTCGCGCGATTTGATCGCATGATGCACTGCTTGAACATATTTGTTTTAGTGATATTTGGTTTAATTCATATTGCAGGAAATGTAATCCAAAGAGTGAATATAAAATTCTTTTTAGTGCTTGTAATGTTTATTAAAATAAAAATACATTTTCAAAATTAGTAAGTTAATAAAATATTCATAAAGTCTTAAATGAAACGAAAAGAAAAACTTAATCATTATCACTTATTAGTTAGATTCACAATAAAAATAATTTCATGAGATATTTCTGAAAACTAAATGCACATAATTTAGATGTACACGGACACTGGGGATTTGGGGATTTCTTGGGGATTTTGGCAAAAAAGATTGTTTAGGTGTGGATTTCATCCATGTGCATTATGAATGTGGGGATATTAGCTAGTTGGATTATAACGTTTGGGGATTTTAAGCCATGGGGATTTTTTTTTTGGGGATTCTGTAGTACACCCTGGAGAATTCGCACCTCTAGAGCCTGAACAGATGAATAAATTAGCTTCAAATTTGGTATTTGGGATTTAGTTGGCCGTCCCTCGGAACATATTTATAATTTTTGCTCTACCAAAAATAACGGCAACCGCTATACAATCGTAAAGAAGAAAATTATTTTTTTTGAAAACGGCTCTAACGATTTTAATAAGACTTTCAGAATGCTATTTTTTAAAACAATATATATGTTTTGGTTGGAAAAGAATTTTTGGAATTTATCTTATAACGGTAACTCTCATAGAACCGGAATTTTCAGTTCAAGTTTTTTCGTTAACTATACATCCGATTTCATTAAATGTTTAGATTCAGGAAGTCATTTTTGACCCTATTGATACACAATTTAAAAATTCTTAAAAACTTTTCTTTTGATTTTTAATAATTTTTTTTTTAATTTGGTTTTAGAAATATTTTGAAAACGGGTGAATTGATATTTTGAAAGAAGTGGTCGAACAATTTTTAGTATTTTTTATCCTAGATTTAGACATTTAGTTTTGGAATTTTATCGCGTAATTAGTTTTTCTGAGAAAACTATAAAACTTATTAAAAAAAATAAAAGAATTTTTGAAATATTTTTTTTTAATATACATATACATACATTATGAAGCCAGTGAGCAATTATCAGACATAAGAGCAAGTTAGTGCGACCCAGCCGGGCATTTTATTTTACTTGCATTCATTCTCGTGTGAGATCGTTGTGTTCTATGTCGATATGAGTGACCTCGAATGACCGTGTGAATCTGCTAGTTGACATTGACGGATTTTGTATGTGCGGTGCGGTAAGAATTGTTTAAATCTGCATCCTGTGCGAAATATCAGACTATGACCTTTTCAAGAAAAACGGTACCAAGTATAAAATATATAGCGATTTTAGTTCTTTGGATCTGGGAGTATCTACGAGTAAGTTTAAACCCTGACTTGGGTTTCACTGAACATATCAATTTTATTTGAAAAAAAAACCAATTCAAAGTCAGTATATTTTGAAGATGATCGAAAGAATTTAAAATTAATAATTACCTAACCGTATCTTTATATTATTGTCTTGTACATCTAGAATATGCATCACAGGTATCCTTTATATGACATTCATAAGTCTAGGATAGAGGATATTATTCGATGCGCTTTAAAAGTATCTTCAACGGAATGAACTTCTGCAGGTTCAGTCTTTATCCGAAAGGCGTAATAAGAATGATGTTATATTTATTCACCAATTTTCATGGTATTTTTAGACGCAACCTATTTGTATCTTTTGTTGGACCTGACTATTGCGGTGGTGCTCACCATCTTTACAGCTTAGAGCTATTGATTTGTCCCCAACATCGTACTAGCTATGGCATGAATAAACCTCTTACCCGCATGTGCAATTCTTTTAATTCTGATGAAAGCATTGTTGATGTTGTTAATATTTTTAACTGCTCTATAAGTCAAGTATTGGTCTAGTGCAGAAAACGAAATCAAACGTGACATTCCGATGTTAGAGAAGCCCAAAAAAGTTTTAGCATGCCGTCCATCGGCCTGTCTGTATATTGTAGATCTTTATAGTTTTCAATTAGAAGGCATTGACATTTGTTCAGTAACTCTTTTTTAACGGTGGTTCCCATACAACGAGGGACTTGGCCAGCATTTTATCGTTTTTTTTCTAGTTTGCTCAGGAACACCTTAAACGATTATTATTTAACTTGCAATTCTTAGAAAGCTGCGAACAAATCTGATTTTTTGTTTTTGGCTTAAAATGCTAGTAACGAAAAGAAGTGGACAACAACATTAAAGAATGAGACTTGCTAACCTATACCTTTCATAGCATCGACAAGATGGCATCTACGTATTAAAGGTTTCTTAACAATAGCTCCCGTATATCAAACCTTTCTACATGTTATACTTTTTACCGAATTCCTCAACAATGAATTTAAAAACTTTGATTAAGTTTTTTGGTATTTTTTGGGAGTATTTAATTTTGATAACTGCGTTCTTAGTTGTTTTTGGGCTAAAAATACAAGTAACGTTGGATGTACGTCGAAACTGGGGGAATAAATAAAAACTGCTGCCCAAGTTGAGTTTGAATTCACAACTCTAGGTTAAGCAACAAAGCACTTGTACATCCACTGGTGTACCATTGTCACCCGCTTATGATATTGAATGCATCTTAAGTTCAATGCTATTTATTCGCTCAAAGCTCGAGAGTGCGCTTAAACGCCAGCGAAGTGTTTTCTATTTTTATTAATTCTATCGCCCTTGGTATAAACAGCACTCGATCGAAATATGGAGTTGCATTCCTCCCCAGAAAAAGGCATGCGTAATATTGGCATGGCTCTGAATACCTAACAGTTTACGCTAGTTATTGATGAAAGACAAATCTATTTTTTGTTTTGTTTTGAAAATTCATTTCGAGTGCAACCAAATGAAAAGCGAACGTTCAGTTCTCTTCCTCTTTAAATAAAAATATGCGAAACACCTAAAACTCACGATAATTGGGTATAAGAATGAGGATAATGGCTAACAAGCACGTGTTTTGGACAGCGGGTCATCAACAAGAACAAAATATACCACACTATGCGGCGGTGATGTTGCGTTTTTTGCCCGACTGATTTTAATGAGATGAGTAACAAATTTTGTTAAAATAGAACACCAAATAAAAAACAGACTAGCATGCTGTTATATAGAAATTATACCTAAGCAAAAAAGTTTTAAGCTTTCTTTTACTTACTGCAATGCTAGTGCACTGCACGTGTCGTGATATGTCGCCATCGTTTCGACACACTTCATCAGGGTGGTAACCAACATGGCCTGTTGTGATTTTGCCACTGGCACGCAAATGGTGGACACAAATAGCAGCTATGCGTCACGTCTCAAGAGGGTTAAATGATTTTTGGTTTATATTGTAGAGTTGTTTTTAATTAAAAAACATATATGTTTTGTTTATTGCCTTCGGAGAAGAATCAAAAAGACTTGCACTTGCTTTCATGCCAGTGTCTAAAATTGATGTGTCCCATAGGATATATCTTAAGGACATTGTTTTTGACCAAGGAGTTCTGAAAGACTCTTACGTATGAGATACGATGAACGCGAAACAGTAAATACTATTTTGTTTGAAGAAGTTCTTGATATTAAATTGAACATTTGTGGAGAAAACAGCTGAACTCCATTATCTCCGACCAGCTAGCTTAAGAATACTTTTTTTCTTTTTTCTAATATTCGTCCCTGATGGGTATACCTGGAGCAAGCTTGGGTCAGTATGAAAACAGTGTCCTTAAGGTTCCAGTGTTCCTTAATATCTTATCTCTATTATATATAAAAGAGTAATTTTGTTTGTGTGTCAGTTTGTCTGTATATGGCAGATAAACTGACGACACACCACTTACCTCGCAATGCAGTTTATCACAAGATATTCCTCCATTCACTGGCCAGGTTACAGGCTATTTAAATTAAAAAACAAATTAGTTTAAATAGGTTTAATTTAATAATATTTGAACTTACCTCTTAGATTTATCATGAGAAATTTTATATTTCTCAAAAATTTTTGACGTTTCTCCTTTTCCTTTTTTTCTTATTCGCTGTTTGTTTAGTGTGTTTTTGTTTACTTCTGCCGTTGCCTTGGATTTATTTCCAAATTGGTGTTTCGTTTTGTTTACTTCTGCAGTTGCCTTTTGTTTAGTTTTGCTTACTACTGCCTTTGCCTTGGATTTATTTCAAAATTGTTGTTTTGTTTACTTCTGCAGTTGCCTTTTGTTTAGTTTTGCTTACTTCTGCCGTTGCCTTGGATTTATTTCCAAATTGTTGTTTTCGTTTGTTTACTTCTGCAGTTGCCTTTTGTTTAGTTTTGCTTACTTCTGCCGTGTTCCTTTTCTGTGATTTGTGCTGTTTACACATGAATGAATTTATAAGCAAAAAGCATGTGTAAACATACACTTCCGCGTTGGTTGGGAACATGCATGAAAGTATAATAAGAGTCTGTTGCTCACCAACTTTTCATGCGCCAGTAACAGCAGTTGCTAAGGTTTCGCATGTATTTTTTTACTCTCACGGTTACAGGCGCTCGCCGGTGAATTTATGCATGTGTAAGCCCGCCATTATTTATTGCATTTCAGCTGAAGGGGCGTGTTTGGCATATGTTAGAAATAAATAGTCTGTTGAGAGTTTTGAAATGAACCTATTGGAAAACTTACAAGTGCCAGTGGATGGCAAAAGTAAAAATTAACTTGCAAGTGTAAGCTCATGAGAAACTGAAACAAAGTTAAATTAAATTAAATTTTTATTTTTATTTAATACATTAAAGGACTAGCGTTAACTCTTATTACATATATAATATATCTTAAAAACTAGTACCTATATAATATACAACTTCCATTACAATAATGTATTAAAAAAAAAAAAACATTATAAATCTAATGTACATTATGGATTATTTTGAATAAAAAATATTTTTCTTAAGTTGAGTGATTTTATTAAGGGATTTAAAGGACTGTTAGCACCGTAGTTTGATCTACTATAAATGTTGGAAATTGGCAACTGCCTTCTCAAATTATACTGACTAGCTATGAAATTTAATCGACAAAGTATCAATGGGGCTGTAATGGATCCATTGATTATCCCGACAATAAAACAAAATTGTAGATATGCTCTGTGACTCGCTAGAGATGGAAGATTTATTAATTGAATACGTTGAGCGTAAGGTGGCAAGATAATTCTATTCGACCATGGTAGAAATCTTAAACAAAATCTCATAAATCTTCTTTGAACGGACTCCAATCTATTTATATGAACCGCATAATATGGCGCCCATACAACACAACCATACTCTAAGATGGATCTTACGAATGAGACATAAAGAGTTTTTAGAACATAGGGATCACGAAATTCTCGAGCAAATCTTTTAATAAAACCGAGAGTCATGTTAGCTTTTTTAATAATATAGTCAAAATAGTCAATAAAAGTTAATTTTGAGTCCAACACTATCCCAAGGTCAGTAAAGCAAGACAGGTTACTAAGAGGTGACAAATCAATCGCATAATTATAGACAATCACATTTTTCTTGCGTGTAAAATACATTGTTTTACACTTGTCAATATTTAAAACTAAACCATTAATATTGCACCATTCCCAGAAACTTTGAAGGTCTTTTTGTAAGAGATCACAGTCTTCTACAGAGTTGATTGTACGAAAATTTTTTACATCATCGGCATATATAAGAGACAAAGAATTTACTAGGACGGACGGAAGATCGTTAATAAATAGTACAAATAATAACGGGCCAAGGTGGCTACCCTGAGGTACACCGGAGTTAACAGTAAAACATTTAGAACGTTCACTTTTAAAAACAACACTATATAACCTATCTTTTAGATATGAGGATATCCACAAAACAAATCTATCGTTAAGACCCATATATTGCAGTTTTCTTAAAAGAATATGGTGGCTTAGCTTGTCAAATGCTTTGCTAAAGTCAGTAAAAATACAGTCAACTTGTTGTTTTTTTTCAAATGCGTCAATACAAAATGTAGTAAACTGTAACAAATTGGTTATAGTGGATCTCTTTTTAACAAAGCCATGTTGGTTGTCACATAAACGGAGGAACAGTGAAAAGACAAGATATCACAAATAATAGATTCAAACAATTTGGATATAGCAGAAAGTTTAGCAATTGGTCTATAATTTAAAATCGAATTTTTCTTACCTTTGTTATGAGTAGGAATAAGAAATGCGTTTTTCCAAAGGGTCGGAAATTTACAGCTATTTATAGACTGATTAAAAAGTAAAAATAACGGATATGACATATATATTGCACATTTTTTTAACATAAAAGCAGGAAAACCATCAGGATCAGGACTTAAGCAATTATCTAATTTTTTAATATACTCTAAGATAGTTTCCTCAGTAATAGTAAAGTCTATGGAATTAAGATGTAAAAACTCATCAACAGCAGGAATAATATTTGTATCGCAAGTCGATACTTCAAAAGCACACTGAAAATATTCGGCAAACATATTTGCTATGTCCTCTGGGTAGTGACTTTCTGAATTTTGATAACACATATTAGTTGCGTAACCATCAGATTTTCTTTTGCAATTAACAAATTTCCAGAAGTTTCGGGGGTTAGATTTAAGGTCATCTTCAGTTTTAGAGATAAAGTCCGAGTAAAGAAAATTATAGTAGTTAATAAACTCATCTCTTAGTGTAATGTAATCATTTTGAGCCTCGACGCTCCAGAAACGATTCAACTTCACCCACGCCTTGTTTCTTTTATTTTCAAGAGTTTTAATATGTCGATCAAACCACGGTGGAGTGTTATTTAAAGGTCTTATTTTTCGTAACGGAATATTTTCTAAGAAACAATCAAATAAAATTTTATAAGAATGAAAGACCCTTTCATCAAAACTGACATTAAAAAATAAACTATTCCAGTTAATATCATCCAATAAACGATAGAGTTCTGAGAAATTACATTTTTTAAAACTGACTTCATGCATATTCTTACAATGATAAGTTACATTAATAATATTTAGGTTTAATGATATAGATATTGCAGGATGATGCCGATCTTCCTCAATGAGTTTTGTATCCGAAAGTTGGGTGGTTCCCAACTTTTCACCCGCCTGCTATAAAAGTTGGTAGGGTTTTACATTTAACAGTCATCTTTTTTATTCGCACATGTTAAATTAGCAATAAAAATCGAGTTTGCTATGCAAGCTTTCACAGTTGCGCAATTTGTACTTTCAAGGCTATTGTCGCCGATAGGTTAAAAACAAATAATGTGCGTTGAATAAAAAAGCAAATAGAGATGATATCGTTGGCCATTTCGGGAACCTTCAATCTTTTTGGAAATAGTCATAAGGTCCATGAACGAAATAGACATAATGTCCATGGACCTTATGGCGAAATCGAAAATTTAGACATGTCTAATTAGTAAATTTTGAAATAGACATAATGTCAAGGTAATGGAAACGCCAAAAAAAAAAAAATCACAAATGCATAAAAAAGACGAATTTCTGTTTTGGAACGTAACTGATATAGATTTTTGTTGATATGGAACCACAATGCTCGTTTGAGTAATTATTTGTCCATAGTCAAATTTCTTTAGTTGACCCATTCAATCGGTAGCGTCAAGCTAAGAAGAAAAATGCCATTGGAATCAGAGGCCCATTATACAAAACTAGCAAAAAGTGCCCGGCGTTGTCCGGGCACCCAAGGTAGGTCTTTTCATAAAATATCTCCCATTTGAAATGAAAAGCCCAAAAAAGAATTTGTGTATTTATTTTATCGTATTAACGTATTTTTAAATAATTTTTTGAATCTCTTTTATTGGCGCAGTTAGTTTCGTGGACTCTTCTATAATTCTTTAAAAAACAAAATCCAATTTGATTTTGTTTGACACACCCGTTTTGAATTACCAGACTTTCTTTTCTTTAACTGTCAGTTAGCTGGCATGTTTATAAAGTTTGTGTGTGTGAATGGAAAATATGCATGTGTTGCAATTTTCGTGCCAGTAGCTGGCTGTCGGCAAAGCTATATATTGTATTCCTGCCCTAAACGCAGCCGCTGTATCGAAGAGCAAATACGAAAAATTGGAAATTTGTTAAAAAAGTGTTTTTGTTTACTTCTGCCGTTGCCTTGGATTTAATTCCAAATTGGTGTTTTGTTTTGCTTACTTCTGCCGTTGCCTTGGATTTGTTTCCAAATCGGTGTTTTTTTTTTGTTTACTTCTGCAGTTGCCTTTTGTTTTGTTTTGCTTACTTCTGCCGTTGCCTTGGATTTATTTCCAAATCGACTTTTCCTCTAGACATGTTCACAATCATTTTAAAAATTCAATGGAGAAGGGCTACCAAGTTGATGTTATATACACCGACTTTGCTAAGGCGTTCGACAGAGTGCATCATACCATTTTAATACAAAAATTACAAAACTTTGGATTTCATTCAAAAATGCTTAACTGGTGCATGACATACCTTACTAAGCATCGTCAGTATGTGAGAATTGATTCGAACATCTCAAATCCTATTAAAGTTTCATCTGGTGTTCCCCAAGGAAGCCATTTAGGTCCAATTTTGTTTCTTATATTTATTAACGATTTACCTAGCAGTCTTCAGTATTCAAATTGTCTTATGTTTGCAGACGACCTTAAATTTCTTAGGTGCATTAAAAGTGAATCTGACTGTGTTTATCTCCAAAATGATATAAGAAATCTTTCCGATTGGTGTACAATCAATAAATTGAACTTAAATATTCCTAAATGTCAGAGTTTCTCCTTCACTCGGCGTCAAGTTTCATGTATATATAACTATGATATTGATAATCGCCCTCTCCAAAAGGTTTCAATAAAGAAAGATCTTGGAGTTATTTTTGACTCCAAACTCAACTTCTGCAACCACATCGATTATATAGTAAATAAAGCAAATTCGATGCTAGGATTTGTCTACAGAAACTCTCATGACTTAAAAGATCCTTACACATTGAAGTCTCTCTACATTGCATATGTAAGATCTATTCTTGAATACTGCTGCGTCGTGTGGAACCCATTCTATAATATTCATAGTCTTAGAATTGAAAGAATTCAGAAAAAATTCACAAGAATCGTTATCCATAAAATGAGGTGGAACATTGAAATGCCTTCCTACAATGTAAGACGCCAGCTTATTGGTATTCAAACGTTAGAAGATCGCCGCAAGATGTTTGATATTACCTTTGTTCATGATATTTTATCATATCATATAGATTGTCCTTATCTTTTAGAATTAATTGATCTTTATGCTCCTCACAGAGATCTTAGAACTCGAGCTTTTCTTCGAGAAAATGGCCATAGATTCAACTATGCTTTAAACGAACCTATAACTCGCTGTGTCAGAGAAATCAATAATGTTTCAAATTTAATTGACTTCAATTTCCATTTGAGTAGAAACTCGTTGAAAAGTATGTTAAGTCTGTATTATTTAATTTAATGTTATATGTATATAATCTTTATTTTTGTTATTTTTGTAAATATTCACTGATCTATCTGAGTAATATTGTAACTCTAATTGATTAAATAAATAAATATATTAACAAAAAAAAAAAAAATATATTAAAATTAGGGATGTTCGATTTCGGTTGCAACCTAATTTCATCCAAATTTGGTGGAAGTGAGAAAATTTCGAAATGTGGTTTTGTATAGGAAATGAGGTAATTTCGAATTTTATTTGGAAATGTGCTACCAAATTACATCATTTACCCCAACAAAATTACAGTATTAAGCGGCCCACAGACACCACACTTGTGCGGGCGCATGTGCACCGAAACTGGTGCGTGATTTCGCCACACACTGCACACCAAATCGTACACACTTTTGTTGTGAAAGAGATTTCAAAGGAAAAAAATATTTTAAATAAATCTTCCTCACTACTTACTCAATCACAATACGATGCAACTGAATATAAAATGTGTGCGAATTATTAAATTCCTTAACAGGAATGAATTTTTAAAAAGAAAAGATTTATTTTATCTTGACCGATCAGTTCGGTGGCTTCTTAAAAACTAACTATAACATTTTTCATATTCTCAATCCTAACTTTTGTTTATCTTATATCAGGAGTGGTGGGAGACATCGACTTCGATTGTTCTCATGATCATGACATCATCCCTTTGTTTTGTTGGTGCGTGTTCCATCTGCTGTTCTGCTATTCTTACTTGATTGAATTGATCGCTTGATCGACTTATAATTGGGAACGTGATAAGTCAGCGATTCTGTATTTATGATGTTTGTGAACGTGCGATATTGTCACTAAGCGTTCATCTCAATGTGTGACATTAACTCCCTCCTTTGTTTTAAGAGATTGCTGAATCGTATTTCTTCAAGTTGTTTAGTCTGGATTCTTCTGGATGATCTCATCTTGAGGAAGTATATTATATATATTGCTGTAGCTATGATTATGATTATTAATGTAAATGACGTAATTATTGGACTGCCTGATGCTTCATCTTGTTATGTGTCAATGAAATTTATGTTATCGAATTTAAGGTCCTCGTCAAGGGATTCAAAATAGTTTTCAACATGATATATATCTATGCTATATGTTTTCAGATAGTTCTGGATTTTATATGTTGGGTTTACATTTAACAATTTCTTAACTTATAATTAATTTACCATCTATTTGGCTTATGGCCCCTGCTTCATAAAGCTTACAATTCTTATTAATTATGGGGTATTTTATTAAAATGATAATTAATTCTTCATTTTGTATTATCTTAAATTCTGAGATATCAATTAAGTCTGTAATGGTCATACTACCATGTTCGTGTCGTGTTATTTCTTTTATATCATTAAAATTTAAAGTAGCAGGGTTTAAAATTCCTGACTTGGCTAGTCATTGTTTAAAAATTTTAAGTTTTTATGTTATCTTTATGTATAACTCTGTTTCTACTGTAAATAAGGACTTTGTTTCCTTAATCTTCCTTTACTTTCTGTTTTTTATATCTAGGTAAAAGTTTATTTCTACATCCTACTATTTTCTCATATATAATCTGATTTGTGAATACGTTTTCATATTTCTATTTTTATTATGAATATCTAACATTTTTCTTTGTGCTTTTAAAAGTTTATTTTCACAACTATCTTTATGTTGTACTTTATTAAATAGAACTTCATATGGTCTCTGATTTGTAACAGAATGAATAGTTTTCTTGTATTGTTGTGCAGCTCTATAAATTGATTCGATATCACTTATTAGATGGTATTCCTCTTTTAAACATCTAGAAATCTCTATTAAAGTAGAATGTGCTCTTTCTACCTGTCCATTTGTTGTGCTATGCCCAATGCCGTCTGTACCATAAGGGCACACGGGGCCCGTGCCCAGGGCCCCTATCGGGACGAGGGCCCCGAAAGGCTGATATATTCAATTACACTATACAACAAGTTTGCTCTCTGGAAAACTATAACATTTCTAGGATAAATCAAATCCACTTTTCAGTTAATTTAAACATTTATGAAACAACCTTTTTTATTCACTTTCTCTGGTAACAATTCGGTCAAGATCTCAAATGGCGTTGGCTGTTTCATACTCTACCATTTTGACACCTTGCTGGAAGGCGGTAGAACTTCACATTCCGCTTTGAAGCTGCCTATGAATCTTCTAACTATTGACAAGCCAACGTGCACAATGACCAAGAATTCAGCGCAAAATCATCATCTGGGATAAATGCACGATGACGCATAAACGAGTTTTGAAGCAATTGACCGAACGATGAAAAGATTTTTAAGTGATTCAAGACAAGAAATTGAAATTGACTCGATTGGATTAGTGAACGGGTAATACTGGCAGCGAAGAATAAGAACGCCGATAGTTTGAATTTCATAATTCAAAGCCAAATCGCTGGAGAACTGCATTCATACGAATCCGTTGACCGGGTGACCGACGAAGATGAAGCGACCAACTATCCGAAAACATTTTTGAACTAGCTTGATATGCCAGGAACTCTGCTGCATAATTAACAGCTGAAAGTGACTAGGTTCAAAGGAGTGGAAGTCCTCATCCCACGAAATCCGATCATTCCAACTGATCTTCCATTCCAATTCAAGCGAATTTAGTTCCCCTTTATATTGGCTTTTGCGATGACAGTCAAAAAATCGCAAGGTCAATCGTTGGAAGTCTGTGGGATTAATCTCGAATTTCCCTGTTTTTCGCACGGTCAGATGTACGTTGCCTGTCCGCATGTTGGCAAACCGTCTTTACATTACATTATACCTTAATCTACTCCGTCGATGAATTAACAAAGTGGACACATTTACAAGACAGAGGCTATCACCAACCGTCTTTGCTGTTTTCTTGACGGAAAAACATGCGACGAAAACTCATTGTCAACTATATCACTCTCTACTTTTTACTTGCGATTATAGGTACTATAAGGCAAGTTATGCATTCGTCGAAAAAAAAAGTTTTGAGATAACAATCAAACATGACATTACGATGATAGCGAAGACGAAAAAAGATGGTCTAAAAATTCTGTCCGTCTGTATGTCTGTCTGTCTGTCTGTCTGTATGTATACCTACAGCCAAACGGGTGGGCCGAATTGCTTCAAACTTGGCATATAGACTTTTTTAGGTATTGTACAGAAAGGAAATTGAAATTTTTTTTTTAGCTCAAAAAATAACGGTACCTGCCATACAACCGTTACGTTAAAGCTTATTTTTCTCAAAAACGGCTCTAACGATTTTTAATTAAAAAAATCAGTGTTGCTTTTTAGGTACGACCAATCATATGGCTGAAAAAAAAGTTTTAAAAAATGGCTAAGAACGGTACTTTCCATAGGACCGTTTTTTTTGCTTTCGACTATCTCGAAAACGACTCAACCGATTCTTTCGAAATTTCACACACATATAGCTGTAGGTAGCTCAATTTGTATTGCATACCAATATTTTTGTAAAATATTTTTTTGTTTTTTTAAAAGCATTTAAAAAAAAAAAAATTTAAAATTAATATTTTGAAAACTGCTTATTAAATTTTTTTTTTAAATTTTTAAATAAATGTATTTGCTGAATACCTATGAAATGGCGTTTTTGAATTTTTTTTGAAAATTTTTTTCAAAAAGTTTTTCAAAAAAAACTTTTTTTCTCAAAAACCGCTCCACAGATTTTTCTAAATTTATTCTCATAAATTCAAATTTATCCAAGAAATAAAATGGCGTACTTTTTTTTCAGCTCAAATTAGTTTAAGTATTTATTAAAGAATTTTGAAAATTTTATTTTTATCAAAATCTCAAGCCCATAAACCACTGTCACTCATTAGAGCAAGTTCGTGCGACCCAGTCGTGCATTTTATTTCGATTCCATTCCAACGAATTACATTGAAATTCGATCTATAAATAAAAAATGTTTCCACTTTTTTAACTTTCCAACAGGGCCCCGAACTCTTGTGTGCCCAAGGGCCCCGGTATGGCCTAAGACGGCCATGGCTATGCCTAGGACCACAAAAATATATCTTTATATTCAATCTTTGCATTAATGTTCTTAACTGTGCTGTTGTAAGACCTGGTTCGTTATCTTTTGTAATGCTCTCAACTTCTGGAAAGCTTTGAAGTACTTCTAATATCTTTTCATCTAATTTTGATTTATCCTCTATAAGTTTTATGATTAAAAATTTTGAATATGCGTCAATACAGGTTATAAATTTTAAATTTTGGGCGTAAAATATATCTATGTGTACTTGCTCCCCCTCTTTCTTGGGAATTTAAGCCTCTCCAATTGGAATCTTCTGTGGGTGCCTATCATATTTGTTTTTATTGCAAACCTCACAATTTCTGGTATATTCTTTTAATTGCTTGCCCATTTCAGGCCAATAATATGAATTGAAAATTTGTTTTAAATTTTCCCTGTAGTTCCTATGAGCTCTGTTATGTGTTTGTTGCACTATTGCAGTTTGGTCTTCCTTATTTACTACGTCAATTGGAAATATTTTTGTATATAAAAAGTTATTTTTAAATGTTTCTTTTAATGTATTTTTAACATCATAAAGATCTTCAGGTGTGCAATAAATTGCAACTAAAGGTTGATGGTCTGTATGTATTTCTAAATTGGAAACTCCATACAAGTATGTTCGAAGGTTTTTTAATGCCCATACAATAGCATATAATTCTTTCTAATTTGTTGCATAATTCCTTTCTGTTTGATTCAATGTTTTTGAAATGAACGTGATGGGTTTATCCTCTTGTGATAATACTCCACCTATTGCATCGTTAGAGGCATCTGTCGTTAAGACAAATTTCTTTTCAAAATTTGGTTGTGCCAATTCAACCTCATTAATCAAATGTTCTTTTAACTTTTTTACGGCTTCAGATCCTTCTTTATCAAGATTAATTACAACTTTCTTCGATATGTATTGGGATACTTTTCCATTTTCTCCCGCTAAATACTTAGTCAAAGGTTTAGCTACACTGGCATAATTCTTAATATATTTCCTATAATATCCTGTTAAACCTAAAAAGCTTCTTAATTGTCTCAATGTTTTCGGTTCAGGGAAATCTCTTATAGTTTCTATTTTTTTTGGATCAGTTTTAATTATATTGTATCCGACAATATATCCTAGGAATTCTACTTCTTTCTTGTAAAATTTTGATTTCTCTAATGAAATTTTCATATGAGCATCTCGCAAAGTCTGTATAACAGTATCTGAATCTTGGGAATGCTTCTCTAAACTTTCTGAATAAACGATAATGTCGTCAATGTAGACATGACAAATTTTGCCTACATAATCTCTTAAAATATTGTCCATAGCTCTTTGAAAAATACTTGGAGCATTTTTCAGTCCAAACGGTAATCTTAAAAAATCATATTTTCCATTATTAACAGAAAAACTTGTTTTCTCTACGTCTTCAGTTTTCATTTTTATTTGATGAAATCCTGACTCTAAATCTAAGGTTGAAAAATACCTTGCTTTTCCTAAATTTGACAAAATTACATTTGAATTTGGTATAGGGTATTTGTCAGCGATTGTAAATTCATTTAATTTTTTGTAATCTATGACAAGTCTCATTTTTGCAGACCCATCTTCATTAATACCTTTTTTTGGTACAACCCACACTGGGGAGTTGTAAGGACTCTTGGATGGTTGGATTATTCCATCTTTCAGCATTCTATTCAATTCCTTATTTATAAACGTGTTGGCTGAGAGGGGATAAGGATACTGTTTACTCCATATTGGAGTTTCAACAGTTGTACGGATTTCAGCTCTTATATCGGTTCTAAAAGGAAGTCTTGTATCTATTTTAGAATATGTTTCTTCAACATTCTGTCTGATTCTTTCAATTAAATCTTCTATATTCGCAGTTTTATGTATGCAATTAACTGTACTACTACCATCATCCGGTATGAAAATATTTTCTCTCTTGTTATGGTATTCTAATATTCTTTTTTCAAAATCTATTTTAATATTGCAAGCTTTTAATATGTTGCATCCTATCAAAAGATCTGCATCTAAATTATTTATATCATAAAATCTAACGTTCTTATCAAAAATTAATACATCATAAAAATGAGTTATTAATGTTGAACCATTAATCTTTCTTACCTTTTTTTTTAATTGGTAGCACTTGCTTATAATTTAATATATTTGGACTACAGTAACAACTTACGTAAGTTTTTTTAAGATTCGATCAGAGTTGTTGCAATTATTCATGTTGCTAAGTTACAAGTTAGTTTTCTTTGCAAACAGCTCGTGCTATTGAAATTGGCCTTGTGTAAAATTTAGTCTGGGATCGGTTCTTGACGTGAAAAGTGTTCAAATTAAGTAATTGTGAAAAATTCGCGCGAATTTTCCACAATTACTTTATATTATTTTTTTTTTTTTAATATAGTTTATATTCTCATATTATGAATGATCAAAAACTTTAAAACTTTGAAAATACAAGATTTTTAGTTTTCTGTTTCTTGGACCGTTCCTGAATATGAAGGGAAGTCCTGGTGTTGGTCTAAACAGCATCTGGGGTCTAAAATTTGTGTTCCAAGGTCTGTAATTATTATTAAATCGTTGTTGATCAAATCTATTTATAGGTCTATGGGCGCTACTACCTAATTCCATAGGTTCTGGCTTTGGCTGCCTAAAATTGTTTTGTTGATTATTATTGTTCCGAGTGGGAAATCTTAAATTATTGTGATTTCTGTTGTTGAAGTCACGTGAATGATTATTTGGAGCTGCATGGGAACGATTGAATTGCAGAGCAAAACTTGCTCTTAGATTGTTTGACTCGAGTTCTTGTGCTTTTGCTAGAGCACTGGGAAGGTCATCCGGAGATAAAGAAAATAGAATGTTTGACAATGGGGCGTTAAGTCCCGTAATAAAAATTCTTAATGCATTTCTGATGTTGGAAGCGTTAAGCTCTTTGGTAAGCGCGGAGTCTGTACCGTGAGTCATAATTGTTTCATTTATTAGTAATGTTAACTTCTTATTAACTTCAATATAATAATCTATGAGGGAAAGACTACCTTGTCTGAGAACACTTAACTCTTGTTCAATTATGTGAATTGGTCTTTTATCTGCATATGCAAAATCTAATCTGGATAAAATTGCATCATAGTTTAGTACTGTACCGTGGTTTGTCAGAATGTCGTTTGCATTGTGGGTAGTTTTCTTTCTTAAAATTGTCAAGGCTGAAAAATATCTTTTACTACCTTTAATATAAATACTCATTGAATTATTTGCGGCTTCCCGCCAGCTTACATAACTGTTTGTATTGCCTGAGAACTCTGGAAGGCTTTTTATAACATCTAATCCTTCATTACATGTAATATTATCATCTATGGTTAAATTTTTTCTTTTAAATTACCCGAACAAAATGTCCATTAATAGATCGAAGAATGGGATTTCTTCATCGAAATCGTCTAATTCGATTTCTACAGTTTCACGCGTAAAATTAAAATTTTTCAAGGACATAATATGTACATATTTAAAACTTCACTTTTCTTTTTATTTTTTTAATTATTATTTCTGCGGCATATATTCACTATATTCTTGACGTCTTTTTGCGTCACTTGTCTTTCTTCTTCTTCTTTGTCTTCTCTATGCAGTTTATATATTTTTCTTGTTTTATTAATGCGTGCGATTAATTCTATTCTTTTTTCTTCACTTGTTTTTTCCATTAATATATTTTTTGCGAATATATTTTCAATTTTTCACTTCTTCACTTTTTAATACTTTCTCCTATATTTAGGTTACTCGTTAGAAAATTTTTTCTCCTTTCTTGGAAGGATACTTATTTTTTTAATTTGTGTTGTAACTCTTCACTGTCACACACGTAACGATAACTATTTTCCCCTTACTTGGTTATTTCAGGTTAAACAGAAAATGTATCGTCCTGTCACGGTCGCCAATTATTAAATTCCTGAACAGGAATGAATTTTTAAAAAGAAAAGATTTATTTTATCTTGACCGATCAGTTCCTTGGCTTCTTAAAAACTAACTATAACATTTTTCATATTCTTAATCCTAACTTTTGTTTATCTTATATCAGGACGCAGGGTTGTGACTTTACTGCAATTGCAGTAGATCTACTGCACTTTTTATGAAAAATAAATCTACTGCCTTTTAATAAAATCTACTGCACTTTTGCTCTTAGGGAAAAAAAATATTTTATATGTAAATTTAATCCACACAATTTTTTTAATTTTCAAGGCTCAAACCATCAACATTTTTGGCAAGTTTTGTAGGTATCAAGACTTAAGAAAACAATACAACAAATCTTGTAAGGCACAGTTTGTCAAAAATGCACACTGTGAAAATGCAAGAAACAGGAAGCTCGATTCCTATTACAGAAACAAATGAATTTTTGAGCAATAGCAACTACTCTTTGTTGTATAAAAAAAGTAAAGAAGTTCAAACTCTTTGTATAAGAAGTGTTTGTGTTTATCTTTGTGTTATCCACACAGTCGGTCAGAATTGTTTAAGCAATTTTTGAAAAATTTGGTAAAAACTAAAAATGTTGACTAAAACTGAAAACCTCGATGTATGGTAGATACAGTTAAGAAAACTCTAATATTTAAAACGTAGCTGCCATCTGTAGGTATTATAAAAGATACCGATATACAAAAGAAAGTGTGAACCATTTTGTTAATGTCGGTGTCCACATATGGCCAATTTAATATGAAGAATTAGGTTATTTTTGAATAGCTTGGCAACAAAAAGTCCTAGAGCCATACGGTTTTCCGAGTTGTACTTAAAACTAATAAGAACATAAAATTTTGACAGCAAAATTAGTACTTAAGTTCTTAAACTTTTGAAAAAAAAATATGTTTGAAAATCAATTTTTAATGTTTTTTTTTAAATTTTGAATTTGAAAATTAATTTTTGTAAAATGGTTCACTAAAATAACTTTATTTTAAACTAAAATAATAAAATACAAGAAGAAATTTCTGGCTTTACAAAGAGGTATAGCATAGTATTGTAGGAGTCACTGTAGTTTTTTAATATTTATTTTTCCAATTTCAATAATTTGTTTTTAGAAAATTTGTTACGGTAAATTTTACCGCAACAAAAACTTCCCTTCGGTCGTTCTTTTTCCTATTCTTTTTTTTTCTCGTTGTGGCTGCAAAATATTGGCGAAGTTGAGGGCAACCATGGTCTCATCAACCAGTGGTGTACCTAGCCTTATTTTGCAAAAGCAACAAAAGCAGGTGTTCGAGTGCGACGTTCTAAACGAGAAGAAAGAGCCGGCGGATGAGCCGAAGAAGTAACGAGTCAGGTGGACTCTTACTTACCTACATACAATGAACAACAACAAATATACACCGTCTTATAATTATCTTTTAAGTTTAATATATTTTCATTTTAACGTAAAGTAATTTTAACATTGACTTAAAATAACGTAAATTTGATTAATGTACAAAATGGGTTTTTAACGCGAGATTAGTTTTGTAGAATTTTGAAAATGTCTTTAAAGAAACGCTCCTCTCCGTATCTTCGAAAATAGTTTGTTGAATAATTCACGCTTCGAATCCGGCGCGATAGTTGTAGAGTAGGTAACAGGAAAAAGCCTAGTTCAGACTTCTCCTCAATTTTATTTCTTTTCAATTTTTCTCGAAATTAATTTTAGTAGGAAAATAGTCTGAACTCGTCCATTATGTTTCGGCAAGCTTTGGAAATACATCCAACAGCTTGTCGAAACTGTGTTGGTGTGCGTGAGAGTAAGTTTTGGCAAGTTGTGGAAACACATCCAACAACTTGTTGAAACCGTGTTTGTGTGCGTATGAGTATGTTTCGTTAGATCCCACGACGGTTGTTTTCTAGGAGAGCGTCATGCTTCCAGAAAGCCGTGACCGATGATCTCGAAACGAATGGTTGTGTTGTAGCGTTGTATGTATGAGTGAATGATTGGAATGGACGAGGGAAGAAAGTTGTTGATGAAAATGAGCTTGGAAGGCACTCTGGTGAGAGACTTACAAGCGCGAATACGAAATTTGAAAAAGAAAAATATATCGAGAAATTTTGGGAAAGAAAAAAATAAAATCGAGGAGGAGACATTTGTTTTATTTTGAAGAAAAAGAAATTTTGTGTCAAGGAGTAGAGGTGAAAATCAGGATTCGAGACGAGAAGGATTTTAAAAGGAGATAGGAGATAGGAGTCGTTACAAAAATAAGATAAGTAGTTCGTGTTAAATTTTGAATGTAAATATATATTTGCAATTTCAAAATATATATTTATATTCAACCGTGTTCGAGTTCCCCCCCATAACTTTCGGGACGCGCCTTAGTTTTCTTAAAAACCCATTTTTCTGGTTCGTTTTATATGCTTTTACCTTTTATGTAATTTCAATCTTAATTGTTTGTTAAATTTTCCTTTGAGCCAAACGGCCATATTTATTTGTTTAAATTTTTTTTTGGAAAGACTTTTGGGTTTTCGTCCAGGGACCTTCTGTCCCAAGGTTTCCCAAAACAATAAAATAATTATTTACCTACATTTGACTTCCTTCTTTTTATTTAAAATATCGGTTCTTCAAATCCTAAAATTAGTTTTGGAATTTTCTAATTCGGTTTTAGAAAAAAAATTCCTGGCGCCTAACTTCTTTTGCACCCTACTGTGCATACGTATATATTCTTTTGATAAACTATTTTGATTCGATAAATCAATAAAGTTTATCAACAGAAACCAAAAACTCTTCCACCGAACCCACCCCAACTGAGCAGCCGTGGTGACAGCTACTTTGATCTAGCTGTGATTGCATTTTTTTTCGCATTCTCTTTTGTGTCATTCGTGGTCGATCGGCATTGTCAATAGTTAATTCGTGTCGCGCACCGCCGTCGGTTTCGGTGCAAAATTGATTCTTTCCTTTCGAAGTTAATTAATCGCGATTCAAAAGATCGATTCAAGTAAAGTAATTTAAATTAAGTTATTAAATTTATATCGTGTCGTGCGTAGCCGTCGGTACGCGTTAAATCTTTGTTTGGTTCCTTTTTTTAAATTTAATTGCTCGCGAGTAAATAGATCGACGTTAATTTTAATTGAATAGATGCCCCTCCCCCTATCGTGTTCGTGGCGCGAAGAAAAAGTGTAATAAAGTGGCGCCCAACGTGGGGCCCAAAGTGGAACAGTTTTTTATTGTTTTTATTGTGTTTTTTTTTCTTTCTCTCATCAATCTTTTGATTGAAAGCTAATTGTTTTTTTTTATTTTTGGTGTAGAGTTTCCTCTTAAAAATAAAAAGTTGTGGAAAGAAAGCAGAGCAACTACCTATAAGAATACAACGACGAGGGATTCCAGATCCAGTTGAAGAGGCAACAAGCACAGCAAGGAGTTTTGGTGAAAATTGTTTTTATTTTTGTTAGTGTTGTAAACTCGTTTTTTTTTTAAATTCTGTGGTGTCGTTTGTTTTGTAATACATAAAATTTTTTGCGTCATTTCAGTTTATTAATTTTTTGTTGTTGTGTTCATATACACAGGTACCTTGGGCAGAGTTTTTTTTGTTTCATTAGATATTGTTTTTTTTTCTTTTTCTCGCGTGGGATATTTTGTGTTGGTAAATAGAGTGAATATAACATTGAGTTATTATTGAGTGATAGGTAGGTGATAGTTTTTTCTTGTTGTTTTTTTTTCTCGCGTGGGATATTTCGCGAATACTTATTTTAGAAATTGAGTGATTATTAAGTTGAGTTTTTTTTGGTGATAGAATATTAATTATTTTTATCTATCTTAAAAAGAAGTTATTCGTGCTTACGGTTGCCACCTACGTGTAAAATTTCTCGTAGAAATTTAAATAGAGTTTTTATATGATATCGGGCAAGTTTAAAATTTAGAGTTTATTTTTTTTTGAGCGAAATTTAGTGTATACTCAATATTTCTTTTTATATAAATATTTAAGGGTTGCCAAGTTCTTTTAATTTTAAATATTTTTTTTTGTTTCGGTTTTCTCGTGTGTGCTAGTTAATTAGTTTTTTTTTTGAATAAAAAAATGAATATTGGAAGACTAGCTCAGGACGAACTGGCCTACGAGATGAAGGTCAGGGGTTTGAAAGTAGGGTCGGTAGATGAGATGCGAAAAGCATTGAGGTCATCGAGGTTGCTCGTTAAGAGAAACTCGATGGAGGTTAGCGTAGTGTACCCTTTTACATACGATGAGGACAGAGATGCTATCGAAGCAAAAATTGAGGAGATTAGGGGCCTTCTTAAAGTACCTCCGAAGAATCCAAAGTCTTCGGAGTACATTAAGATCGTAACAAAGATTGAATGGTGTATAGGTAGGTTAGCTAGGACCCCTTGTGAGGCAGATGACGAAGAAGATGCGATCAGCTCACTTCGTAATAAGGTTTTGTGTTTGTTAGGAGATCTCACTGGTGATAGTGAGAATAGTGATAGGGAAGAAGAAGTTGAGAAGGAGAAGACTCCCGTTAAAACGCAAACCCAACTTCAGGTACAAGTTGGTCAGACTCCAAGTGGTGTGCGGTCTGCGTTAGGACTGGCTGGAGGGTCATTGCCGGAACCAAGTCGTTTTGGCAGTAGTCCTTCAGTCAGTGGTATTAGTGTTAGGGTCCCATTAGGACATAGGGTTGATAGGGGTGACACTTTTGCTGAACAGATGGTCGTTCAACAGAAGTGCACCGAACGTGTAGGGAAGTGGGGGGTGAAATTTACTGGTGACTCTAATGGAGCATCAGTGAATTCATTCCTGGAAAGAGTGGAGGAACTTCGTCTGGCTAACGATGTTCCGGACTCCCACCTTTTCAAATCCGCTTCGGAGCTTTTGTCGGGTAGGGCCCTTATGTGGTATAGGACGGTTAGGGAAGATTTAGGAGATTGGCAGGAACTCGTCAAGGAACTCAAAGCGGAGTTCCTTCCTGCGAATTACGATGATCTTCTTTTGGAAGAAATAAATCGGCGTTCGCAGGGAAAGGATGAAACTTTCGGCACGTACCTTGCCACTATGAGGACATTGTTCCGAAGATTGTCGGAACCTTTGTCAGAGGGAAGAATGATTTCTATTTTGAGGAAGAATGTAGATCCGTTTTATCAGGTGCAGATAGCGAGTGCCAAACCAAAGACGGTTAAGGAACTTGCTATCCTAGGTAGGGAACTAGATACCCTTAAGGTAAACGTGGACAGTTTTACTCCACCAAGTAGAGGTAGGCATTTGTTGGAACCTGAATGTGGTTACCAACCGAGTTCGTCCGGACAACACCGAGTTGCGGCTGTTGCTCCAGTCCCAGAGAACCCTTTTAGACAGGTAGTTAGGTGTTACAATTGTAACAGGGATGGTCATTTCGCACAAAACTGTTCTGTGCAAAGGAAGTGTTTCGGTTGTGGGGCTGTAGGTGTATATCGTAGGGACTGTAGGCGGTGTTCGGGAAATGGGGAACGGGCTCTTGTGACAGCAGGACAGGAGACCCGTCGGCGTTAGTTAGGTCGTCTGCTGACGATCAGCTGGAACGTCAAGTTCATTTAAGTTTCACTTTAGCGGCAAGCGGTAGGGACAGTAGGCCATATTTAGGAGTTAGGATTTATGGGATCAAGTTTTTAGGTCTACTTGATTCAGGAGCCTCTCGTACCATTGTGGGTGGTGACGGGTGGAAAGTTTTAAAAGAATTAGGGCTTAGATTAGAGAAGAGTAGTGTTGGGTCAGTAGCGTTAGCAGATGGGGCAGGTGTAGGAGTAGCTGGGTCTATTTCTCTACCAGTGGAGGTTGAGAATAGATCCATTTTAATAGAATGTCTGGTTATACCGAATCTCCCACACCAATTGATCTTGGGTGCCGACTTTTGGGCACTATCGGGCATAGTCCCGGATTTGAGATCTGGTATGTGGAGTTTTTCAAGCCAGGAAATGGTGGCTTCGGTAACAGACATGGTAGCGATTAGGGAAAAATCGGATTTGGACGATTTCGAAAATAAGAAGTTAGAACACTTGTTAGGAGAACTTTTTAAATCGATGACCGAGGGATTAGGGTGCACCAACTTAGTTGAGCACAAGATTAGGACGTCCGCAGAACCAATCAAACAACGATATTACCCTGTTTCGCCCGCGATTCAGAAACATATCGATCAAGAACTCCAAGAGATGTTGGAAGCTGGAGTGATCGAGAAGTCGAAGAGTCCTTGGGCATCGCCGATTCTTCTCGTTAAGAAGAAAGACGGCAGTTATCGGTTCTGCGTTGACTACAGGAAATTAAATGAGGTTACTGATAGGGATGCTTATCCACTTCCATTTATTTCGGCAATTTTGGACAAGCTTCGGAACGCGAAGTATTTGTCCTCATTAGACATTAAATCTGCTTATTGGCAGATTCCAATGGAGGAAGAATCGCGTAAGTACACAGCCTTTACCGTGCCAGGGAGGGGTCTTTTTCAATTTTGTAGGATGCCATTCGGGCTCCATAATTCACCAGCGACATGGCAGAGGTTTATTGACGACGTTCTAGGTCCCGATTTAGAACCGTTCGTCTTTGTGTACTTAGATGACATTATCATTGTCACCGATTCTTTTAAGAAACACTTAGAAATTCTCAAAGAAGTTTTTAAAAGGTTAGGAGAGGCGGGTTTAAAAGTAGGTAGGGAAAAGTGTAACTTCTGTAGGCCTTCTTTGAAATTTCTAGGTTATGTAGTTGATAGGAACGGGCTTCATGTAGACCCGGAAAAAGTGGAGAGCATGATGAGGATTCCTCCACCGAAAAATGTGAAGGAAATTAGGAGTTTTGTAGGGACTATTTCTTGGTATCGAAGATTCGTGCCAAATTTTGCAATTTTAGTTAGGCCTCTTACCGATCTCTTAAAGAAAGGTAAGAAATTTGAGTGGACACAAGAGTGTGAGGAGTGTTTTAGGAAAGCCAAAGAGTGTTTGGTTACGGCACCGATCTTGACATGTCCGGATTTTTCCCGGCCGTTTGTTGTTCAGACAGATGCGTCAGATTTTGGTATCGGGGCCGTACTTTCGCAGGAGTTTGAGGATGGCGAAAAAGCCATTTGTTATTTGAGTCGGTCATTGAATAGGAATGAAAGGAACTACTCTACGACCGAAAAAGAGTGCTTAGCGGTTCTTTGGGCGATCGAAAAGTTACGGCCGTATCTCGAAGGTGTTCGATTTACGGTTGTGACGGATCATCACTCACTGATCTGGCTTAGCAATCTTAAGGATCCGCAGGGTAGGTTAGCTCGTTGGGCCATTCGGCTCCAACAATTTGATTTCAAGATCATCCATCGAAAGGGCAAAGAACATGTCGTTCCTGATATGTTGTCGCGAGGAGTCCCCGAAGTAGCCGGTGTCTCTGAAGCGGATTCGGACCCTTGGGTGATTAAAATGAAATCTCAGGTAGAAAAGAGGCCATTAGAATACCCATCCTGGCGAGTTGAGGATGGGCGGCTCTATAAACATGTTAGGGTGAACCATATTGTTGTTCACAACGAGAATGAGGAGTGGAAATTAGTTGTAGGGAAAGGTGATAGGGCAAAGATTTTAAACGATTGCCATGATGCTCCGCTTTCAGGACACATGGGCGTTAAAAAGACTTTTGCTAGGGTAGCAGAAAAGTATTACTGGCCCAAAATGAGGAGTGATATTACGAGATATGTTAGGGTTTGTAAGACTTGCCAAAAAGTGAAACCGGTGAATGAGAGGCCAGCTGGTCTTATGACTGAGAGGGTGGGAAATACCAAACCGTGGGATATGATTTGTGTGGACTTAGTTGGTCCACTTCCGAAGTCGTTGCGCGGTTTTATATATATTTTAACGGTCGTCGATTATTTTAGTAAATTTCCCCTGTTGTTCGCGTTACGGTCCGCAACGGCGAAAGCGGTTTGTCGAGAATTGGAAGAAAACGTTTTTCTTCTCTTCGGGGTTCCAAAGTGGATCGTCTGTGACAACGGTCCCCAGTTCCGTAGCAAAGAACTGAAGACGCTTAGTGAAGCGTACGGGTCACAACTTCGGTATACGGCGCATTACCATCCGCAAGCGAATCCTGCGGAGCGCATCAATCAAATAATTAAGACTACGCTCCGAGCGTATGTCTCGGAAAACCAGCGGAGTTGGGATACGCAATTGGCAAAAGTGGCCTGTGCTATCCGAACTTCGCAACATGAGGTGTTAGGTGTTTCGCCTTATTTTGTGAATTTTGGTAGGAACATGGTAACTAGTTGCCATGATGTAGGGCTTAGAGATAGTGATAGGGACCAAGATAGAGGGGATACTGTAAGGCAGTTTCAGAAACTGAGACAGGAGATAGCTAGGAAGTTGGAAGCGGCGGGAAATAAGACCGCTAAAACTTATAATTTGAGAAGACGAGACATACAGTTTCAACCTGGTGATCTCGTTTGGCGTAGGAATTATTCCTTGTCCGATGCGGCAAATTATTTTGCGGCCAAATTAGCGACCAAGTTTTTTGGTCCATTTAGGATCAGTAGGAGGGTGTCACCTTGGACATACCTCCTGATAGACGATAAGGGGAAGGATCGAGGGACGTGGCACGTAAAGGATTTGAAGCCATTTATTGACACTTAGTCAAAAGTCCCTTAATCTTTCTTTTAAATCGTAATTTTTTTGTACTTTGTTTGTTTTTTTTTTTTGGTAAATTGTCCAATCATATATTTTCAATTCGTGCCACTAATTATGTTTTTTTTTCTTTTTTTTTCTTTTTTAATATGATGGTAACCATGTGTTGTGTTGTTCACCCGGTACTTTTACCCTCCTATCCTGGCCGAGCCTGAAGAAATGGTTTATTTTTCTTGAAAAGTAAACACATTTCTTGGGAGGTAAGGGTGGAATTTGTTACGGTAAATTTTACCGCAACAAAAACTTCCCTTCGGTCGTTCTTTTTCCTATTCTTTTTTTTCTCGTTGTGGCTGCAAAATATTGGCGAAGTTGAGGGCAACCATGGTCTCATCAACCAGTGGTGTACCTAGCCTTATTTTGCAAAAGCAACAAAAGCAGGTGTTCGAGTGCGACGTTCTAAACGAGAAGAAAGAGCCGGCGGATGAGCCGAAGAAGTAACGAGTCAGGTGGACTCTTACTTACCTACATACAATGAACAACAACAAATATACACCGTCTTATAATTATCTTTTAAGTTTAATATATTTTCATTTTAACGTAAAGTAATTTTAACATTGACTTAAAATAACGTAAATTTGATTAATGTACAAAATGGGTTTTTAACGCGAGATTAGTTTTGTAGAATTTTGAAAATGTCTTTAAAGAAACGCTCCTCTCCGTATCTTCGAAAATAGTTTGTTGAATAATTCACGCTTCGAATCCGGCGCGATAGTTGTAGAGTAGGTAACAGGAAAAAGCCTAGTTCAGACTTCTCCTCAATTTTATTTCTTTTCAATTTTTCTCGAAATTAATTTTAGTAGGAAAATAGTCTGAACTCGTCCATTATGTTTCGGCAAGCTTTGGAAATACATCCAACAGCTTGTCGAAACTGTGTTGGTGTGCGTGAGAGTAAGTTTTGGCAAGTTGTGGAAACACATCCAACAACTTGTTGAAACCGTGTTTGTGTGCGTATGAGTATGTTTCGTTAGATCCCACGACGGTTGTTTTCTAGGAGAGCGTCATGCTTCCAGAAAGCCGTGACCGATGATCTCGAAACGAATGGTTGTGTTGTAGCGTTGTATGTATGAGTGAATGATTGGAATGGACGAGGGAAGAAAGTTGTTGATGAAAATGAGCTTGGAAGGCACTCTGGTGAGAGACTTACAAGCGCGAATACGAAATTTGAAAAAGAAAAATATATCGAGAAATTTTGGGAAAGAAAAAAATAAAATCGAGGAGGAGACATTTGTTTTATTTTGAAGAAAAAGAAATTTTGTGTCAAGGAGTAGAGGTGAAAATCAGGATTCGAGACGAGAAGGATTTTAAAAGGAGATAGGAGATAGGAGTCGTTACAAAAATAAGATAAGTAGTTCGTGTTAAATTTTGAATGTAAATATATATTTGCAATTTCAAAATATATATTTATATTCAACCGTGTTCGAGTTCCCCCCCATAACTTTCGGGACGCGCCTTAGTTTTCTTAAAAACCCATTTTTCTGGTTCGTTTTATATGCTTTTACCTTTTATGTAATTTCAATCTTAATTGTTTGTTAAATTTTCCTTTGAGCCAAACGGCCATATTTATTTGTTTAACATTTTTATTTGAAAAGACTTTTGGGTTTTCGTCCAGGGACCTTCTGTCCCAAGGTTTCCCAAAACAATAAAATAATTATTTACCTACATTTGACTTCCTTCTTTTTATTTAAAATATCGGTTCTTCAAATCCTAAAATTAGTTTTGGAATTTTCTAATTCGGTTTTAGAAAAAAAAATTCCTGGCGCCTAACTTCTTTTGCACCCTACTGTGCATACGTATATATTCTTTTGATAAACTATTTTGATTCGATAAATCAATAAAGTTTATCAACAGAAACCAAAAACTCTTCCACCGAACCCACCCCAACTGAGCAGCCGTGGTGACAGCTACTTTGATCTAGCTGTGATTGCATTTTTTTTCGCATTCTCTTTTGTGTCATTCGTGGTCGATCGGCATTGTCAATAGTTAATTCGTGTCGCGCACCGCCGTCGGTTTCGGTGCAAAATTGATTCTTTCCTTTCGAAGTTAATTAATCGCGATTCAAAAGATCGATTCAAGTAAAGTAATTTAAATTAAATTATTAAATTTATATCGTGTCGTGCGTAGCCGTCGGTACGCGTTAAGTCTTTGTTTGGTTCCTTTTTTTAAATTTAATTGCTCGCGAGTAAATAGATCGACGTTAATTTTAATTGAATAGATGCCCCTCCCCCTATCGTGTTCGTGGCGCGAAGAAAAAGTGTAATAAATTGCCCTTCCTGACTAAACGGAGGGGAATATACCCCCCTCCGGTATAATTTTTTTTATCCTAACCCGACAAACTGTATATTCAAATTTAAAAATCTACTGCG
This sequence comes from Platycheirus albimanus, assembly GCA_916050605.2. Lineage (NCBI taxonomy): Eukaryota > Metazoa > Arthropoda > Insecta > Diptera > Syrphidae > Platycheirus > Platycheirus albimanus. The sequence goes on along the minus strand of OU696697.1, from coordinate 65,172,639 downwards.
AAACAGTTGAATCTACTGCAGCTTTTTTTCGAATCTACTTCAGAATTTAAAAAAAAAGTCCCATCCCTGGGAGTGGTGCGAGACATCGACTTCGATTGTTCTCATGATCATGACATCATCCTTTGTTTTGTTGGTGCGTGTTGCATCTGCTGTTCTGCTATTCTTACTTGATTGAATTGATCGCTTGATCGACTTATAATTGGGAACGTGATAAGTCAGCGATTCTGTATTTATGATGATTGTGAACGTGCTTAATCAGCGATATTGTCACTAAGCGTTCATCTCAATGTGTGACATTAACTTGCGCGCATCCCCATACACATCACACCGATCGAGACACCGACACCAAAAATCAAAAAGTTTTGATTTTTACTCGCGCCGAAAATCGGTGTGCGCACCAGCCCTTAGACAGCACACATTTCCTCGCACAGACACATGCGCGCGCATGGATTTATAATGAACGAATCGTGCTGCTTGCGATGCTAAAAGGAAAAAAATGTGGAGATTTCATTTGCATAAATACACACACTGAACATGATGCTTGACTTGTATCACGCTGAGAAAAATTGTATCATTCAATTATATGTTTAAATCCAAGAATTGATTATTTCTTAGAATCGTATGAAGAACAGGGGTAATAATTTACATCACCATGCTTCAATCAGAAATAGAAATATATTATGTACTAGCTGACCCGGCGGACTTCATACCGCCTCCGATTCAATAAATATTGTGTCAAATTATTAGCTCAGTTAAATTAAGTTAACATTTGCTCAAACGCTCCATATTCAGCATTTTTGACAACTATTGCAGCTCCGTCTTCCATTGTGTTCAGCTTTAATAGTTTCAATTGAAATATTTTAATAATTCCTATTTCTAATTTAGAAGAATTGCTGCCAAAGAAAGCAATATCAGATGAAAAACTTCTCAATATTTCTGAATATTTTGAAAATGAAAATAGATGTGAGGATTTTGATGTTCAAACAACATCAAAGGGAGTACGGCCAACTCGGGTTTCCAGAAGAAAAAAATAAAAAAAAATATTAAATAATAATATGTAAAAATGTTAATAATAATGGGTTCCGTATAGTAAATATGTGTTTTTTTATTTAAAATATTGTTCCTCCTTAATATATCTGATGAAATTTTTTTTTGTCAAGCTAGTTCCATTGCAAATTTTTGGTGCGTTCAAGTTCCTAATGAGCAATTAAAAAATTTACTCAGATAATTGACAGCTTGTTCTTCGTCCATTACTTTGTCGATAGATTTGTATTCGACAGTTTCGCTTTACATTTGCTCATTGAGCTTTTTTGACATCATAATTTTTTGGTGCCAAAATTGCACGTTCGCATATAGCCAATCCGGATTTTTGTATTAGGTTGTTAGACTCTGAATACATTGTCGACAACGCAATGGTTTGAATATTGAGTTACATTTGCCAGAAGTTCGGCGGGGATGAAATCTCATATTGTTGATCACGCCAACTCGAATTTTGCCATTCCCGAATCCCGATATCCAAAAGATGTTTTGAGAATGTTGGGGTTGGCGGGTCTTGCAGCGAATGAACAGGCAATGTTCGTCGATATCCTTATTTTATTGACTAAAGTCTAATGGCTGACAATTTTTTACATTTGTTAGTAATTTGGCAAAGTAAACTAAAAATTTATTTGTTGCAAACAACTTCGCCGAATTTTGAGCAAATCCAATTAAATTTAGTATGGGTTAAGACTTTACAGTCCAATGGCTGACAATTTTTGAAATTTATTATAGTAATTTGACAAAGTGCACTAAAAATGCATTTGTTGAAAACCATTTCAAACCTTCGCAGGGTCGTACTCAGATGGTCCTACCAAAGTTTCATAACAATCTTATCAATCGTTTGAATCAAAGGAAAATCAAAAAAAAATTTAATTTTACATAAATTTGTTGGGGAAATGACGCAATCAAACATCGCTGGGCTTAATTGAAGATTTTCTGAAAATTTCATCAAAATCCATCCAGCCGTTTTGGAGTCCACAGGGAACATACACATATCAATAAAGCCTCGTGGGCCACCTCAAAAGACCCTACCAAAGCTTCATCACAATCTCAAGCCAGTACACTTGTTTTAACATCCAAGAGATTAGCGATTTCATCAGTTTATCTTCTTATATTATTATGTTAAGATTTTTATTTTTGTTTTCATCTAATTTCATTTCTCATGTGCTTAAACTTTGCAGTCCAATATCTGAATATTGAGCAAACTTCAGATAAACTTTCAGATGAATACCCAAGATAAGTGATTTTTTTCATTATGTTAAGATTTTTATTTTTGTTGGCCTTAACTTTGCATTCCAATTTGTTGCAACCTCCTTAGCAGATTTTTTACCATGTGTCCTCAGATAACCCTACCAAAGAAGATATTAAAACCAAACTCACCGAATTTTGACCAAATTTCATACGAATTTCATTTTGTCGGATGGTGTCGCACTGTTCCGCAATTTGAGCAAACTTCAGATAACAATTCAAATGAATACCCAAGATAAGTAATTTCTTTCATTGTGTTAAGATTTTTATTTGTGTTGGCTTAAACTTTGCCCAACCAAAACCAAACTTAATGAATTTTAACCAAGATTCCCATAAACGTTCGAAGGCGTCCTCAGAAGACCCTACCAAACTTATCACAATATGATGAATGGCTTGAGTCGTGTTTTATTGAAGATACGAAAACTTAACACAAATATAAACAAATCTAGTTTTATATTAATTAATATATTTTATTTTTTTATTAATATTAATTAATTTGTAGGAAAAATGACACATACAAAAAAAATTTTATAAATCCGATCGCTACCAAACTTCACAGGATTACCCGCTGGGGTAGTCTTAAGAATACCTGAAAAATCCCTTAAAATCCGCCCAGCCATTTTGGAGTCTATAGGTAACATACAAACACACATCGGCTTTTATATATATGTACATATATACACAGCTGGTCAAAAAAAATAGGTGTGATCTAATTTTATATCTTAGCCATAGAAGTTGGAGCGGACCTGAAGGACCAAAAAATGGCGCAATATCCTCTGGAGTGACGAAACAAAAATTAATTTGTTCTCATCAGATTCTGGGCGTATTTCAGGCGACGAAAAAGAAAGGACTATCACCCTCGCTATACCCAAAAGACGATTAAACGAAGGAGGAAATATTATGGTCTGGGTCCGTTTTTTCGGGTATGGTGTGGGCCCTAATTCCTATATTCCGTATTAGTTACATCTTGACCAAATAAGGTTATAGGCATATTTTGGAAGATATCATGCTTCCATTTGCCGAAGAAAACATGACTCTCCGATGGATTTTTCAGCAGGATATAACAATCAGAAACATATGGCAAATCTTGTGAAAGAGTGGTATCGAGAGAAAGAAGTTTCAATTGTTTCATGGCCAAGTCAATCCCAGATCTCAACCCGATTAAGAACTTGAGGAATGAGCTTAAGCGAAACTAGGATGCCAATATTTTCCAAACTGGAACCGATTGTGGGATGTTGTTCAGAGTGAATGGTATTCTATACCCCAAGAAAGATGCCAAAAGTTTGTAGAGCTAATACCACGCTGACTTTAAAAAGTTATCGATAAAAATGTCGTTTACTCGGGTTATAAGAGAATGGTAAACGAAAATTATTATAAAATACAACAAATTTTGCATTCAAACTATCATTATTCATAATTTAGGAAGACACACCTATTTTTTTGTCCAAGCGCAAATGTCTACACCGTCGGTTTTATTGTATACAATTTATAATTACTTAATTTAAAAGCCTTAAATATTAATATTTCATTAAGTATTGATAGTCCAATGAAAACTAATGTTAAAATAATATTCAAATGAACAAAACATATTAAAAAATTAAGTTTATATAAAACAAAAAGTTGCACCTATTTTTTTGACCAGCTGTGTATATGTAGATGTATATGGATTTAATTTAATGCAAACAGAGTTTGGTATTTCAGCATTGATTCCATCGAGTACGATACTACCACTATTCCATTACACCGCATATACGCTTTGCTATATATCCCTATTAGACCAAGAGCCCACAGCAAATTTTGGGGATGAAGATATAACCAGATAATTGTTACATGAACTTAAAGCTCTGCACTAGGCAATGTCAAAAATGGAAGTCTGTCAGCATTTTGTGTTAGCTGAGGCAAGTAACAGTACCCTAAAAACAGTTATTTTTCCGAAATGTTGTTTTTTAATATAACCGTTCGTACCTTCTCTGAAACGAAAGAACAGGTCAACCTGATTACAAAAATATAGGTCCCAGACGTTTTAAACGTCGCCTTCACCTTGCCAGACGCGCTAATAGTATGCAAAAATTCCGTTTTTGAAATTTTTAGTATAACCAAAATATTTATATGCCAAAAAATAGGAAAATTCATCCTGATTGCAAAAATATAGGTCCCAGACGTTTTAAACGTCGCCTTCACCTTGCCAGACGCGCTAAAAGTATGCAAAAATTCCGGGTAGTTCTAAATTTTAGATATGTTATACGGTATGGCTGGTAGATGCAAATTCCGCTATGAAGCTTCCAAAAAAGGCTAAAATTTCGTATTTTGAAAGATTTTCAGTTTCCGCCCTCTTTAAAGCGCAAGAACTCCTTAACCGTCGAGTTTAGGGCAATTTTTTCAAATTAATCTTGTAGACAATTTTATTGGCTACCGATTGCATGCAAGCATTTTTATTTTGTGACCAATACAATCGGGTGAGGATTGAGATAGTGTTTTGTTAAAATATTCTCACTTTTCTATTTTAACAAAACACTATCTCAATCCTCACCCGATTGACAAAAGTGCCGATTTTGTGTGGTTTTTACAGGATTTTAAAGGGGGCGGAGGGGGCGTGGTTGTGGAAATTTTAAATTTGCATCTACCAGCCATACCATATAACATATCAAAAATTTAGAACTACCCGACCTTTTGTAGGGTAAAATGTCATGCTGTGCCATATTAAGTGTACGAAAAAACAATAAATTGGCATGTTCAAGCTTCCAGCTGACGTATAATCCACCAAGTTACAGTCAGCTGACTTTGTGTTTTCTTTGAGATACCTGATAAGCTATACTTTGACAAAGTTTCAGTCGGGAGGAAATGACTGAACATTTTTTTTTTCGACGTGTTTGGGCGGGTACCCCCGCTCAACCCACCCACGGAACCGCAGCTGACGTGCATTCCACTAAATACCGCTTGAGAGGAAATTGGTCATGAAAATCTGTCGCTGGCTCCCGGACTAAACGAACATATAATAGCGAATCATTGGATGATTCTGATGATGATTAATTAAATTGTATACGAAATTATATCAATATCAAAATGAATTCCAAAAAAATATAAAAAGTTATATTATTTTATACGTTTCTCTTTTAAAAAAATTAATTAAAAACACGGAATTTTTGCATACTTTTAGCGCGTCTGGCAAGGTGAAGGCGACGTTTAAAACGTCTGTGACCTTTATTTTTGTAATCAGGATGAATTTTCCTATTTTTTGGCATATAAATATTTTGGTTATACTAAAAATTTCAAAAACGGAATTTTTGCATACTATTAGCGCGTCTGGCAAGGTGAAGGCGTCGTTTAAAACGTTTGGGACCTATATTTTTGTAATCAGGTTGACCTGTTCTTTCGTTTGAGAGAAGGTACGAACGGTTATATTAAAAAAACAACATTTCGGAAAAATTACTGTTTTTAGGGTACTATTACTTGCCTCAGCTACCACAAAATGCTGCCAGACTTCCATTTTTGACATTGCCTAGTGCAGAGCTTTAAGTTCATGTAACAAGTATTTGGTTATATCTTCACCCCCAAAATTTGCTGTGGGCTCTTGGTCTATCACGTATTGAATCTCCTGCTGATCTACACCACGGACCAATAAGATACAGACCGCCAACTCACTGTATGGTCTCTCTTTTTGCCTACAAGCTAAAAATCAGCTGATATGCCATTTATTTTGAGAGTGTGACGCTCTCCCTTGCTTTTAAAACCCATTTAGCAAACACACCTAAAAAATAAATGGCATACGCAGGTATAGTTCCCATTACAAAATGCACAGAGAGAGATGTACACGTATTCACAGACTGAAAAAAATATTTCGAGGGTGTTTCAGGCAAGAGGAGTACGAGTTGGCGGTCTGTATATTGGTCTGTGATCTACACTCCATTACTGCTGGTGCTGCTGTGACTCATCATCATCACTAAACTCAACTGTATTGAATTTATTTATTGATTATTTGTTATTCCAATTTATTTTTCTTCTTACTTTTCCTTTCTTTCTCTTTTCTCTTCTGCTCTTTTATTTTCTCAAATCCACTCTTAAGTGTTTGGCATTACTTTTTTTTTGTTTTTTTTCTTTCTCTGGTCTCTGTGCTTAATTTTTTTTTTTGTCTAAATATGAATGTTGAATCTTCTCACTACAGTGTGGGTGAAAAATCAACGCATGCTATGGTTAATGTTCTTTCTAATTATTTTCGTGATGGTTTCAAGGTTTGTAATTTAAATGCTCACAGTCTAAACCAGTGCAAATTAGATTATTTGAAATATTTATTTATGGATTCTGGAGTCGATGTAGTTTGTGTCTGTGAGACATGGTTTAAGATTTTTGTGATATGCAGTGTAATATCCATAATTATTTGGTCTCAAGGAATGATAGAGTAACAAGTACATGTGGAGGGGGGATAGCAATCTACTGCAAATCTTCACTTAAATGCAGAGTAATAAGTAGTTCGGTGGGCTTAGACGTTGAGTTTTTAATTGTTGAAATACACGATGGTTGCACTAAATGCTTGGTCGCCTGGCCTGTGCATATGTTCCAAACGGACGTTGTTCTCCTCAAACGGGTTTTTCTGTTCTATCACAATTTTCACATTTGTATGAACATGTAATAGTAACAGGAGACTTCAATGCTGACCTACTCAAACATGATTCGCGAGCTTTCCAAATTAATGACTTTGTCTCTTCTTTAGGTCTTCAAAAATTGAATACAACTTATCCAACGCGATTTGCAAAAGATTGTACCCCTAGCCTTCTTGATTTGTGCATTATATCTGATACAGCATCTGTCCTTCTTTTTGACCAGCTTTCTCTCGACTGTATCTCTGATCAGATTTTAGATTTAGATTAGATAGATTTTTTATTACAAACATGTAGTTTATATAATAAATACAAAATCATTGAGCATGGCATTGCCGTCAGCCGATTGACAAAAAAAAATTAACATGTATTAAATTTCTTATTTCATTTGAATAATTAATTAAAAAACAGAATAACTTTTAATAAACATGACTAACTTGACGCAAAGATTAAAATTCTTCATCTAATATTCTTTGTCGATACCTTAACGCAGTTTTGCAGTACATAAATAATTTTGAGGCGTTCATTAAATTAATTATTTTAATTAAAAAATAAAGTCAATAAAGTTTAGTGATCTAATTCAAGAAATAAAGTGTAAGAAGACACAGAAATTCATAGACTATAAAAATTGAGGTGAGTCTTTATTATCCTGTTGATTATTGCAAAAGCAAAAAGGGCAAAGAAAACAAAAGGAAAAACAACAAAACAATGCAAAGAACACCTGTCAAAAGTCCTCTTCATGACTCAGCATCAGAATCTTCTAAAATACGTCGTATGGCTGGATCACCAGAAGACTACGATCAACGTGAAAAAAGCGCTGGAAGGTCTATTAATATATACCTATTAGCGACTTGACCTCTATTATAGAAAGCACGATGGCTAAATTTTTAGACACGAAGCTGGAAAATGTGGCGACCAAGACAGACATAGGCAAGATTAGTGAAGAAATTGTAACTCTTCAACAGAACAACAAAGAGCTTAAAACGCAACTAGAACAAATGCACACTCGCTGTATGTCGCTGGAACGTCAAGTAGAACTTCTTGAAAAAAGAACAAACGAGAAAAATCTAATTGTTCACATCCCGATGAAAGATGGTATCTCTGATCATGATCTTCTGTTTTGTAAATACAATGTTGATTTTAATCACACTATTGCTCACTAATGGAAACATTCTCCATCAAACTCTAATTTGATTGCTTACAAGGCAGTAAGAAATCGTTCGACTGTGGTAATACGAAACTACAAAAGAAATTATTATGCATCTAAACTTAATACAGCCCTCCTACCGAAAACTCTTTGGAATAATTTGCGACAGATTGGTATTTCCGGTTCAAGAAATGTTTCTAAGTGTGAAATCGATCCTGATGTGCTGAATAAATGCTTTCTCAAAAATGATGCTCAGGAGTTAGATTTTAACATCTCTGATAGGGTAAATCCGCACATGCAAGCGATTAGGAGTTTAGTTATAGAATCAGTTGATGAGAATGAAGTAATAAACTGCATAAATCAAATCAAGTCAAACGCTGTGGGAGAAGATGGGTTACCTCTTCGATTCATTAAACTAATTCGACCATATATAACACCAAGCTTGACTCATATAACTAATCATTGTATCACAACATCAACCTTCCCGAAGTCATGGAAAATAGCCAGAGTTGTGCCTGTTGCAAAAAAATCCAACCCAATGTGCGTTACTGATTTTAGACCTATGTATTAGTATTTTACCGTGTTTGTCGAAAGTCTTTGAGAGATTGATTGCCAAACAATTTCTTCAACACTTGTCTTTGTACAACCTTCTTTATGCTGGACAATCTGGTTTTAGATCAAAACATAGTTGTTCAACTGCAATGGTCAAAATATTTGACGATATAAGAGAAGACTACGATAAGGGACATGTGACGCTTCTTTGTCCTCTTGATTTCTCAAAGGCTTTCGACAAAGTAAACCACAAAATTCTTTGCGGGAAATTAAAATATCTTTTCGGTTTCAGTAATTCTGCAGTGAGGCTAATTGAAAGTTATCTGTCTGACAGACTTCAGAAAGTTGTAACTAATGATTCTTGTTCGAACCTCCTATGTGTACAACAGGGTGTTCCTCAAGGATCAATTCTAGGTACTACCATTTTCTGTATGTTCATTAATGATATACATTCTGTTTGCCAACATACCACAGTACACGTCTATGGTATTTATTTATTTGCTTAATTCAAGCTCATATAAAAATATAACAATATTTTTTGAATAACTTTAACTCTAACATAAAATGAACTTATTATTCTATCTTAAAACTAAATAGTGTGGGGGTTAAGGAAGATTAGAGTAAAGGTTTCTTCTAAGGGAGGAGAGACTAGGATTGAAATCAAGGAGATGTTGTGCACTGTTGGCTGAGCGTAACATTCTAGTAATTGGGTTGAAGTGGGCATAATTGGTACGGTGAGTAGGAAGGTAAAAGAAGGGGATAGATCTTAGGTTACGTGGATTGGTATTGACGAAAATTAATTCAAGAAGAGGAGGAGAATCTATGGCACCGGTGATAATTTGGTGAACGAAAAGTATGTCTGCAACAGCACGACGTTTCACAAGCGTGCTTAGGTCGATCAGTTGTAAACGATGTTCGTAGGGGGGAAGGAAATGAGGGTCGGACCAAGGGAGGTTTCGCAAGGCGAAACGGAGGAACCTACGTTGTACAGCTTCAATTCTAAGTGAATGGGTGGAATAATAAGGAGACCAAACTTGACTGGCATACTCAAGAATAGGTCTAACATATGTGGTGAAGAGGAGCTTTGTTACGTATGGGTCAGAAAATTCTTTAGACCAGCGCTTTATGAAACCAAGGGAAGAGTTAGCTTTTGCAATAATATAATTTATGTGAGAACGAAAGTTGAGCTCTTTATCACATAAAATGCCGAGATCGCAAATGGAGGAAACTAAGGGAACCGTATATGTTCTGCGTCAACGAAGCAGAACAAATGATGCTGCGAAAAATTAAAAAAAAAAAAAAAAAAAAAAAAACCTATTTCTCGGTGTCTACTCTCGTGCGTTGCACCTTGTCCGAAACTGGTTGAGAATCTTTGGATCGGCCGACGAACCTCATCATCATACGGACCTGTACCCGTGTTTACATCTTTAATCGTCGCATTCACAACCTACCAGCGCCCAGCGATCGTCGTGCGTAGTCTCACCTCCTCCCGAGCCCCGACTGAAATCTCGCCTTCTGGGTGAGTACTTTTTTAGTGGTGTTCTGCCAAGCAGTTCTACTCTGGTATTACCCCATTAATTTCGTTGTGGGTGTTTTTATTTATTTACATATACTCTACCTTACCGGCTTCTGTCATCTCCAAACTCCAACATCAACAATCACACAACATTACCGACAACTGCGACCTGGTTCGTGTCTTAACTATCATTTCGCACTATTGTACACTGGGAGTGAAAAATACAGATCTTGTTTTTTGTTAAAGTAAAGTCGAGATACATTTTAAAACTGTGTTCTCGACAATAAATATACCGAACTAGTGCCGTGTCGCGGTCTCTGCGGTAAAACATTTCATCCAATATGTATCGGACTAAGTAAAAGATCATGCGGGTATATAAAAGAATACTTGAACTACTTCGTATATCTTTGTGATGAATGCAAGAACATCTCCCTCTCATATTCTACTAGCCGTTAAATGCCTCAGCGATTCTACAAATTCTATTTTAACTGACAATAATCGTTTTAACAAAAGTGTACTATCAAAATTTGAGCATTTCGACGAATTTTCTAAAAGTATAGAAATTCTTAACAGTTCCATCGAGACCCTAAGCAAACGTTGTCTTTCTAATCAATCTTCAATCGATAAGAAACTCTCATCTATTGTGCAGCAATTAAATCCACGTTTCGAACAGCAACTTTCAAATCCTCCATTAAAACACACGCATTGCCAGTTTGAAAATATTAACCGTGAAATTCGATCTACAGTTGACTCGGTTCTTAGCTCCTTTCCTCTCGATAATTTCACTAAGCAAATACAAGTCATTCGGTCTGACCTCGATCTCTTTCTACAAGACACTTCAACCTCAATGTCTTCGGCAACATCTCAACTTTCCTCGATTCTTCAGGACCTTGCCTCCAAGATTACCGACATCAGCAATCAGCTAACTGAAACGCGTACCTCTCTAAAAGATGTTATTGAGGAAATTAAAATCACTTACTGCAAAATCGATGAATTACCTTCGCATTTCCAACCAAATGTGCCTAATTATATCAACGATACATCCATTCCCGCTGAAATCATTGAATCCACTCAGAGCACATCTCACTCAATCTCACCACCTGTTATTACACCAAACATATCAACAACGTCAAATGATACTGCTTGCCCTGCTCAGTCAGTTCCTATCATCCATCGTTTCGGCACAACTTGGACTGAAAGCCAATGGAATGACAGGCTTAATAAACTAAAAATGGTATCTAAATTCACGCTTTTCTTCGTTAAAGGAACTCCTAGTAATGCAAATGACTCTTGGATTCGCACGCTTTTTTCGAGCAATTTTAAAGTCAACCTCGGAGAATGTCATAAGCTAACTTCGTCTAGTTTCAAAGTGTCGATTCCATCCAGAAATGAATGGTTACTCATCTCTACCGCCCACCCTATTTGCTGGCTTGGGAAAATAAAAATTACTAAATGGGTCACTAAAACTAATAGGAAAACTTATAAGTCTTCAACTAAAAATGTAAATAATAATAATACTAATTTTAAGACCAACCCTACCAGTTTCAAATCCATTAACAATCTCAACCCTCAGAGTTCCAAATCTATAAACAACCCCAATATTAAAAAGCCCCCAATCTTAAGTGACTCCACTCTTCCCGAACGAAAACGCGTATCATTTAATACCAATCCTAAGTCCATCCCATCTTATTACAATGATTCAATTAAGAGCACTTCTTCTAACGTTAAGTATAGTAATTTTATCCATTCTCACACCTTGAATCCTTCCTCTCACTTAACCACCCAAACTCCCTAAATTTTCGATCCTATGGTTCCGCCTTCTGTCAAATTAGCTTCTAAATTTGCTAATCCTAAGCTAACAGTTGATGAGTTCGACGGCCGATACATTATGGCAAGGCTTCGTAAAAGTGAATTATATGATAATGTGCGTCTTTACCTTGCTTACTTACACGATAAACCAGCCTCTGTTTGTTTTAATGGCAAGACTAAAACTACCGTCTTAGTATCGATACAAAAAGAAGGCCTCCCTACCGACCCTTCTTTACTTGTCAATATCTATACCCGTTTTCATGAGGGTTATAATATCTCTCCTTCTACAGTCTCGAAAGACCTTGCTACGTATGCTTCATTTGTAAACTCTAAACTTTCTCCCTTCACAAGTTTCAACCACAGGCCTCGTCTTTAATACAATCCTTAATTCTTCATCTATCGGCGATACCCCAACTACAATATCTCTCTATTACCAAAATGTTAGAGGGCTCCGTTCCAAAACCTCTTCTATGTTTCTTAACTCCCAAAAACTGCCTTTTGATATTTTTGCCCTTACAGAAACGAACCTTTGTCCCAGCATTCTTGATAGCGAGCTATTCACATCTGATTGTCAGATCATAGATAATGCTCCTTGTGGGCGTGGAGTTTTCTTGGCTGTGGCCTTGCGTATGAACTAAAAGTCGAGTCATTTGATTCGCTTTTTGATTCTGCGGAATCCAGTGATGATTTTATCATCGTCGGTGATTTCAATTTGCCTGACCTTGTTTGGATTCCATCAGAGGATGAATTACACTTTGTTCCCTGCAATACTACTTCTGATAAAGAATCTCTTTTCACAGATCGATTATTCGAAAATGGCCTATTTCAAATAAGCGGGATCTCTAATAACTTGGAGAGGCAGCTTGACCTAATTTTCTCTTCTGACCCTTTCAATTCAATTGTCACCGAAAGTTTTCTCCTTCTCCCCACCCTTGACCGATATCATCCTCCCCTATCTCTTCTTTTCACTGTTGATCAAGGTTTATCCACCATTATACCGGAAGTCTCATTTCATTTCAATTTTCGTAAAGCCAACTTCAACCAACTTGAGATCCTTTTAAACAATATTGATTTCAGTTTATTTTTGACCCCTAACGCCCCCATTGACATTGCCCTGACATTCTTTTACACAGCTATCTTTGAGTGCTTGCTCCTGTGTGTCCCTTACGTACCCCAAAAGAATTGTTTATTATCACCCCCCTGGTACACCAAGGAGTTGCGAACTCTTCGTAATTTTAGGAATAAGTTATGGAAAACCTATTTAAAATCCCGAACATTTTTAGATTTTTTAAAGTTCGAACAAGCTTCTTCCAATTTTTCTCTCCTCTGCGATTCACTTTACAATGCATATCTTGATAAAATGCAGTCTTGCCTCATCTCTGAACCGAAACGGTTCTATCAATTTATTAATTCAAAAAGAAAATCTGATGGTCTACCCTCTTTCTTCAGTTTTAATAATACCTCATCTGCTGATCCTGAAGTAATTATTGTCAAACTTTTTGAAAATTTTTTTAGTCAGTCTTATAGCGATGCTGTTAATAATCCTGATTTAGAATATTTTGAGTACTTGTCAAGCAGTTCGCAAACTTCACTAGTTTCTCTTGATATTTCTCTTTCATCGGTCAGTGAAAAATTAAGTTCACTTAAAGATGACTTCTCTCCTGGTCCTGATGGTCTCCCAGCCATTTTTCTCAAAAAATGTGCTAGCGCACTGTGCGACCCTCTCACAACTCTATTTAAACTCTCTCTTTCGCAAGCAGTTTTCCCTACCTTATGGAAAAACTCATATATTTTTCCAATTCATAAAAAGGGCAATAAAAATGAAATATCAAACTATCGTCCGATAGCTAAATTTTCTTCAATACCCAAGCTCTTTGAAAGCATCATCTACGACTCACTTTGTTTCCATTGTAAGTCATTAGTTTCTCCACTTCAACATGGTTTTATTAAGGGTAGGTCCACCACGACGAATCTTACTCAATTTGTTTCAACGACCCTCTGTGCCCTGGAAAAAGGTTACGATGTTGATGTTATCACTACTGATTTCAGCAAAGCATTCGATAAGATCTCTCACCAAATTATTTATATTAAATTAAAAGCCTTCGGGTTTCCTCCAATATTCATCCAATATATAATACAAAATATATATAATATAAAATATAACAATATTTTTTGAATAACTTAAACTCTAACATAAAATGAACTTATTATTCTATCTTAAAACTAAATAGTGTGGGGGTTAAGGAAGATTAGAGTAAAGGTTTCTTCTAAGGGAGGAGAGACTAGGATTGAAATCAAGGAAATGTTGTGCACTGTTGGCTGAGCGCTATCAAGAATGCTGGGACAAAGGTTCGTTTCTGTAAGGGCAAAAATATCAAAAGGCAGTTTTTGGGAGTTAAGAAACATAGAAGAGGTTTTGGAACGGAGCCCTCTAACATTTTGGTAATAGAGAGATATTGTAGTTGGGGTATCGCCGATAGATGAAGAATTAAGGATTGTATTAAAGACGAGGCCTTTGGTTGAAACTTGTGAAGGGAGAAAGTTTAGAGTTTACAAATGAAGCATACGTAGCAAGGTCTTTCGAGACTTTAAAATTGCTCGAAAAAAGCTTGCGAATCCAAGAGTCATTTGCATTACTAGGAGTTCCTTTAACAAAGAAAAGCGTGAATTTAGATACCATTTTTAGTTTATTAAGCCTGTCATTCCATTGGCTTTCAGTCCAAGTTGTGCCGAAACGATGGATGATAGGAACTGACTGAGCAGGGCAAGCAGTATCATTTGACGTTGTTGATATGTTTGGTGTAATAACAGGTGGTGAGATTGAGTGAGATGTGCTCTGAGTGGATTCAATGATTTCAGCGAGAATGGATGTATCGTTGATATAATTAGGCACATTTGGTTGGAAATGCGAAGGTAATTCATCGATTTTGCAGTAAGTGATTTTAATTTCCTCAATAACATCTTTTAGAGAGGTACGCGTTTCAGTTAGCTGATTGCTGATGTCGGTAATCTTGGAGGCAAGGTCCTAAAGAATCGAGGAAAGTTGAGATGTTGCCGAAGACATTGAGGTTGAAGTGTCTTGTAGAAAGAGATCGAGGTCAGACTGAATGACTTGTATTTGCTTAGTGAAATTATCGAGAGGAAAGGAGCTAAGAACCGAGTCAACTGTAGATCGAATTTCACGGTTAATATTTTCAAACTGGCAATGCGTGTGTTTTAATGGAGGATTTGAAAGTTGCTGTTCGAAACGTGGATTTAATTGCTGCACAATAGATGAGAGTTTCTTATCGATTGAAGATTGATTAGAAAGACAACGTTTGCTTAGGGTCTCGATGGAACTGTTAAGAATTTCTATACTTTTAGAAAATTCGTCGAAATGCTCAAATTTTGATAGTACACTTTTGTGAAAACGATTATTGTCAGTTAAAATAGAATTTGTAGAATCGCTGAGGCATTTAACGGCTAGTAGAATATGAGAGAGGGAGATGTTCTTACATTCATCACAAAGATATACGAAGTAGTTCAAGTATTCTTTTATATACCCGCATGATCTTTTACTTAGTCCGATACATATTGGATGAAATGTTTTACCGCAGAGACCGCGACACGGCACTAGTTCGGTATATTTATTGTCGAGAACACAGTTCAGGGAATCACATGGGTTATTTTCCATTGTTAAAAAGTTTTAAAGTGTATCTCGACTTTACTTTAACAAAAAACAAGATCTGTATTTTTCACTCCCAGTGTACAATAGTGCGAAATGATAGTTAAGACACGAACCAGGTCGCAGTTGTCGGTAATGTTGTGTGATTGTTGATGTTGGAGTTTGGAGATGACAGAAGCCGGTAAGGTAGAGTACATGTAAATAAATAAAAACACCCACAACAAAATTAATGGGGTAATACCAGAGTAGAACTGCTTGGCAGAACACCACTAAAAAAGTACTCACCCAGAAGGCGAGATTTCAGTCGGGGCTCGGGAGGAGGTGAGACTACGCACGACGATCGTTGGGCGCTGGTAGGTTGTGAATGCGACGATTAAAGATGTAAACACGGGTACAGGTCCGTATGATGATGAGGTTCGTCGGCCGATCCAAAGATTCTCAACCAGTTTCGGACAAGGTGCAACGCACGAGAGTAGACACCGAGAAATAGGTTTTTTTTTAAATTTTTCGCAGCATCAATTGTTCTGCTTCGTTGACGCAGAACATATACAAATAAAAAAATTGCACTCACCCGGGAAGACGAGGCAAAAACAATAAACGATTTGCAGTTTCAGCAAGAGGAAGAGAGACGAAGTGAGTGTTGGTGAATGGTTAAATTATAAGTAACACTCAAAGAATACCACGGCAAATTGAAAAAAAAATGTGATGATTCTTTTATTGTAGATTTGTTGAATAAAAATTAGATGAATATCACTCTTGTTAATAAAAACAAAGAACGAATTCCTATTATTTTAGGATGTGGTAAAATTTAATAATTAAACAAAAAACTTTCTTATAAAATTTAATGAAATATCGCAGAGGCAAGAATTAAGCAGGCAGATAGAAAGGTACACGTGCTGTTTAGAAAACAAAGCGTACTGAATAAGAAAACTATGCTGACGACTTTCAGCTGTACCTGGCTCGACCAATTAATTGCGTTACTGAACTTGTGGATAAATTAAACGAGGACCTTAGTGAAATTTATTCTTGGTCTATGCAAAACGGTTTACTGCTAAATCCCAGAAAATCTCAAGTCATTCCAATCACAAAAAAGAAACTAGCACATAATAGTCTATCTGACAATTTTTTGTCTGTAGATAAACTAAAACTTGTTCAAAATGTGACAAATCTAGGCTTTGTTTTAAACTCTAACCTATCCGGATACGACCATACTAACTACGTTATAGGTAGAATTAATGGATGTGTTCGGAAATTATGGATGACTGCAAGCCTTACTCCGCATGATACCAGACAAAGGCTTGTTAGAACTCTAATTCTTCCACTTATTACTTGCTATGAAGTCGTATACCCCAATCTAGATTCCTTATCCCAACAAAAACTTCAATATTATTATTATTATTTCGACAGACGGCAAGTAATGCCATTGTTCTATTTTCTTTATAAACTCTGTTTTATTGTAATCTTATATTATTTAATAAAGAATTTCATAATAATAATAATAATAAAACTTCAATATGCGTTCAATGATTCCGTTCGATACATTCATGGACTCGGTAGTCATGACCATATTTCTCAGCATGTGAAAAACTTTTTGGGAACTACTTTAG
This sequence comes from Platycheirus albimanus, assembly GCA_916050605.2. NCBI lineage: Eukaryota > Metazoa > Arthropoda > Insecta > Diptera > Syrphidae > Platycheirus > Platycheirus albimanus. The sequence continues at coordinate 65,155,463 of OU696697.1, read as the reverse complement.
ATAAATACATGATGCCAGAAACTGTATCTTCTTACATAATCTTGTTACTGGTAAGACTCCGCTGTATTTGTATGATAATCTAAATTTAGTTCGTTCTCTTAGAACGTTTTGTCTTATTCATCCCGTTTATTCTTCATTCACACCGTTAAATTATGGAATTCTTTACCAATAAACATAAGATCTATCTCTAATCTAACGCCACTCACTTCAAAAGTACAATTTTCTCTCATTTTTCTTTAAATTAATCTTTCAGATACCCCTTTTACTCTTTCAAATTTCTCATTTTTATACTCTTTCTCACTTTCCTTTTATTTATAAGATTTTTCTTCATTTTTAAAAATGTCTTACTCTATGCTGCTATCCTTATAAAAATCTATTATTGTGAATTAAATTTTGTTTTAAGTTATTTATTTTAAATTGAATACATATAAAACTAAACTAATAGCTATATATCTTATCTCTAAGTACTATAAAAGATATTAATCTTAATGTACAAATATTTTTATTATGTATCCAATAAATTGAAAATTGAAAATTGAAAAAAAATTCTTCCATGTGATCCCCCTTTAATCGCAACTTGCTTCTACATACAAGTTTGGTTACTTGAAATACTGTATTTTTAATAAAAAAAAATCCTTTTTTCTTAAGGGTGGGTCTACCTCAGAACAGAACGTAAACGCCATGTAAATTGTGTTCTATGTGGTTGTGCGATATTCTTTTCTCTTCGTTATATTGTTTTTGGTATACTCATTTACTCTTGTTCTCTTTTCAAAATAATTTTGTGATCTTCCGCAGTCGCAGATCGCAGTGAACTCACAATAATTATTATTCTCAAAGCGGTGCGGTGCGGTGGTGGCGCGCACCGCCGCCGCCGGCTGCAGCCACAGTAGTAGAGGAGGTACAGGCACGGTTGCCGTTTTGGTAGAATTCTACCAAATTTGGTAGATTTTAATTGCTCTGGTAGGTTGGTAGATTCATGTTTAATTTGGTAGATTTTAGTCCCTTCGACTTTCGAATGCAAATGTTTTTGAAAATATTAACAAACCTGCCCTAAATTTACTTTTCAAATTAGATTATTTTAAACAATCAAATGTAAACGTGGTCTTAAATGTTATAAAAATATTTTGTGATACATAATGATAAATGAAAAGACTTATTTTTGTTATTTTAAGTAAATGAACAGACTTTATTTTAGTTTTGTTTTTCTTTTATTACTTATTGTTACGTGCGCAATAGGGCAAGTATTGGTTTCGTGCAGAAAAAAAAATCGAGGTTTTAATCAAACATGACATATCGATGATAGTGAAGCCCAAAAAAGTTGTTTTCGCCATACCGTCCGTCGCGTCGGTCTGTCTGTGCGTCTGTGCGGATGTGCGGATGTGCGCTTTTTCACGTCATGCTACAGCCTAAACCGCTTGACGGATTTTCTTCAAACTTGATATATAGTATAGTTTGAAGGAAAACGGTTGTCGATGTTTTTTTTATTTCGTTTTAGCCCGGCTCAAACTGGTACCTTTCAAGTAACGGTTTTTTTCAATTTGGATTTTCTCGAAAACTGCTCTAACGATTTTGATTAAACTCAAAACTTAGCTTATTTTAGGCATTTCTAACAAAACTGGGTTTTTTGTTTTTGGCTCAAATGGTCGTAACGAAAATCATGTTTTAACGGCTTTTTTTCAAATAGCCATAAGTTCACAACGGCTTGATTGAATCGACTCAAATTTCGTTTGATATAGTATTTCATCGTTTTCTATAGGATGGTTTAATAAATTTTTCCCTGAAGCCTTTCTAAACGGCTTCCATACAACGAGCCGTTGAGTTTTAGCCAACTTTTTTTCGTTTTTTCTAATTTGCTCGAAAATGGCTCTAACGATTTTGATTAAACTTTGTGCGTTATATTCTTTTAGTGTTTTTAAGAGAACTGCGTTTTCAGTTTTTGGCTAAATATGCAAATAACGGAGATCTGCTCTTAACGGCTTTTTTTTTTTCAAATGGCCATAAGTTGTCAACGGTTGCATTGAATTCACTCAAACTTTGTTTGGTATAGTTCCTTACAGCTTCCTATGAGATGTCATTGATTTTTTTTCATTTTCTCTTTTTTAAATGGTGGCTCCAATACAAAAAGCCACCAATTTTTCGTTTTTTTTAATTTACTCAAAAAAGGCTCCCCCGATTTTAATGAAACTTTTTATATAACATATATAGAATACTTCAAAGAAAACTGCATTTTTAGTTTTTGGCTACACATGATAATAGCGGAAATTGGTAATATCAGTTTAATGAATTTGGCCATAAGCGGAAATTTATATCATTTATATCACCCAAAAGACGACATCTAAATTTGATATACTAAAGGTTACTTAACGTTAGCTCCCGTATATCGAGTTTTCCAGTTTTAGCCAATTTTTTTTAGTTTTTACCAAATTTTTCAAAAATGAGTTGTTCTTATTGATCAAAAAGTATGTTTTCGTCGTACTTTTGCACCCACAGAGCAAGTACGTGGGACCCAGTCGTGCATTTTATTTTGTTACTATTATAATATTATTTAATGTAAATGAAGAGACTTTATTTTTATATTTTTAAGTACGTTTTTCGTTATTTATGAGATTAATTTATGTTTTTGGATTAAATTTTTATTTATGGTTGTTATTATTACTTTTATTATTAATGTTTTAAATATTATTATATGATTTATTGAAGAGATATTTTAATTGAAATTTTTATTTTATCTAAAATAAATGTGATGTTTTATAAAATTGAACTTTGGTAGATTTTTCTTTGAATTGGTAGATTTTGGAAAACTTTGTGGTATAATTTTTTTTCGGAGAACGGCAACCGTGGGTACAGGCAGCGGAAAGGAAAGCAGAGGGAAAAGATTAGTGGAATGGTGATTGGCATTGGACGTTTTAGTAGGGGATACTTTTTGTGTGTGTCTTTCTGTCTTCTGTGGGTTTCGTTGTTGTCCTTTCGCTTTGATTTAGTAATGCGATATGCGATGACAAGTTTTATTCTCTCTGTATGGAAGGGTGAAGGGATTTTTTTTCAATTTTTTTTCAAAACACAGTAGCTAATAGCTAAATGTGGGTAATTTTTTTCTATTTTCGTTTTGTTGTTGTTTTTTTTTCATATTTTACTTGCTGTTGCTGCCATAACAGTAACAAAAAAAATGTGAACTCGTTTGGGACTCGATCGAAATCTTGATGAAGGTCAGGACTCAGGAGTCAGGACACATAAAATGAACATGCATAGATAGGTAAACGTTACATTATATTTAATGTAGGTATATGTAGGTAGGTACATTGATATCGTTGTTTTTTTTTTTAAGTTGCATGTAACAAAAGTGTGAGGTAGGTCAATATAACTATTTGACCTGTTTTAAAATTGCTTATGGGTTTATTGCAAAGGGAAAAGAATAATTTGAGTACCTAGCTATATACCTATTATTATTGAAACATTGTTACTTTTTACTTGCGATTATAGGTACTATAAGGCAAGTTATGCATTCGTCGAAAAAAAAAGTTTTGAGATAACAATCAAACATGACATTACGATGATAGTGAAGACGAAAAAAGATGGTCTAAAAATTCTGTCCGTCTGTATGTCTGTCTGTCTGTCTGTCTGTCTGTCTGTCTGTCTGTATGTATAGAGACCTACAGCCCAAACGGGTGGGCCGAATTGCTTCAAACTTGGTACCTATTAGACTTTTTTAGGTATTGTGCAGAGGGGAAATTGAAATTTTTTTCTTAGCTCAAAAAATAACGGTACCTGCCATACAACCGTTACGTTAAAGCTTATTTTTCTCAAAAACAGCTCTAATGATTTCTATTTAAAAAAATCAGTGTTGCTTTTTAGGTAGGACCAATCATATGGCTGAAAAAAAGTTTTAAAAAATGGCTAACAACGGTACTTTCCATAGGACCGTTTTTTTTTTTGCTTTCGACTAACTCGAAAACGACTCAACCGATTCTTTCGAAATCTTACACACATACATATAGGTGTAGGTAGCTCAATTTGTATTGCATACCAATATTTTTGAAAAATATTTTTTTTGTATTTTTAAAAGCATTTAAAAAAAAATTAAAAAAATTAATATTTTGAAAACTGCTTATTAAATTTTTTTCTAAAAATTTTAAATAAATGTATTTGTTGAATACCTATCAACTGGCGTTTTTTAATTTTTTTTTTAATTTTTTTCAAAAAGTTTTTAAGAAAAAAACTTTTTTTTCTCAAAAACCGCTCCACAGATTTTTATAAATTTATTCTAATAAATTCAAATTTATCCAAGAAATAAAATGGCGTTCTTTTTTCCAGCTCAAATTAGTTCAAGTATTTATTTAAGAATTTTGAAAATTTTATTTTTATTTATGGATTTATGGATGTATTTTTTAGTTTTGTGTCTGTGAAATAGATATCAAGGTGGGTGGCATAACTTACATCCATAATAAAATCGTTGGTTAAAACCCTTTTAGAAAGAGGCCTTATCGACCTAGGCGATAAACATACATAATGCACATGCACATGATACATTTACAAACTTCTTAAAGGAAACATCGCGAACAATTTTAACGCACACAAAAAAACAATCGGAAATCATCATTGATTAATCGCTGCACCAGCTTACTGTCTTGTTCGATATAAAAGACCTCTACAAAGTCTTGGTTTGTGAATTCTGTATTGAATATAAATAGACATAGGTACAATTGCGTTGAAGAACAAAGTTACCTTCATGAAGGGAAAACCAGAGTATATCTACTAATGAGTAGGGACTTTCTTCTTACACTTAGAACTTCAACCAATACAAGAAAAACCTAAAAAGAAACTATTATGAGTGAAAACATTCAAGAAGTATTGATTCCTAGCCTTTCGTAAAATAGCGTTTGAAAAAAGAGTACACATCACGTTTTGTAGGTACCCCACACACACTTATCTTGTATAACATATGTACATAAATGTGATTTTCCAATAATTTTTTATTTGCGATTATAGGTACTATAAGGCAAGTTATGCATTCGTCGAAAAAAAAAGTTTTGAGATAACAATCAAACATGACATTACGATGATAGCGAAGACGAAAAAAGATGGTCTAAAAATTCTGTCCGTCTGTATGTCTGTCTGTCTGTCTGTATGTATAGACACCTACAGCCCAAACGGATGGGCCGAATTGCTTCAAACTTGGTATATAGACTTTTTTAGGTATTGTACAGAGGGGAAATTGCAATTTTTTTTTTAGCTCAAAAAATAACGGTACCTGCCATACAACCGTTACGTTAAAGCTTATTTTTCTCAAAAACGGCTCTAACGATTTCTATTTAAATAAAATGCACGACTGGGTCGCACGAACTTGCTCGAATGTGTGACAGTGGTTTAAGGGCTTGAGATTTTGATAAAAATAAAATTTTCAAAATTCTTAAATAAATACTTAAACTAATTTGAGATGAAAAAAAGTACGCCATTTTATTTCTTGGATAAATTTGAATTTATAAGAATAAATTTATAAAAATCTGTGGAGCGGTTTTTGAAACAAAAAAGGTTTTTTTGAAAAACTTTTTGGGAAATTCAGCAAATACATTTATTTAAAATTTTTAGAAAAAAAATTAATAAGCAGTTTTCAAAATATTAATTTTTTAATTTTTTTTTTAAAAAAATGCTTTTAAAAATAAAAAGAAATTTTCAAAAATATTGGTATGCAATACCAATTGAGCTACCTACAGCAATATGTGTGTGAAATTTCGAAAGAATCGGTTGAGTCGTTTTTGAGTTAGTCGAAAGCAAAAAAAAAACGGTCCTATGGAAAGTACCGTTCTTAGCCAATTTTTAAAACATTTTTTTCAGCCATATGATTGGTCGTACCTAAAACGCAACATCGATTTTTTTAAATAGAAATCGTTAGAGCCGTTTTTGAGAAAAATAAGCTTTAACGTAACGGTTGTTTGGCCGGTACCGTTATTTTTTGAGCTAAAAAAAAAATTTCAATTTAACCTCTGTACAATACCTAAAAAAGTCTATATACCAAGTTTGAAGCAATTCAGCCCACCCGTTTGGGCTGTAGGTCTCTATACATCATACAGACAGACAGACAGACAGACAGACAGACAGACAGACAGACAGACATACAGACGGACAGATTTTTTAGACCATCTTTTTTCGTCTTCGCTATTATCGTAATGTCATGTTTGATTGTTATCTCAAAACTTTTTTTTCGACGAATGCATAACTTGCCTTATAGTACCTATAATCGCAAGTAAAAAATCAGTGTTGCTTTTTAGGTACGACCAATCATATAGTTAAAAAAAAAAAAAAAAAAAATGGCTAACAACGGTACTTTCCATAGGACGGTTTTTTTTGCTTTCGACTATCTCGAAAACGACTAAACCAATTCTTTCGAAATTCAAAATCAAAATCACACACATATAGCTGTAGGTAGCTCAATTTGTATTGCATACCAATATTTTTGAATAAATTTTTTTTGTATTCTTAAAAGCATTAAAAAAAAAAAATTTTAAAATTTATATTTTGAAAACTGCTTATTAAATTTGTTTCTAAAAATTTTAAATAAATGCATTTGCTGAATACCTATAAACTAGCGTTTTTGAATTTTTTTTAAATTTTTTGTTCAAAAAGTTTTTCAAAAAAAACTTTTTTTCTCAAAAACCGCCACACAGATTTTTATAAATTTATTCTCATACATTCAAATTTATCCAAGAAATAAAATGGCGTATTTTTTTTTCAGCTCAAATTAGTTTAAGTATTTATTTAAGATTTTTGAAAATTTTATTTTTATCAAAATCTCAAACCCCTAAACCACTGTCACACATTCCAGCCAGTTCGTGCGACCCAGTCGTACATTTTATTTCTTAAAGCGGGCTCTTGTTATTTTAAGTGTAGTAGTATTTCTCTTACTAACAATATTGATTACAATCACACACAATTTAAATTTTCGTGTTCATATTATTGATAAACTGGCGAAAGCAAAATCAGCAATAAACTCAATGTGGTCCAATTTTTTCAATAATAGGCTTATAGACCCGGCTTCTAAGTTTAAAGTGTATGACGCAAGCGTCAAAAGCTGTTTCTGCTACGGTAATGAAGTTTATGGGTACCAACAGTTGAATGAAATTGAAACCATTCAAATATACTTTTTTAAACGTATCTTTCGACTCCCTGTTAACACGCCTTCGTATTCTATACATGTCGAATCGGGTGTACCCCAAATTTTCCTCAGAAATTTAAAGACAAATGCAGACTATAATATTATCAAACTAAGGCATATGTCACGGTCAAAGCCCGATCTCTAGTCAAACCCAGGATTGACTAGTCAATGCTCAACATTGACCAGCAGCGTTGGTCATAGCCCGATGGATACTTTAGTTTCGGGCTTTGACCGATGAGTTTGTAGGCAAACCTAGGTTTGACTAAACTGGTCGGTCAAAGTCCGAAACGAAATTATGAGGTTCGGACTTTGACCAAGGCACTGGTCAAAGTTAGAGGAAAAACATTGTTTGTATGGTGTGAGAGAGGGAATTTTCTCAATTGAGACAACAATCAAATCAACCATGATATTACAACAACAACAAAAAAAATTTGTTTGTTGTTGTAATATCATGGTTGATTCTTGATTGTTATCTCAATTGAGAAAATTCCTTCTCTCACACCATACAAACAATATTTTTTTCTAACTTTGACCAGTGCCTTGGTCAAAGTCCGCACCTCATAATTTCGTTTAAGACTTTGACCGACCATTTTAGTCAAACCTGAAAAGCAAATAGAATTCGCTAAGCTTTATGTTATTTATCTCACAAGTTGTAAATTGTATAATATTTTTGCTTTCGTTTAAAATAGCCCATAACTCATAAAAATGTAAAAAGAAAATTCCAATTAAATTATAGTTTAAATTATATACCTATACTGTTTTTATTTATTTTTTTTTAATTATCTACCAAAAATATAAAAAAAAGTTATAAAATTATGTTTTCTATTTTTTTGTATTTGAGCGATTTGCGGTTTTTGTGATTTTTTTAAATATTTTTTTTTCGAAAAAAAAATCATAGTTTCGATCTTCTTTCATAAAAAGCTGGCAAGCCTGTTTGGGATTGTACGAGAGAGTAGGAGATAGAGAAAAAGTGATAGAGAAAGGGAAAGTGAGGAGCGGAGTGGAGAATGCACGCTTAATTGCAGCTGCACGCACTAAACTTTATTGACGAAATGTACTACTTAGGCTTGTTCAAATCGGCAGATTATATATTTTCCATTATTCTTGAACTCTTTTCTTTGAAATAAAGAAAAATTCGACCGCGCTGGAGATTGTCAAGGTAACGATTTTTTTGCAAGTTTGTGACGCTCCCACTCCCTTCCGTCACGCAAATCGTTAGATTATTGAAGTGCACACTTTTCAGCATGTAATTAACCTACCTTACCTTAATCTTACGGGATGGAGAATATCCAACGATACATTTTTTTTACTATTCTGATCGGCTGCCCTACACGCACGTTTCTGTCTAAAGGGCTTATATACGGTGTATGTACTCAACAAAGTGCAAGGTATCCCCCTTTATGAATCTGACGCGCTCGAGTAAATCCCTAAATTCCCACTAGGGCTTCCCTACTATACGGCTCTAAATGTAAGTTTAAAGATATTGAAAGATGAAAAGTCATTTGCCCAGTTAAGGTATATACGAATCAAAACAAAGTGAATTAAACTCATGACGCTTCGCAGCTTATTGGTATTTGTTTTTTATTCATTTATTTAATAAATCGATTTTTAATAATCCTAAGACAGAAAACGCTACGAATTCGAACAAAGTTCAAATTAAAACAACATCCCTTTTGCGACATTCCCATTATGTCAATACAATAATTTAAAGAAAAAGTATCAAAACTGCGCCTTTTAATATCGAATCCTCTACCGCACATTCAATGTACATAATGTAGTATGTACTATGTAGGTAGTCAGACCAATGTAATTTGAAGCGGATGGAATTTTCAGCTTCAGAACTCATCTACTATCAGCATTCAAACGTGTGCTATTGTCTGGGAAGGGTCGACTAGCTGGTATCCATGAACAAAGTGAATGTTTGTTGTACTGAACTGAGAAACCTCCATGGGCCAACAGGCTATATTCCAGTATCAAAAATACTCTCCGATTTCGTCAAATCCTATTTGTTCAACACATAAATTCAGCATACGTTAACGTTCCTGTATAGGTACATATTTGTATTCATAGGCGAAGCTTTTTGAATGTTTGGAGATAAATACACGGACGAGCGAACTGACAAATGAATGGATATTGATTATAATTTCGCTAACAAACTGTAATAATTTGATTTCAACCTGTGCGATATTAATCAACAGAGGACAGGTAGTATGGACTGGGAAATGTTTTTAATTGAATTACAAATGGAAACAAAGGTCTGTCTCTCAGGGACAATATTCGGAAAGTGATCGGAGAGGTACGTTATGAAGATACTCGTATATGATGTATCATTCCAAGTGTTTTTAATTTACCTGACTATGTTGCAACATGCACTTGCATTGGATGGGTTTATCAAGTGAATCACAAACATTAGATTATGATGGTGCTGTTTAGGCAGTAGTTGTGAAGGATAGGTATTGAATGATAACTATAATGGCCAGTGATTCATGTAGCAGTTTCTGATAGGTTATTAAGTTAGAAAGAAAAGGAAGCCAAAAAAGCAGAAATTGACAAATTAAATATCCAATGCTTTTATGTCTCATTTCTGAAGCGAAATAGTAAAGTTAGTTTCATTCACTTACCTATGGGGAGTATTTCGTTTTGTTTTTACATTATATTATCTTAGTGCTTTAAGGCAATTGTATGTGGTTCCCAAAAGTATGCAATGGTACCACTTTTCTCCAACCAAAACTCCTGGCAATGCTATATTTGAATTAAATACATAACAAGTTATAATAGGGCACTAAATCTAGATCTCTATAGATTGTTTGACGAATAATTTTGGAAGTAAAGCACCTAACAAAAAAATACTGCATACTTTTGGAAACCACATATAATTTTGAAGTAATACCTATCACTTCTAAATGGTTAAAGGTATGCGAAAACTTTCATCAGCAATTTCATTTGATATTGACTAAGCTATAAGTTTGTAAACGTGTTTTTTGTCTAAAGCTGTTTTTGTAATATAATGAAAGTCAATATAAGCAAAAGACACCTTTTTTGACCTTTGTTGGCCTACCACTCTCACACCCACTCCTGGATAGGTGCCAGGTGACTGGATCAATGAATAAATATAGTAATGCAGACTAGCTAGAGGGATTTCTTCACTCTATAAATTGTATACTATTTTCCGTAGCTAGCTCTCCGGCTATTACATAAGCCCTCCGAACATCGTTGAAACAAAAGTGTTCTTGTTCTGACCTCTACAACAATTACTATAAAAGATAACCTCATTACAGGTTTCAGGTAAAGTCTTAAGGTGCTCAAAAATACAAGAAGCAATTTCGTTGCCACCACGAGGTCCATCACATTCATGCCACATAAAACAGAGAGGCTGATTCGTTACGCCATTGCCATCGTGAATCATACTACATACCACACATAATTTACCTACTTTTACCAACGCATTACAAGGAAAGAGAAAAAACATGGTTGTCTGTAAAGTCGGACGATAATTTAACGTGATAACCAGTTCACAAAACAGTTCATGTGTAGGTATCTCTCCAACCACCAACCACCCAACCCTCCTACAACAACCCACCATTTATTGTATTTTTTTTCACCCCTTAACCCAAACACCAACCTACTACCCCCATATACAACCAATTCAACCACCCACTCCACCTGCAACCTTCTGCTACTCACCCACCATTTTTGACAATTTTTTTATCTCCCCTCCAACAACCACCGCCAATCACCCAGTACAACTATTTTTGACAATTCCCCCCCCCCCCCCAAAAAAAAATCCGGCCCCCCTTTCCATCTCAAGCAACTTCCCAGTCACCCACCATTTTTTACATCCCCCAACACCGCCAACAACCCATCCCACCTCCAGCCACCAACCAACCACCCACTATTTTTGACAATTTTCCCTCTTCCCGACACTACCCCCCCACACACACACCAATACCACCACTTACAATCACCACCGAACACCCTCCCCTCCCACTTTATCGACTTTCTATGCTATCAAAGCAGATATATAACGTGACTGTGATTGTGACACTTTTTCGTGCGTGCTGCCCTTATATACGTTATCACGTCAAAAAATTAAAAACCAAAAAATTATACGATTGGTATACAGGGTGTCCCAAAAGTCAACGTCAAAACGAAAACGGGTGATAGGGTAGGTGGTGACAGTTATCAGAAAAATAATACAACAAATCTTTGCCATGTATTTTGTGAGTTAGAGGCATTCGAAAAAAAATCGAAAAAATGCTCACCCTCTGACGGTCTTTCAAGTGCCGTGATTACAAATCTTAATTTTTCTCAAATTTTTTTTTCTGTTATGGAACCTCGAATAACCCCGCTAACAATTGCATTAAAAAATTTAAACACACCTGCATCAGTTTTGAAGAAAATGTCACTTTTTTGCCCAACTAAATACTCAAAAATTTTACATGACCCTAATTCAATGGGCTGTAGTGTAAAAAAAATGTACTACTAATTTTGGCAAGTTACCTTAAAAGTTGGCGCGTTGAATTCTCCTTCCAAAATGGTATAATGTTTTTTAGAATATTCCACAAATAACGGAAAAAAAATGTTTTTCTCAAATAAACAGGTTTTAAGATAATGCTTTTTCATTCATTAAAAAAAAATCTGAATATAATCCAGGCTTTCTCCTCCAAATTTAAGTTCGAGGAGAGTGACCGTTATTATTTAGAAGTAACTACGAGCAGGCCCAGACTTCCAAGGGCTATCAGATAGTGATTCATTTCTTGTCGTTTAGTAAAACTGATCCGGTCCTTGGAATATTTTTGTTGTCCTTTGGATTTAAGTGCGTTATAATCTCACTTAATAACATCACGATGCCATCTTTGTACACTGCGCAGGAATATGCGAACATGCACCTTATTTATGGAGAATGCAGAAGCAATGCTAGTGCTGTAGCTAGACTTTACCATGAGATATATCAAATGCTGAGCGTTATCCGGATCATCGGGTTTTTGTGAATGTGCACCAGTCATTCTCAGAAGGTCAATTTCCATACCAAAGAACTAGTGAAGGCAGGCCCTTCATACCCTACGAGAACCAAGTGCTACAAGAAGTCAATCAAGACCCAAGTACCTCAGTACGTGGAATTCAAACAAGAACAGGAGTTCCCAAAAGTACAGCACATCGCATTTTGAAGAAAAATGAGCTCCATGCATACCATGTTCAACGAGTGCAAAGCCTACTACCCCGAGATTACCCTGGAAGAGTTGCATTTTGTCGAACGATACTACAACAGTACAGGGAAGATCCGCGATTTTTGGACAAAATTCTGTGGTCCGATGAATCAACATTTAAAAAGGATGGATACATGAACCTTCACAATTTGCACGAGTGGCATCGGCATGTAGAAAATCCACATTTTATACGGGAAGACAAATCGCAGTATCGCTTCAAAGTTAAAAAAAGAAGAAGAAAAAGTCTACTCAAAACCAATCCAAAATTTAGCAGATGCGCCAAAAAATCACGGAGGCTGTTGCAGACATCAATTCAAGAAGATTCGCTCGTCTTATAGAACGATCTTATTTAAGAAGATGTAGATCTTGCATTGCAATTTGAACATTTTGTTATAGTTATAACTAATCGAAATAAACTTTGATGTAATTCTTGTTGAAAAATTGAATTTTATTTTAAACTTAAACCAAAAAATAGAAATGAATCTCTACCTGATAGCCCTTGGAAGTCTTGGCCTGCTCATAGTTACTTCTAAATAATAACGGTCACTCTCCTCGAACTTAAACTTCGACGAGAAAGCCTGGAGTACATTCAGATTTTTTTTTAATGAAGGAAAAAGAATTATCTTAAAACCTGTTTATTTGAGAAAAACATTTTTTTCTGTTATTTATGGAATATTCTAAAAAACCTTATACCATTTTGGAAGGAGAATTGAACGCGCCAACTTTTAAGGTAACTTGCCAAAATTTAGTAGTACATTTTTTTTACATTACAGCCCATTGAATAAGGGTCATGTAAAAATTTTGAGTATTTAGTTGGGCAAAAAAGTGACGTTTTCTTCAAAACTGATGCAGGTGTGTTTAAATTTTTTAATGCAATTGTTACGAGGTTCCATAACAGAAAACAAAATTGAGAAAAATTAAGATTTGTCATCACGGCACTTGAAAGGCCGTCAGAGGGTGAGCATTTTTTCGATTTTTTTTTCGAATGCCTCTAACTCACAAAATAAATGTCAAAGATTTTTTTTATTATTTTTCTGATAACTGTCACCACCTACCCTATCACCCGTTTTCGTTTTGACGTTGACTTTTGGGACACCCTGTATAAAAATGAAAATGAAGATACGGGTTAATAATAAGAAGGTTCCGCTAACTTGGGGCTGTTGCAAATACGTGGAGGTGGTATTCACGGGATACATGTGTGAGCAAAATCTCCAAGGGTCACATACATCTTAGACCCTACCCCTTAGGATCACACATACACACCCCCTTGAACATTTTACTTTATCTTTTATGGCCTACACTCAACTTTTGATCGTAACAACAAGTCTAGCGCTGCGGTTGCTGAGCCAATGCATACGCTAGCATAGCAACCGTAGACTGGACACCCCTCACCTGCCTGCTGTCTGGACCGGCATCATAGTCCTGTAGGCATGGGGTCGTAGAGGTGGTATTGGACGGTGAAGGTCGGGGTAATTCGTTACAGATTTTTGTCCTGTTTTTACTTAAGATTAGGTATACGTCGAAAAAAAAAGTTTTGAGATAACAATCAAACATGACATTACGATGATAGTGAAGACGAAAAACGATGGTCTAAAAATTCTGTCCGTCTGTATGTCTGTCTGCCTGTCGGTCTGTCTGTCTGTATGTATAGAGACCTACAGCCCAAATGGGTGGGCCGAATCGCTTCAAACTTTGTATATAGAGTTTTTTAGGTACTGTACGGAGGGGAAATTGAAAATTTTTTTTTAGCTAAAAAAATAACGGTACCTACCTGATATATAACCGTTACGTTAAAGCTTATTTTTCTCAAAAACGGCTCTAACAATTTCGATTTAAAAAATCAGTGTTGCTTTTTAGGTACGACCAATCATAATGGCTGAAAAAAGAGTTTTAAAAATTGGCTAAGAACGGTATACTTTCCATAGGACCGTTTTTTTTGCTTTCGACTATCTCGAAAACGACTCAACCGATTCTTTCGTAAATTTCATACATATATAGTTGTAGCTAGCTCAATTTGTACTGCATACCAATATTTTTGAAAAGTATTTTTTTGTATTTTTAAAAGCATTAAAAAAAAAATTGAAATAATATTTTGAAAACTGCTTATTAAATTTTTTTCTTAAAATTATACATAAATATATTTGCTGATTACCTATGAAATGGGGTTTTTTGATTTTTTTTGAAAAAGTTTTTCAAAACAAATTTTTTTTCTCAAAAACCGCTCCACAGATTTTTATAAATTTATTCTCATAAATTCAAATTTATCCAAAAAATAAAATGGCGTCCTTTTTTTCAGCTCAAATCAGTTTAAGTATTTATTTAAGAATTTTGAAAAATTTATTTTTATCAAAATCTCAAGCCCCTAGACCACTGTCACACATTAGAGCAAGTTCTTTATTTTATTTTCGTATGCCAAATCAGCATCTTCTTGGTGCTGTTTTAATTCCTTTTCGAATATTGATCTTTTTCATTTCCCCTGGTCATTTTCAATTTCATATGTAGGATTTCACAGTTTTTACAACTGTCGAGCTGTGTTTTTCAAAAAGTTTCAAAAATGTTCGGGTATGTAGTAACAGATACTGTTGTGTCATATTTTTCAGTTAATATTCGATACATTTGAGAAAGATTTGAATTGGTATGAAAGTTCTTTTGCGCTGATTGCTTTCTAGTGTAGTGTGAGTAATATGCTTGAAAAAATTTCCGTTTTAATTTTGTTATCCCGCGAAAAACATTCTCAGATTTTCTTCCAAAATGTGTAGTGTACGTTCAGTTTCTTCACTCAACATTATCACTATTCAAATGAAAGTTGTTATCAGCTAAAGAATCGTCAGAATCAAAATCTTTTCCTTGATCGACTTCACTCTCAATAGAATAAACATTCAACAGATTTCGCAATAGCTTTGAAGTTCCCTGGCTTGTACCCGATAGATGGATGTCATAATCAAAACCAGATTCCTCGATTTCAACTGAAGTCTTCGGATTAATTAAGCTTTTCGGATCATTTTGAATCAATCAAATGAAATGACGATATATTAATACAATAGCATGCAAACGTAGTATAGTTGGAAGCTGCATAAATCTGTGTAATTTTCAAAACAAATTATGACAGATTTACGCAGTTTGCAGCTTTACAACGTTAACGATGACTTTCCGAATACCACGAATATGATAATAAATTAAAGCAACACAAATTACAACAATTAAGGCAGTAATATGACAACAAACTAACCTTTGAACTTGACCCAGCAAATCCGTCTATTTCGGGGCACTTGGTGCGCTCATCGAAGGCGTAGGGGCATAAGTATTCGGGACATAGGTCCCGAATTGACTTCGGGTCTAATGACCCACAGAAATGGGACATTTGTATCGAAATAAACATTCGGGGCTTGTGTCCTACCTAATTAATTTTTAATGTACCTACACTATTTCGCAAAATTATTTACACAAGACCTTTCGCAAAAAAAAAAAAAAACAGATGGTTGGCTTATTCGGTACCGTGCAATAAGATCGTGCTTAATAAGGTCGAAGTGTCTTTATTTCCATTTGTGATTGGAAATAATGTCGAGTTAACATAATTTTTGAATTTGACTTTATTTTTCAAAAAAAACTTAGTGAATGGAAATAATGTCGACCACTGCAATGTCATAAAAAAATAATGCAATTCGTAAAGTCCTCACCCAAAAGCAAAATCCAATAAATTACCTCGCTTAGGAAGCTTCGTAGATAGAATGCTATTGAATATCTCCAAGAAGCTCGCAGTCATATGCAAAGCTTTATAGCACTATATTTTCTCGAGAATAATGGTTTTTGGAAGAACATTTTAATGCGTCTAAGGAATAGCTTTATAAGAGTGAAATGGGATGCGTGCAGTGTGGGGAGGGGTAAGCTTTCGGTGCGGGTGACCAGTGACACGGGTCAAACTCTGCGAACAATCAAATAAAATGCACGACTGGGTCGCACGAACTTGCTCTTATGATAAGCAATTGCTTAGTGGCTTCATATATGGATATTAAAAAAAAATTTAAATAATTTCGAAAATTCTTTTATTTTTTAAATTAGTTTAAGAGTTTTCTTGGAAAAACTAAGTATGCAATAAAATTTCAAAGCTATACGTCAATCTAGGAAAAAAAAATATTGAAAATCGTTGGACCAGTTTTTTTTTAAAAGGTTATTTTTGAAAAACTTTTTCAAAAAATATTTTGAATTTTATTTGAGTATGCAAATATATGGCAATCTGTAGTTTACATTTGAAAAATAATTTAAAAAAAAAATCAATGTACCCGTTTCCAACATATTTCGAAAACCAAAAATTTTTTTGAAAAAATTATAAAAAATCAAAAAAAAAAGTTTTTTGAAAATTTTGAAATGCCATATTAATAAAATTATGAATGATTTCCTGTGACCAAAATTTTATTGAAATCGAATGTATAGTTTACGAGAAAAATTGATTTGAAAATACTGGTTCTATGAAAGGTACCGTTATTAGACAAATTTTGAAAAAAAATTTCAAACCAAAAGATAGATTGTCTTGCAAAAATAGCATTCTGAAAGTTTTGTAAAAATCGTTAGAGCCGTTTTTGAGAAAATCAATTTTTTTCTTCACGATTGTATGGCAGGATCCGTTATTTTTGGGCCTAGAGCAAAAATAAATAAAATGCACGACTTGGTCGCACGAACTTGCTCTAATGTGTGACAGTGGTCTAAGGGTTTGAGATTTTGATAAAAATAAATTTTTCAAAATTCTTAAATAAATACTTAAACTAATTTGAGCTGAAAAAAAAGTACGCCATTTTATTTCTTGGGTAAATTTGAATTTATGAGAATAAATTTATAAAAATCTGTGGAGCGGTTTTTGAGAAAAAAAGTTTTTTTTGAAAAACTTTTTGAAAAAAATTTTTAAAAAAAAATTTAAAAACGCCAATTTATAGGTATTCAGCAAATACATTTATTTAAAATTTTTAGAAAAAAATTTAATAAGCAGTTTTCAAAATATTAATTTTTTAAATTTTTTTTAAAAAATGCTTTTAAAAATACAAAAAAATATTTTTCAAAAATATTGGTATGCAATACAAATTGAGCTACCTACAGCTATATGTGTGTGAAATTTCGAAAGAATCGGTTGAGTCGTTTTCGAGTTAGTCGAAAGCAAAAAAACGGTTCTATGGAAAGTACCGTTCTTAGCCATTTTTTAAAATTTTTTTTTCAGCCATATGATTGGTCGTACCTAAAAACCAACACTGATTTTTTTAAATCGAAATCGTTAGAGCCGTTTTTGAGAAAAATAAGCTTTAACGTAACGGTTGTATGGCAGGTACCGTTATTTTTTGAGCTAAAAAAAAAATTTCAATTTCCCCTCTGTACAATACCTAAAAAAGTCTATATACCAAATTTGAAGCAATTCGGCCCACCCGTTTGGGCTGTAGGTCTCTATACATACAGACAGACAGACAGACAGACAGACAGACAGACAGACAGACAGACATACAGACGGACAGAATTTTTAGACCATCTTTTTTCGTCTTCGCTATCATCGTAATGTCATGTTTGATTGTTATCTCAAAACTTTTTTTTTCGACGAATGCATAACTTGCCTTATAGTACCTATAATCGCAAGTAAAAATACGTTCCGAGGGACGGCCAAATAAATCGTAGATACCAAATTTGAAGCAAATCGGCCTATCCGTTCAGCCTCCAGATGCGCGAACAGACAGACAGACAGACAGACAGACAGACAGACAGACAGACAGACGGACGGAATTTCCAGACCCACTTTTTTCGACTTCTCCATCATCGTAATGTCATGTGTGATTGTTATCTCAAATTTTTTTTTTCTGCACGAATCCATAACTTGCCTTATAGTACCTATAATCGCAAGTAAAAATCGATTGATGCATAGTCTAGATGGGATCGAATAAGACAGTTATATAAAGCAAGGGTTACATAAGGATTTTGAAGTTCCTCCGACCAATCCTTTAACAAATCCCAACAACAACAATAAAATTGATGTGTTCTGTGAAACATAAGTCTGGGCTAGAATTTACTCCCAGATCTTTAGGACTAAAAACGCGATGCAAAACTTGTTGTGAAATATTATGAAATATTATAATAATATGTAGGTACCTACTGGGTACCCGTTTCCTTGAAATTGTCATTGTCTGACATTTCGCTGAATTCAGGTTTAAACCATTCGTGCTGCACCAGAAAACAAATCTGTCAATATCAGATTGCAGATCTACACGGTCATTAGCAGAGTTAATAGTTTTAAAAATGTTCATGTCGTCAGCAAGCACAAGAATCTCACTAAAATAAATACACGATGTGAGATGTGACATCATTGATAGCGAATATAAAGATTATCGGACCAAGATGGGCGCTTTGTGGGACTCCTGATTTAGCTGCAAAAGGGTTAGACAACGAATTTCTGAACCTTACTATGTATTATCTGTTTTGGAGATATAAATTTACCCAGTTACATATTTCATATTCTTTTGTCTTTCCCCGAGTGCAGTCGCATTTTAATTCGCTCCGTCATTTCCTCAAGCCTTGTGCCCCTACTATATCATAGTCCTGATTCACCCAATATTTTCGCGCTCGTTAACCCTAAATTAAAAGTATAAAATAAAACCTCCGTCAGATTCTATTTTGAAATAAATAATCGACCCACTTCCAAATTCATTCACTTGTCCCCAATTTTGCAATGCATCAACTAAATTAAACTAAATACCTCACGTCAGAGCGCTCTGACTCAGTTAGTTTCAGATACCTCTAGTGATAATTGAATTGATCAGAGCTTTCGATCATTCAAAACTGATATTCAAAAAACGATTAGCGAAAATCTAACCGCTCTACACACTACTTCAGGTCAACACTTCAATTCTCTTAAAACCACCGTAAACCTTATGGAATCTTATCTGCAAACTACCTCACATTAGCTGTTAGATTCGTTGACATGAGCAATGACCTTGCATTAAATAGGGTATTGTTCACCGATCTGTCCGATGAAGTTAGAGTGCTTTCAACTAACATAATTCAGAGCATACTTGATCAACTCCAGGAAAACCCTTCTGAACAGAAGATATCAATACTTGCTGATCTAATGTACTTCACCCCATCACAATAACAACTCCTCCCTTTCCCGCCTTCTCTACTGCGGTCGAATCGGAACCTACTTCTCCTCCCCCTGAACCCACCATAAAGCGTTTGGGATCCTCTTGGACTCTTTCGGATTGGAACGCAAGGATAAGAAAACTTAATAACAAGATCACTTCGATCTTCACAGTAAAGAACACACCAAAAACAGCTGACGCCGCGCCGTCCGGTAAGCCAGTTTATTCGTTTGGAACTATACCATAACTATCTCTAGTATCCAAATAGTTTTGTGCTGTATTGATGGTTGGGTGTGGTAGACTCTGATTGGTATCAACCTGGCGGTATCCAGCGATGTAACTGTTTAGTACACATCAATTGTGCTTATTCTACCTCCTAGTGATAGTTACCGGGTATTGGTCTTCTCCACCAGGATTTGACTTGCTAGACTTATAAGCTCGAGTGATGAACACGGAAAAATGGCAACACTATGATTGCCCTGCCATCAGCGGCTATTCAAATTTTGCCGCCCCCACTGACCTCTACAATCATATAATTATACATGATTTCAATTTTCTGCTTCGAAAATCAGAGATGATCTCGATGTTTTAAGGTTCCTGAAAATCGTTCCGACTATTTGCAATAAAACGTCCGTACATGTATGGTTATAACTAATATTTGTAGTACGATATTTCAAAAGTGTACCAAGCGATTGAAACACGGCAATTGAAAAGGTCTATTCAGACTTAGAGCTGATAAGATTTTGAAGTCAATCGATCGAGACGTGACTGAGCAAGAGCTGAAAAACATTATACAAAACCCATTTTTGTGGACATGAAGAGCTCACAAACGAGCAAGCTATGAACTTAGAATTCGTGGAAAGTTTCAGGATCATCCTGCAGGATCAACCGCTTTTCTAATATTTATTTAAATTTTTTAAGATTACTTTGAGAATTTGCATTAAAACGATTTTTGTCCTTATATAAAAAAATGTTCACTCGAAAAACTACCTTTAATGCCAACAAGCGCATACAATCGAATTCAAAGCGCACAAAATTCTCAAGTGGTATATTTTCGAACGCACCAAGCCTTAAAATAGCGGGAAGTTTCAGGAATGCAATGCAGGGTCAATCGCTTTCCAGATTTTCGTCAACAAAGCCCTCATCGTGTTAGTTCCTAGACTTTGTTTATATCTCACCAAAGAAAAGCTTTAATATCTACTATTTACTTATGAGGTTGGATAAGGTATAAGGTATTTATGCCGTAAAACTACTCATACAATTTGAAAACAGCTTACACACAATAATGAACCTTTTCGGTAAACATTGTTAAAGTTTGAAAACAATGCGAAGTTATTTTTTTAAAGTTATTTTTTAATAATCAAGTTTTTGATTGCGACATTGCAATCCATTAATTAAGAAAAATCTACATGGCCTTTTAGCGCGATTTTATATCCGCAAAATCATCAATTTATTATAACTTCACTAATTCTGATTCTATGCACAAAAGAGAAAATGTTTAGTTTCTCTTTACTTTAAGAAGATCGTTGATAGTCTTAACCCGCTTAAAGCAGAAAAAGTTTCTTACACATGCAAACTGCAATATTCAAATTTGGAAACATGCTCTCCAAATTTTAGTTTCGAAAAAACAAAGATAGACTTTTTAATGATCCAGAATTTGGCTTTATCAAACAAATTTCAGGAGAAAGGTGTCATTGAAAGTGCACGAATTATTAAACCTAGAATAATTTTTATAATAAGAAAATGGCTTTTTCCTTCAAATTTGATGGCAACAACACACTCATTTTGGTTGAAAATTCGCTGTATGCCTTCTGTCGGTTTTTCTAACTCATACACGAATCTATGAGGATGACGAACGTGTTAACCCTGAAATTTTTAATAATTTATTGATTTAAGAATGAATAGTTTTTAAATTAATAAAAAAATTAATTGTTGGCACAACAGCTCCAAGCAGGGCCGGACCCTGTGACTTACACTCTCAACTATTCCTGTGTGTGCGTTGATATTCTGCAGGAATGAAAGGCATCTGCAATATACCGCCGAATCCGAAATGCTAACAGAGAAGCACTTAACATGACATTAATAACTCTTGGAGGATTTGTCACTTCCTCGCAAGAGGCAGCTCTCCGGAAAAGAACTTAGGTGGAGTCAGGGATCAGCCCAGAACCTAAGACGTGGCAGTCCGACACACCTACCACTACGCCACGGGGTAGGTACTACTAAAATTAAAAATGTTTAATGATTTGAAACAAGAGTTGTTTTAAAACAAAAGAAATTACTGGAGCGATTGCTTTTTACTTGCGATTATAGGTACTATAAGGCAAGTTATGGATTCGTGCAGAAAAAAAATTTCGAGATAACAATCACACATGACATTACGATGATGGAGAAGTCGAAAAAAGTGGGTCTGGGAATTCCGTCCGTCTGTCTGTCTGTCTGTCTGTCTGTCTGTTCGCGCTTCTAGAGCCTGAACGGATGGGCCGATTTGCTTCAAATTTGGTATCTAGGATTTATTTGGCCGTCCCTCGGAACGTATTTTTTATTTTTGCTCTAGGCCCAAAAATAACGGCACCTGCCATACAATCGTAAAGAAAAAAATTGATTTTCTCAAAAACGGCTCTAACGATTTTGATAAAACTTTCAGGATGCTATTTTTGTAAGACAATCTATCTTTTGGTTAAAAAATATTTTTCAAAATTTGTCTTATAACGGTACCTCTCATAGAACCAGTATTTTCATATCAAATTTTCTCGTAAACTATACATTCGATTTCAATAAAATTTTGGCCACAGGAAGTCATTTATAATTGTATTAATATGGCATTTTAAATTTTTCAAAAACTTTTTTTTTTGATTTTTTATAATTTTTTCAAAAAATTTTTTGGTTTTCGAAATATGTTGGAAACGGGTATATTGATTTTTTTTTAAATTATTTTTTCAAATGTAAACTACAGGTTGCCATATATTTGCATACCCAAATAAATTTCAAAATATTTTTTGGAAAAGTTTTTCAAAAATAACCTTTTTAAAAAAAAACTGGTCGAACGATTTTCAATATTTTTTTTTCCTAGATTCACGTATAGCTTTGAAATTTTATTGTATACTTTGTTTTTCCAAGAAAACTCTTAAACTAATTTAAAAAATAAAAGAATTTTCGAAATTATTTAAATTTTTTTTTAAATCCATATATGCAGCCACTAAGCAATTGCTTATCATAAGAGCAAGTTCGTGCGACCCAGTCGTGCATTTTATTTTCTATTCAGTGCTAACATACACAGTTTTCCGCGTATATAGTTTTTTACTTGCGATTATAGGTACTATAAGGCAAGTTATGGATTCGTGCAGAAAAAAAAAATTTGAGATAACAATCACACATGACATTACGATGATGGAGAAGTCGAAAAAAGTGGGTCTGGAAATTCCGTCCGTCTGTCTGTCTGTCTGTCTGTCTGTCTGTATGTCTGTTCGCGTCTCTGGAGGCTGAACGGGTGGGCCGATTTGCTTCAAATTTGGTATTTAGGATTTATTTGGCCGTCCCTCGGAACGTATTTTTTATTTTTGCTCTAGGTCCAAAAATAACGGCACCTGCCATACAATCTTGAAGACAAAAATTGATTTTCTCAAAAACGGCTCTAACGATTTTGATAAAACTTTCAGAATGCTATTTTTGCAAGAAAATCTATCTTTTGGTTCGAAATTTTTTTTCAAAATTTGTCTAATAACGGTACCTCTCATAGAACCAATATTTTCAAACCAAATTTTTTCGTAAAGTATACATTCGATTTCAATAAAATTTTGGCCACAGGAAGTCATTCATAATTTTATTAATATGGCATTTCAAAATTTTCAAAACCTTTTTTTTTTGATTTTTTATAATTTTTTCAAAAAAATTTTTGGTTTTCGAAATATGTTGGAAACGGGTACATTGATTTTTTTTTAAATTATTTTTCAAATGTAAACTACAGATTGCCATATATTTGCATACTCAAATAAATTTCAAAATATTTTTTGAAAAAGTTTTTCAAAAATAACCTTTAAAAAAAAAACTCTTCCAACGATTTTCAATATTTTTTTTTCCTAGATTGCCGTATAGCTTTGAAATTTTATTGCATACTTAGTTTTTCCGAGAAAACTCTTAAACTAATTTAAAAAATAAAAGAATTTTCGAAATTATTTAATTTTTTTTTAATATCCATATATGCAGCCACTACGCAATTGCTTATCATAAGAGCAAGTTCGTGCGACCCAGTCGTGCATTTTATTTTATTTCTATAAGGCAAAACAAATTTTTTTTAAAGAAAATTCGCCGCCAATGTAATCTGCCACCCTAGGCTCCAGCCTACTCAGCCTACTCTTAAATCCACCACTCCACTGCCTGCCATAAAGCTCTGTTTCGCTTGTTGAGTAGCAGTTTTTCTGGACAAACCCCTCAGAAGGCACAAGGAGGATGACAAACTGTGACAACTACTACGGCAAGTGCTACAGGATAAGAACACAGCGGCTATTTGGATGCGGATTTGTGATAAGTGGAAGGCTAAGGCAAGAACTCTTAGGTTTTCGTGGCATAAGCGAACGCATTGTCACAATCCGCATTAAGTCCAAATTCAACAATATCTCGCTGATCTGCGTCCACGCCCCATGGAGAAAAAAGAGGACACGACTTCTCGAGAAGACGTATGGTGAATGCCCGAAGTACGACACTAAGATTATTCTTGGGAGCTTCAACACCAAGATCGGAAAGGAGGCCGGAAAGCATAGCCGGTAATGGACACAGGCTAATCGATTTTGCTGCGGGGTGAAGTGTCATCATAGCTAGCACACACTTCCCACACCTCAATATACACAAAGGGACCTGGCGGACTCCTGATCAATATACCGTAAGCAAAATTGATTATATTGCGATTGATAGCAGACATGCCTCCAATGTCATGGACCACTACCTTGTTAAAGCTAAAGTGCGAATGCGGATTTAAACCAGACCGCAGGATCGAGCCTCCACTGAGAGAGAGTTTGATGTTGCGAAGTTACAATCGCAAGAAACCGCCACCTTTGCCAACCATGTCTCGTCTTATCTCTAGACAAGCCCGGCGCATGCGCCAAGCCCAGGGGCAAAGTGGAAACGTTGTAAAATGGTTATCAAAACAGCAGCTACTGATGGTTTGGGTTTTATTAGGCGACCACAACAAAAAACCTGGTTTGATGATGAGTGCAGGCTTGCACACATTTCCAAAAACGAAGCCTATAAGGCAGTTCTTCAGGCCAGAACCAGAGCTACCAAAAGCGCTTCTCGTGCGGTAATTGCCTTGGCAATAAAAAGTCTTAACTTTGGGCGTGGCACACGCCTTTTTTTTTATTGTGCCAGCACTAATTGAACATTACACCACACAAAATTAATGTTATTGAATCTTTTTCTGTCTGGTAAAGAAGAATTTTGTTTATGAAACTGGATCATCGGCTGGCTGCGGGAGGCTAACGCATACACATACACAAAAATAGGGAAAAGGGTATCCAACAGTGCGTTGCAAACGTACTGTAGCTCTCGATTATGTTTTTAATTTTGTTTTTATGAAACTCTCACTTTTTTACTTGCGATTATAGGTACTATAAGGCAAGTTATGTATTCGTCGAAAAAAAAAGTTTTGAGATAACAATCAAACATGACATTACGATGATAGAGAAGACGAAAAAAGATGGTCTAAAAATTCTGTCCGTCTGTATGTCTGTCTGTCTGTCTGTCTGTCTGTCTGTCTGTCTGTCTGTATGTATAGAGACCTACAGCCCAAACGGGTGGGTCGAATTGCTTCAAACTTGGTATATAGACTTTTTTAGGTATTGTACAGAGGGGAAATTGAAATTTTTTTTTTAGCTTAAAAAATAACGGTACCTGATATACAACCGTTACGTTAAAGCTTAGTTTTCTCAGAAACAGCTCTAACGATTTCGATTTAAAAAAATCAGTGTTGCTTTTTAGGTACGACCAATAATATGACTGAAAAAAAAGTTTTAAAAATTGGCTAAGAACGGTACTTTCCATAGGACCGTTTTTTTTGCTTTCGACTATCTCGAAAACGACTCAACCGATTCTTTTGAAATTTCACACACATATAGCTGTAGGTAGCTCAATTTGTATTGCATACCAATATTTTTGAAACATATTTTTTTGTATTTTTAAAAGCATTTTTAAAAAAAAAATTTAAAAAATTAATATTTTGAAAACGGCTTATTAAATTTTTTTCTAAAAATTTTAAATAAATGTATTTGCTGAATACCTATGAACTGGCGTTTTTAAATTTTTTTTGAATTTTTTTTTCAAAAAGTTTTTCAAAAAAAACTTTTTTTCTCAAAAACCGCTCCACAGATTTTTATAAATTTTTTCTCATAAATTTAAGTTTTTCCAAGAAATAAAATGGCGTACTTTTTTTTCAGCTCAAATTAGTTTAAGTATTTATTTAAGAATTTTGAAATTTTTATTTTTATCAAAATCTCAAGCCAATAAACCACTGTCACTCATTAGAGCAAGTTCGTGCGACCCAGTCGTGCATTTTATTTAATTACGCATTTCTTCGTTTCGTTGTTTTTTACTTGGCATATTGTTTTTTTGCAATTTTTTTAGGCAATTTATTGTTAAGCATTTTTTACTTGCGATTATAGGTACTATAAGGCAAGTTATGCATTCGTCGAAAAAAAAAGTTTTGAGATAACAATCAAACATGACATTACGATGATAGCGAAGACGAAAAAAGATGGTCTAAAAATTCTGTCCGTCTGTATGTCTGTCTGTCTGTCTGTCTGTCTGTCTGTCTGTCTGTATAGAGACCTACAGCCCAAACGGGTGGGCCGAATTGCTTCAAACTTGGTATATAGACTTTTTTAGGTATTGTACAGAGGTGAAATTGAAATTTTTTTTTTAGCTCAAAAAATAACGGTACCTGCCATACAACCGTTACGTTAAAGCTTATTTTTCTCAAAAACGGCTCTAACGATTTCGATTTAAAAAAATCAGTGTTGGTTTTTAGGTACGACCAATCATATGGCTGAAAAAAAAATTTTAAAAAATGGCTAAGAACGGTACTTTCCATAGGACCGTTTTTTTTGCTTTCCACTAACTCGAAAACGACTCAACCGATTCTTTCGAAATTTCACACACATATAGCTGTAGGTAGCTCAATTTGTATTGCATACCAATATTTTTGAAAAATATTTTTTTGTATTTTTAAAAGCATTTAAAAAAAAAAAATTTAAAAAATTAATATTTTGAAAACTGCTTATTAAATTTTTTTCTAAAAATTTTAAATAAATGTATTTGCTGAATACCTATAAATTGGCGTTTTTAAATTTTTTTTTAAAATTTTTTTCAAAAAGTTTTTCAAAAAAAACTTTTTTTCTCAAAAACCGCTCCACAGATTTTTATAAATTTATTCTCATAAATTCAAATTTACCCAAGAAATAAAATGGCGTACATTTTTTTCAGCTCAAATTAGTTTAAGTATTTATTTAAGAATTTTGAAAAATTTATTTTTATCAAAATCTCAAACCCCTAGACCACTGTCACACATTAGAGCAAGTTCGTGCGACCAAGTCGTGCATTTTATTTATTTGGCATTCAATCGTATTGCATTTTTTCGCTTCATAAAATTATATGCCTTAAAATTTCGCGCGAAATAGAAAACTTAATACACCTATATAAAAACAATTTAGACCACTAACGGAAAAATCTGTTAAACCTGAACTATATAACGGATTTTGACAAAATTGCAGAATGTCGAAATTGGTCGTATGCATAATTGGTGGAAATTTGGTAAAAAAAACTTACTAGAAAAAAGTTATTGACATTTTTCGAAAACGGCGAAACGTTCTATCAGCGAAATAATAAAACGGCGAAACGATCAATCAGCAAATCAATAAAACGGCGTATCGCTATTTTGCGTAATAACTGAACGGCGAAACATTATTTGTCGAAGAAAAACTTTGCCAAATATACAAAAATCTAATGAAAAAATGCAAAACAACAAATTGCCAAATTAATTTTGCCAAATGGTCGAAAAAGATTTTGAAAAAAAGCGAGACATAAAACCGCAGAATATCAATTGCGAAACGATTGAAAAACATAATGAATACAAAACAAAACGTAAATTGCCAATTAAGGATTGCGAATTAAAAGAAATATTTAACGACTACGGCGGAACAAGGAAATGCGAAACGAATTTTGCCAAACAATGGTGCCCAATTGGGGTATGGTACGGTTCGCCGAAAATGTTTGGCAAATTAACGTTTCGAAATTCGTTCATTTCGCCGTTTTTCATTTCGCAAATGTTTCATTTTGCATTTTGTTGTTTGGCATTCCACGTTTGGCAAATTACGTTTCGTCTTTCAAATGATATGACAAATAATCATTTCGCGTTTTTCATTTCGCAATTTTCATTTAGTTTTTTGATTGATTAGCTTTTTGAGGTTTTGCAATTTGTCATTTGGCATTGTGTTGTTTTGAATTTTTTAGTTACGCATTTCTTCGTTTCGTTGTTTTTTACTTGGCATATTGTTATTTTGCAATTTTTTTTAGGCAATTTATTGTTAAGCATTTTTTTGTTTGGCGTTCAATCGTATTGCATTTTTTCGCTTCATAAAATTATATGCCTTAAAATTTCGCGCGAAATAGAAAACTTAATACACCTATATAAAAACAATTTAGACCACTAACTGAAAAATCTGTTAAACCTGAACTATATAACGGATTTTGACAAAATTGCAGAATGTCGAAATTGGTCTTATGCATAATTGGTAGAAATTTGGTAAAAAAAACTTACTAGAAAAAAGTTATTGACATTTTTCTAAAACGGCGAAACGTTCTATCAGCGAAATAATAAAACGGCGAAACGATCAATCAGCAAAACAATAAAACGGCGTATCGCTATTTGCGTAATAACTAAACGGCGAAACATTATTTGTCGAAGAAAAACTTTGCCAAATATAAAAAAATCTTATGAAAAAATGCAAAACAACAAATTGCCAAATTAATTTTGCCAAATGGTCGAAAAGGATTTTGAAAAAAGCGAGACATAAAACCGCAGAATATCAATTGCGAAACGATTGAAAAACATAATGAATAAAAAACAAAACGTTAATTGCCAATTAAGGATTGCGAATTAAAGGAAATATTTAACGACTACGGCGAAACAAAGAAAAATGCGAAACGAATTTTGCCAAACAATGGTGACCCAATTGAATTTACTAGATCTGGAAGCGTATGGATAATAAAATCTGAAAACGATAAAGCCATCAGAGTCAACACTTTTAATGATCTTTCTTTTGAACTTTAATATTATAATTTTTAGCTATGTGCGTATGTATTTATGTTTCTTATTCAATATCTTATTTATATTATCTTGTTTTCTCTCTTGAATCGTTTTCTTTTTAATTTTATTTCTCTATTTTTTTATTTTATTTTTGGGTATCTGCTTCTTCTTTGTTGTTTCAGATTCATTATGCCTCTATCTGTTGTCTACTTACTTGTTTTGATGTGGCTTTGGCATTTCAAATGGTCATAGTGGTGTGACGGGAAGGGGCAGCACTGGTGCTTTAATTAATGCTCTTTTTAATCAAAGTTCAGGTTTAAGCATATGTCATTTTAATGCTCAAAGCATTATACCTAAAATTGATGAAATTCGATAAATTTTTAATAACTCTCTATGTGATATTATCTGTGTGTCTGAGACATGGCTCGAGCCTGAAATTCTGAATTGTGTAGTGGATGTGCATAACTACAACGTATATCGAAAAGATCGAGAAGTTTACCATCGACGCTCTGGAGGAGTTGCAATTTACGTAAAGGTTGCCTTAAAATGTCGTGTTGTGCTCTCTTGTAATCTGAACGAAGAATTTATATTTTGCGAAATACAATCTCATAATGGTGATACGTGTCTGGTTGGTTGTGTGTATAAAGCTCCCAGAATTCGCAACCTTGACTTTCTTACTGTTGCCTTGCAAGACCTATCTCCAAGCTACGAAAATATCATCATCGCTGGAGATTTCAATTTAAATTTTTTAAACCCTGATGCTTTAACAAATTCTTTTAAGCAAACTATCGATTCTGTAGGTCTGTTAGGAGTGAATAATCAACCTACACATTTCACTAGTACCTCATCTACACTTCTTGACATATTTTTGACTTCAAATAAAAATAAGGTTAAATTTTTTGATCAGATTTCGTTTGGTGGTTTTCTTGGACATGACATGATACTGCTTATTTTTGAATTTAATAGTAATTGTGCTAAACAATTCATTTTCTTTCCACCAGTATAACCGCATAGATCTTCACTCTCTTCAGGAAGCGGCAATGACAATTGATTGGGATTTCATTCGTTATATTTCCAGTGTCGATGAGCAAGTTATATTCTTAAACCAAAATATCTTTTCTCTTCATAACAGATTTGTTCCCTTGGTAACGCGAACTATACCTAATCAAAATTTTCCTTGGTTGACTAATCGCATACTTAACTTGATCAAGGATAGGGATTTTATGTATCTTAAATGGAAACGCTTTCGAATTTGAATTTTTTGGAATTCTTACAAGAGCTTACGTAACCAGGTCAATGTACTTATCCGTACGTCTAAGAAAAATTATTTTTCTAAGATTTTAAACACTAAATTGCCTACAAAACTTCTCTGGAATAATATCAAATGATCCAAGGTGTATTCCAAAGAAATTAAGAATGGTCCTGCTGACCCTGACGTGCTTAATAGAAAATTTTTATCACACACGAATAATTTCACGGATCTCATAGATCACGGACAAACAGATTTTTCACCCGTTTCGAACACTGCTTTTTCATTTGAATTCAATTGCGTGTCTCCTGAGAAAGTAAGTTTTGCACTAGGGTGCATAAAAAGTAATGCGGCTGGAACTGATCTTATCCACCCTAAATTTATAAAAATTTTACATCCATATATTTGGTAAGGCCGCTTACACATATATGCAACTCCATTTTTATGTCCTCCACTTTTCCTACTCCATGGAAACAAGCCAAAGTAATTCCCTCCCATACCTAAAGCAAGAAACTCTAACCCCATCGAATACCGGCCTATAAGTATTTTACCTGTTTTATCAAAAGTGATGGAAAAACTTAAGGTATTGCAAATAAGCTCGCATCTGCAAAGTCAAAAACTTCTTCATCCTCATCAATCTGGTTACAGGCCTAGGCACAATTGCACAACTGCTTTGCTCAATCTTGTCAATTCTTTTCACAAGTCCATATAATGTGATAAGCTCACACTTCTTGTTATGCTTGATTTTACAAAGGCGTTTGATTCTATCAGTCATAACGTTCTTTGCCGAAAGCTTATCTCCGAGTATATTTTTCATGGAACAGCAGTGAAATTGGTAAGAAGTTATCTTAGCGAAAGAACCCAAGCAGTTTTCACTAATGGTTTTTTTTCATCCTTTCTTCCTGTAACAACTGGAGTGCCACAGGGATCAATTTTAGGACCCATAAAATTCTGCATGTACATTAATGACATTTTCAGTTGTGTAACCTACAGTGATTTCCATCTTTATGCTGACGACGCACAACTCTTCCTATCAAGGCCATTAGGCCTTGTCGAAGATGGTATTAGTTGTCTAAATGATGATCTTTCTTCTATCCAACGATGGTCTTGTATCAATTCTTTAGTTCTTAACCCTAAAAAGTCGTCTAGTATGATTATATACAAACACCCAATTCAAAGTGATAATTTCTCGCCAATTTTGCTTAATAATAACAATATTCCTTTTTTAAGCTTCAATAAAAATCTTGGTGTTTTCATTGACTCTACTTTAAGTTGGGATAACCATGTAAATTATATTGTGCGGAGGGTTTATGGAGGATTGCGATCTCTGTGGCCCTCAAGCAATTTTACGCCAGAGAACACTAGAAAACTTCTTGCTCGTCCTCTCTTATACCATTTTTTACATATGGCTGTGAAGTCTTTGGAAAACTTGACTCAAATAACTTTCAAAAATTGTCTGTTGCATTTAATTCGATTATAAGATATGTATATGGCCTCCGTAGGTATGATCATGTTTCGAATTTCAAAAAATTGCTACTAGGATGTGATCTCCGAAAATATCTAGATAACCGAAGTCTTTTATTATTAGTAAAAGTTATAAAGTACCGCACTCCAACATATCTGTATGCCAGCCTTACGTTCGCTAGGTCTCGACGCACATTTAATATAATCTTGCCTAGAACTTCTCTCCTAACAACCAGTCGTCTCTTTCTCTGTCACACCATTCAAATTTACAACTCCTTGCCACATCAAATCAAAGAATCAATCCACAACGATAGTTTTAACATTGTTAAAAACACCTTATTCAAATATATGTATGTATATCTGAGTCAACATAGAAGCAATATAAGTGTATGTGTATATATTATATTTATTTTAAATTTAGTAATCTTTTATTTTCTTTACTTCCTACACTTTTTAAATTAGTATAAATATATTAAAAAAAAAAAAAAAGATCTTGTGTAATTTTGCTATCTTCATATTAAATTGTTATTAATTTTTGTTATTTCTATTTTAATTTTTGTTATTTTTATAATAAGTCTACATTTATTTTAAACTATGTTTTCCATTTATACATCATTTGTTACTTTAAAAGACATTGTCTTAAAACATTTGTGACCATTAATATTTTTGAATAAAGAAAGAAGAAAGAAAGAATATTATTTTTCAAAGAAATCTTCTTCAGTTTACAGTAATACGTACAAACAAACGTACATATGTACATACATAGCAACGCACGTCAAATAATAAATAAAATATTTGATAGCTTGCGTTACATTTGTGTAATTTTCATATGGTTTTTTTTATTAAAGAAATTTATAGCCTATGTTACTCTCAGATAATGTGTCTTTCTATTAGTAAAAGAATTTTAAAAATCGGTTTTGTGATTTAGGCGTGAAGTCGAGACAAACTAACAAACTTACTTTCACATTTATAATATTAGTATGAGTATGATTATTTGACACCCAATTTTCCAAATCTGTTCCACACACATTTAATGTCAATATCATAGAAATATAACTGTCTATTTTAAGTTTATAAAAGCCTGGTAAATAAATTTCGTTTAATATAAATTATCTGATTATTTATCAGACAATTTTCTAGCGGTCCAAATACTATTTTACATTCGATAAATATTCAATTCGCACAACAAAAAAAAAAAACGTATACTCGTACATATAATTAAGAAATAACTGTTAATACTTTCATAATAAAAGAAAGAGAAAACTAAATTATCTTTTTCTTCTACCAAATTGTTGAGTCTTAGATCTGAATGGTTAAGTTGGTAGGTTTCTCAACGTACAGCGTATACTCATATACGATACATTTTAGTTTTGAAGATATTTAATGGTGTTACATACTTGTTCGTACTCTTGCATTGATACATTCGGTTCCGTTCAAAAAATATAATACAATCATTCTTAAACTAAAAAAAGCGGCCATTTTGATAATTTTTGAAAAAGTAGGGGCCACGGGTCCCGAGGCACAAAAAGGGGCAATTTGGCCCCTAAAGAAACCAAACGGGAACGCTGGCGCTGGTAGGAGTCTACATTAGAAATGGCAGAAGTAGATTCTACCCAGTGGCGGATCCAGAGGGGGGTCATGGGGGTCATGACCCCCCCCTAGAACCAACAAAAATAGTTTAAAAGTATCAACAAATTAGAAAAAAAAAAACTTGAAAAATTTTGAAATTTTTAGACTGCAAATAAAATCTTAAAATGACAAAGAATTGTTTAAAAAAAGCTTGAATCATCCTTCGTTTTATTTAAATCTTATACCGTATACTTCAAAGATAGAAACCTATTAGCCTCATTCTCAAGTTGCGCCTTTTTGTGTAACGTGTGGATAACTTTTTTCCTACAGCATTTCGATTTGTGACGCGATGATGAAAGTTATAGAATATTAAAATACCTTTCCAACGAAATATATAGTTTTACGAGGTACCGATTTTTCCTCATGGGTCCACCTTCAATGGATAAACTGGATTACCCCTTTTTTGTTTTCTTCAAATATTTGAATTTTTTTTCAACTCAGCAACCTGTCACTTATGCCTCATGAATAAAGTGACTGGGCATAGGCACTTTGATTTTATAATTCTAATAGTGATATAAGTGCAAGTCTAGTTCGGAGTGTTTTTCCTGTTTCATTAAATAGGCCAAATTGTTCAAACTTGCTATATAGAGTTTTTTAGGTATTGCATAGAGGGGAAATTGAATTTTTTTTTTAGCTCAAAAAATAACGGTACCTGCCATATAACCGTAACGTTAAAGCTTATTTTTTCGAAAACGGCTCTAACGATTTTGATTTAAGAAAATCAGTGTACCTTTTAAGGTACGACCGATCATATGGCTGAAAAAAAAGTTTTAAAAAAATGTCTAAGAACGGTACTTTCCATAGGACCGTTTTTTTTGCTTTCGACTATCTTGAAAACGACTAAACCGATACTTTCGAAATTTCACTCATATATAGGTATAGGTCAATCTATACTGCATACCAATCTTTAAAAAAAATATTTTGTTTGTATTTTTAAAAACATTAATAAAAAAAAAATTAAATTAATGTTTTTGAAAACTGCTTATTAATTTTTTTTCAAAAATTACATACGGTTTTCAGTGTTACATTTAGAATTAATGGGAGCATAATACTTAACTACGTAAAATTTTGAAAAAAATTAGTTTTAAAATTTTTTTTTTTTAATTTTTTTCCAAAATTTTAAGTTTGAAAATTAATGTTTTAAAAACGGTTCAATAGAATAATTTCATTTAAGATTACAATAAACTAATAAGTTTTTGGCTTTACAAAAAGGTATAGCATAACACTGTAGGAGTTACCGTTATGTTTTAATAATTTTTTTTTCAAATTTAGTCATGTTTTTAGAAAATTGCCCCTCCCGGCTAAACGGAGCGGAGTTGACCCCCCTCCGATACGATTTTATTCTTGTCTCAACCCAACCTACACGCTATAGCTTTTTGGCACAACATTCGTGAATCACCCTGTAAACCCCTTCTGGAATTTGTGTTGACAGAACTAAAAGATCGCCTCTCCACCGATGTGATAGATATTATTTCAGCTAGGAGTTTTTTTTGCCGAAAACAACTTACTCCGAAGCTGATTTTGAATCTGTGCGTGTAACAGTCAGCTTTTTAAATCATCCACCCATCTCAATGGTCGTCCAAGAATATAAGCTGTGGATAAGGAAATGGCAGCGAGAAACTGAAGAGGGGCTGCCATTTCCCGAGTGTCTTCCAGAAATGTAAGATGTTTGTGACATTACATTGTATCCACACATTCATGTAATATTCAAAATATATGCTTCACTTCTTGTTAGTGTCGCAATAGCAGAGCGGTCGTTCTCTACCCTTAGGCGACTTAAAACTTGGCTGCGATTAAATATGGGAGAAGAACGTCTCACCGGTCTTGCTCTAATGAATGTGCACAAAGATATGAAAATTGATGTCGATGAAATCATTACGAAATTTGCTAACCAAAAACAAAGAAAACTTGATTTTATTCTATAATTTTGTACCAATAAATTAAAAAAAAATTATATTTTAATACTTTTCATATACTCGTACCTACATTTTCGCCACTTTCTTTGGACTAAAGCTTGCATTCTTATCTATTTTAGGTACTTTATATGACACTACTACTTCACAATCTAAAATTGGTAACCATTGAGCAACATGACCCCCCCCCCCGACAGATTAAATGGACCCGCCACTGATTCTACCACATCCATACTAACAGCGACATATTAAAAGACTTAATCGAGAATCAATAATTTTTAATACAGCTTACTTCCTGTAACTCAGTAGAAGTAGAAATTGAGGATGCTTCTTCATAGGACTCGTCTTCTGAAGGGGTCCCGGTGATGGACTTTTTCATACGCAAAATAATAAATCGAATATTGACTTCACTACATAACTATATGATCTTTTACTTGTTCTATATGGGAAAAAAACTGCGTAACGGGAAACAGTTTTTTATGGACAAAAGTAGCCGATGGCAGGCACCTGAGCATACTTATACTTCTGTTCAAAAACGTACGTAAGACACAAATTAAACTCGCTGTTTTACAAACATACAAACTTACTATAGGTAGGTACTAGTCACACTTTCATATTTTTAGAAATCCACGAAATCAATTTTCAATCAGCATAATATATTATATCCTAATTAAATTTATCACTGACATCCCGGAATTTATTGACATCTTTAATTTCCTATGTAGGAAGTTAGTTATAACTCCCAGCTTAATACATTTCCCTTGACAAAGTCCACGTTCACAAAAACATTTACCACAATATTACTGCCTGCTATGAACCAAAGTGATAGGGTGGTTCACTTTAATATCTCATCTTTACGTTTATCTATTCTTTTGTTTCGATTACATATTTGATTCTTAGATGGCCACGATTATTATATTTGCCGTTTGTCGTCATTCATTTATCAATTATTTTCTGCAAAATGAAATTACTTCTATCTGACTCAAGTGATTAATAGATATTTGACTGTTGAGAGGGGTGAATTTTAATTGGATTTGAGATAAGCGTGTTTTCACTTTTAAGTATATTTTTCAATTTAGATTAATTCATCATCATAACAAAATAGTCATAGGAACTCTCTTTCTAGTCAAAAATAAATAAACGAACATTGGATTGTCAGAAGTTGGTACATTCACATTGTTATCTATAGAATATGTATTCTCTAGCATTTTTTCGTTTTCTACAATAAAACCTAGCTTAGAAATATCTGGGTAAAGTTTTTTTTTAAAGCTCTCCGTTAAGTGCTTAGGGCCTCAACCCATAGAATCCGTTGCGTCCGTCGGTCCAGCAAATTCAGCTGACAGCTCAATTAAATACACGTGTTCTTATGGGAAGCAATCCATACGCAACGCGTCAACGCACAAAGATGCCGAAATTTTAACTTTGAAAATTTCCCCCCGGTTGACGCAACGTAGGTACTTACGGTTTCTATGGGCTGGGGACTTTAATAATAAACAATGTTGTATGTTTATACAAAAATAATAATTGCTAGTTCCAAATTCCAATTTCAATCACTATGATAAATAACATGCACGACTGGGTCGCACGAACTTGTTCGAATGTGTGACAGTATGGTTTAGGGGCTTGAGATTTTGATAAAAATAAAATTTTCAAAATTCTTAAATAAATACTTAAACTAATTTGAGCTGAAAAAAAGTACGCCATTTTATTTCTTGGATAAATTTTAATTTATGAGAATACATTTATAAAAATCTGTGGAGCGGTTTTTGAGAAAAAAAAGTTTTTTTTTAAAGTTTTTTTGAAAAACTTTTTGAAAAAAAATTCAAAAACGCCAGCTTATAGGTATTCAGCAAACACATTTATTTAAAATTTTTAGAAACAAATTGAACAAGCAGTTTTCAAAATATTAATTTTTAAATTTTTTTTTTAAATGCTTTTAAAAATACAAAAAAATATTTTTCAAAAATATTGGTATGCAATACAAATTAAGCTACCTACAGCTATATGTGTATGAAATTTTGAAAGAATCGGTTGAGTCGTTTTCGAGTTAGTCGAAAGCAAAAAAAACGGTCCTATGGAAAGTGCCGTTCTTAGCCATTTTTTAAAACTGTTTTCTCAGCCATATGATTGGTCGTACCTAAAAAGCAACACTAATTTTTTTTTTTAAATAGAAATCGTTAGAGCGGTTTTTGAGAAAAATTAGCTTTAACGTAACGGTTGTATGGCAAGTACCGTTATTTTTTGAGCTAAAAAAAAAAATTTAAATTTTCCCTCTGTACATTACCTAAAAAAGTCTGTATACCAAGTTTGAAGCAATTCGGCCCACCCGTTTGGGCTGTAGGTCTCTATACATACAGACAGACAGACATACAGACGGACAGAATTTTTAGACCATCTTTTTTCGTCTTCGCTATCATCGTAATGTCATGTTTGATTGTTATCTCAAAACTATTTTTTTCGACGATGCATAACTTGCCTTATAGTACCTATACAGGGTGATTCACGAGCGTTGTGCCAAAAAGCTAGAGCGTGTAGGTTAAGTTCAGATAAGAAAAAAATCGTATGGGAGGGGGGGTCTATTCCCCCCCGTTTAGCCGGGAGGGGCAATTTTATAAAAAATTGACTTATTTTGTAAAAAAAAAATATTAAAAATCAACGGCTTCGTTTACAACACCGTGTTATACCTTTTTGGAAAGCCAAAAACTTCTTCTTTCATTTTGTTTTTAAATCAAATTGTTTTAACGAATAGTTTGAAAAATATTAATTTTCAAACTCAAAATTTTGAAAAAAAAAATTTGAAAAAAAATTTTAAAACTATTTTTTTTCAAAATTTTACGTAATTAGGTATAATTTTTGTTCTCATAATTCAATGGTCCCATCAATCTTTAATCCAACACTGAAAACCGTATGGCTCTACGACTTTTTGTTGCCAAGGTATTCAAAAATAACAAAACCTACTTCTTCACAAAAACACGAAAAAATTGGCTAAATGATCACTTGTGCCATCCCGTAAGGCTAGATTTTCTTGTTTTTGTGAAGAAGTAGGTTTGGTTATTTTTGAATACCTTGGCAACAAAAAGTCGTAGAGCCATACGGTTTACAGTGTTGGATTAAAAATTAATGGGAGCATTGAATTCTGAGAACAAAAATTATACTTAATTACGTAAAATTTTGAAAAAAATTAGTCTTAAAATTATTTTTTTAAATTTTTTTTTTTTTAATTTTGAGTTTGAAAATTTATATTTTTTAAACTATTCGTTCAAACAATTTCATTTAAAAACAAAACAGAATAAGAAGTTTTTGGCTTTCAAAAAAGGTATAACACGGTGTTGTAAATGAAGCCGTTGATTTTTGATATTTTTTTTTTTACAAAATAAGTCAATTTTTCAGAAAATTGCCCCTCCCGGCTAAACGAGTTGGAATAGACCCCCCCTCCTATACGATTTTTTTCATGTCTCAACTCAACCTACACGCTCTAGCTTTTTGGGACAACGCTCGTGAATCAC
Organism: Platycheirus albimanus; assembly: GCA_916050605.2. NCBI lineage: Eukaryota > Metazoa > Arthropoda > Insecta > Diptera > Syrphidae > Platycheirus > Platycheirus albimanus. The sequence continues at coordinate 65,116,947 of OU696697.1, read as the reverse complement.
CCTGTATAATCGCAAGTAAAAATTCAGTGTGAGCAACAGCATAAATTCCCGAGGATTTGACTGAGAGAAGATTTTATGTGTAGCAACAGTGCAAAAACCCTAAGGTCCTTTTGGGTTCATAATAAACGTTAAACGCCTTTGGCTCTAGCTGATTTTGCAGGCACCATTAATTTTTTTTTTTTAAATCTAAAAATGTAAAAACATTCGTCCAACATTAAAATATATCTATGATTGAAGGATTTCCGCATTCAATGAAAAATAAAATATTGGAAATAAGTTTCTTAATATGTGTGACATTAATTTAAAACAGGTTTTTAAATGTTGAACCCTCCTCATTAATTTAAAACAGGTTTTTAAATGTTGAACCCTCCTCGACTCAAATCATTAACTTAAAAATATCAAATATTTTCGAATATTACAGAAATGGGAACACAAATATTTGAAGTTTGGGGAACGCTCTGATAGAAAAGAGTATATATACATATACATTATACAATATTCATACCCAATTATTTCGTTTATTTTCACTTCTATTTTTGCTGTACCTATGGATGTCTATTTTTTTCTATTTCCTTCAGTCTTAACCCAGTCACGAACTTATAAATATAAATGATCCCCCAAATATTATTTACTCTATTAAACGACTCATTGCCATTCATAAATCTAGTATCTATAGCACGTATTAATTCGTATCATAATCCTTGAAGAGATAAATTAATAATAAAATAGAGGGACGCTAGGAATGCTATTGAAAGTTTACAGCACAGTTCTGCTGAATTAGTCAATTATTTTATTTTTGTAATTTGACTAAATGATGGCAAGGATTGGAGGGGCAAGGGGAGGAACAATAGAAACCACACAACCGTCTTTGTTATTGCGTGCGAGAATCGCATTCCATTAAACATTCCATTCTTTTATTCTCTCTTTTAGTTTGAGTGACGTCCATCTTATTAGTTTAAGACGCTAGGGAAAACGCAGTCAACAAAATACTACCATAAGTCCTTCAGTCTGAATTTGATACTTGGAGGGATGAACATAAGCACATAATAGAATAATAAGAGGATCAACATTTCTCTTCCCGTGAATTGTTGTGCTTCCCCGGGTAAAGTACCGAAAAAAAGAGATAAAAAGGACGTCAAGGACATTTTCTTGGTTCGTTTTTGACTCAGTTCTGGGCTATGTCAACCAGTTGCAAAAGAAGCTGATCATCTATAATCACCCAATTGTCAAAATCAACCCCTTGTGCCATCGTACTTCAATTCTTTCTACCCTTAAGAAATGCGTAATACAATAAACAATATACAGTCGGCAACGAACCAAGAAGAAACGAAAGGACATTTTAATCTCTCTTTAATGAAATTTAGACGAAATCGCAAGACAGGTTAACGTCTTGTGACGAGATCCGTTTTTATGCCCATCACTTAAGTAGGAGTAGAGCTGTAAAGAATCACTTGGAGACAGATAATATAAAAAAAGTAAATTGAAAAGAGCTCTGTAAATTTTTTTGTTGGATGGCGGTTTATGTTCTTATATAGTAAATATGTTTGTTTCTATTTTTTTCTTTTCCCTGTTGTGGTTTCAATCAGTAAATTGATATCCTGCAAAGGATGTGATGAAGATGATGCTCAAAACGAATAGCTTGCTACTTTGTATAGTTAGTGTCCAATGTGTAGGGGCGGATATTTGTGTGTAATTCTTACCGGTTTCAAAGAAGGATGATTCGGAAGTAATTTTGTATAAATTGCAAAGATAAATTTTGAGGGTTTGACTCTTGATATGTGTGGCTGCACACACACAAATCCAATTCATTTAATTTTGCAAAGAGCTTTTAGAGTTATCGGGAAGCCAGAGTGCATATTTTTTTCTCTTAGTCAATTACGAGGATTTGACCAAACAAAAACATTTATCATTGCGTTTTTACGCCTCCCTCCGGAAAATCTATCATGTCTTAGGGATAAACTGTAATGTAATTGAGGTTTCAGATGCAGTTTCGAATAAAACTAGTAAGTCATTAATGTTTGTTTGGTAGACATGTTTCAGACTAGTGATATATTTGCTTCTTTTTGTAATTTAAACATTTTTTTGTACTTTTTTGACAAGAACGTTTTTAAGGTATTTGTTTCTTAGTATTTTTCACTAATTTGAATATTTGTATCTTAATGAATGATATTATTTATATTTCAATGTTTTTTTTTTAAGGTACCTACCCGATTGCTGAATGTAAACGTAACGTACCTTCATAGCCTACTTATAACTTGGTCAAAAGGCAAGTATTGGTTTCGCAGAAGAAAAATATCAAGGTTTTAATCAAACATAACATTACCATGGTAGAAATCAAATAAAGCCCCAAAAAAAGGGTTTCGGCGTGGTGTCCGTCTGTTTGTCATTTTGCTCGCCACTTAAAGTGATAACTTACAAACCTGTAGTATTAATTGCACACGTAAGCTTAATTAATTCATTGTTCCACATTCCAAATTCTTTCCTTTTCCTACAACCAATTCCGGCATACAAATAGTTACCAGAATTTGTATTAATTATGTTAAGACAAACATCCGATGTAAATTCAGCGATAAACTCAATTCAAATCTTAGAATATGAAAATGTTTAATCAGTACAAAATAAAATACTTATAAAATGTTAAGTAAGCACAAAAAAATAATTGTAAAATTTTGAATCAGCCCAAATAAAATTAATCCAACAGTTCTTAGAATAATAAAATGCACAAAATGTAATTTATAAAAAAGAAATTCAATTCAATAAAGTTGTTAATTTTTGCGGGATGACATAAGGTCCATGGACATTATGTCTACTTCAAATAGGCACAATGTCCATGGACTTTGTGACCAATTAGGAAATAGTCATTAGGTCCATCGACTTTATGTCTATTTAAAAGTGGACATAATGTCTGTATTGAAATTTAGGACTTCAAGTCTAGTTTTGCTTATGGACGTTATGTCCATATTGAGCTTAGCTTAAAAACTAATACAAATCAGAGCGTTGATGCTGGATTTTTTAAAATTATTTTATTATTAATTTTAACAATTTAAAATATAAAGGAAAAAGAATCGTAAATTCATTAATATGATTATTTATTTTTGGTGATTATTTATTAAATTCTTTAAAATCTAACGTTAACATACTATACTTAATCTAGTTCTTATAATCTAATATATCGAACAATTAATAATCCCAACAATAAAACAAAATTGTATATATTTTCTGGGGTTAGTCAAAGATGGAAGGCTGATCAAAGCTAGTCTTTGAGAATAAGGGGGAAGTAGATTTCCTCTAGACCATGGAAGAGACCAAAGACAGAAACGCAGGAACCTTTTTTGGATCGCTTCAATTCTTGTAACGTGTATTGAGTAATAAGGTGACCATACTACACAGCCGTATTCTAGAATTGGTCTTACAAAAGAACATAAGGGTCCTGGAAATCACGACCGAATCTTCTAATGAATCCAAGAACCCTATTGGCTTTTTTAATTATGTAATTTAAGTGATCATTAAATGTTAACTTAAGGATCTAGAATAATACCCAAGTCAGAAAACATAGAAACTTTACTTAACGGACAAGAATCAAACGTATAGTTGTACAAAAATGGAACTTTTTTACGTGTAAAACTCATAGTTTTGCATTTGTCAATGTTTAAAACAAGTCGGTTTTTATTGCACCATTAAATATTATTAAGTCTTCTTGTAATAATAAACAGTCAGAGAAGGACTTTATACTTTTGAAAAGCTTAATGTCATCAGCATAAATAAGGACAGACGAATTTTTTAAAATTGAAACTAAGTCATTAATAAATAAAAAAAAATAAAATAGAACCTAAATGGCTGCCCTGAGGGACGCCAGAATTGACAACAAATTGATTTGAACTCTCATTACGAAACAAGACACAATAACGACGATCTTTTAAGTATGATGCAATCCAATTTATAAAATTGTTGTTGAATCCTTGATGTTTTAATTTTAAAATTAGTGTATTGTGACACAACTTGTCAAAGGCTTTACTTAAATCTGTAAACACGCAATCGACTTGCCCACGTTTTTCAAATACATCTAAACAAAAGTACACGAAGTTAAATAAATTAGTAACAGTGGATCTCTTTTTGACAAGGCCATGCTGGTTATCACATATAATTGAACTACAATGAAAAGAAAGGACACTACTTACAATTGACTCAAACAGTTTTGGTATCACAGATAATCTAGCAATGGGTCTATAGTTCATTATTTCATTCTTTCGGCCTTTTGTATGTATAGGAATAATAAATGAACTTTTTCAGATATTAGGAAAAAGGGAACATTTTAAGGATGCATTGAAGAGAACATATAACGGGTACGACAAATAAGAAACACATTTTTTTAATATATAAGATGGCACACCATCGGGGCCTGGACTGAAGCACTCATCGAGTTTTAATATGTGTTGAGAAATGGTTTCTTCACTTATTTCGAAATTAATTGCGTTTAAATTAATAAAACTTTCTGAAGAAGAAGAAAAAGAAGAGGAATTATTAAAGTCTGATTCTTCGAAAGCTTCTTTGAATTGGTTAGCAAACATGTTTGCAATAACCTTTGGTTCATGACTAAGTGACAAATTATTTGTCATGGAATTTGGATAGCCACAGGTTTTCCTTTTGCCGTTAACGAAATTCCAGAAACTATCTGGGTTAGATTTAATACCATCTTCTATTTTACAAATATAATAGTCATATATAGAGTGTTAGAATAATCAAAGAAAAGTTGTTTTAGAATAAAGAAGGTTCTGTAATCATCGTCAGTTCTAGTTATATTATATTTTACCCATGCTTTGTTCCTCTTATTTTTTAAGTTTTTAATATGGGTATCAAATAATGGTGGTGCATTTGAAGCGAAACGTGTTCTTTTCAATGGAGTAGTTTCGTAAAAGCAGTTAAATAGAAATCTATAAAAATTATTACACATATCATCAGTATTGCAATTACAAAATAATTGATTCCAATTAACAGTTAATAACATTTCAAAAAGAATTACAAAATTACATTTAGGAAAGTCCAATTCAAGTTCGTTGTTATAGTTATTGAATGGAGAAGACATGTTTAAGCCTAGTGAAATGTCTAATGCTGGATGATGTCGATCTTCGTCAATCAGTTTTACAGTAGCAATTAAAACAGGAATTTCGTTGTTTACTGTATCAGCGAAAAATACCAAGTCAAGAATATTTCCAAAACTATTTCTCAATCCATTGAATTGACTCAAACCACACGAAGACATACCATCTATAAATGTTAATTCGTTAAGACTGGACGCATTTATTGGAACATGGAAGTTATCGTCATCGATTTTTGTCCAATTAAGGTTTGGTAAATTAAAGTCACCTACGATCAAAATTTCATCTTCGGGTTCCATAAGCACATAGATACTTTCTAAGCAGTCATTTAACTTTTCATAAGTGCCATTGTTTGAATTTGGAGGTATATACGCGGAGATAATAAATAAATGACCAGATTTCAACTTGATTTTAATACACAGAGCTTCAACACCTGTGAGTCGAAAGCCGTCAATCAGGTAGCACGTAAGTGAGGTCTTTATCGCAAAAAGAATTCCTCCTCCTACAACATTACAGTCTTAATCATCATGACGATCACGTCTGAAGATTTGATAGGATGCATCAAAAAGCTCCGAGTCAAAAATAGAAAAATTCAGCCAAGCTTCTGTAAGTATAATGACATCGTGGGAAAGGTTTTTTACATTTTTATATACCATATTAGTCTTTGTCTGAAGTCCATTTACATATGTTATTGCAATTAGTTGACCCATTTAGTCGGTAGCGTCTAGTTTCGAAGAAAAATGCCATCGGAATCAGAGGCGCATCATAATAAATTGACCTAAGTAAAGCATTTGAATTTTGTGCTTCTATTTTTTACATAAATATCAAATGCTTTTGCATTATTTTATATAAACAAAAACATCAAATGCTTTTGCTTAGGTCAATTTGTTATGATGCGCCTCTGATTCCGATGGCATTTTTCTTTGAAGTTTAGCAGGGATGCCAAGAAGTGAAATCGCTCTCTACAGCTCTGTCATAGGCGACGTTCACGCTGTCATTGGCCACTTTAAAATTGATAAAGAGGTGGTGAGTAGCGATTTGGTATCGATCTGCCGAAGTGTGAAAATTTGGTAGACGGTTGACTTACCTGGCCTGAAACCACACTGATAGGGGCCAATCAGTTCACCTGCGAAAGGTTTCAGACGTTCACACAGAATGGCCGACAAGATTTTATATGCAACATTTAATAGACTTATACCTCTGTAGTTGGCGCAGCTTAGAGTATATGCTTTCTTGTGGATAGGGCACACAATGCTAAGATTTCATTCATCAGGCATACTTTCATCCGAGCAGATTGTACAGATGAGTTGGTGTATGCTCCTCACCAAGTCATCTCCCGCTGCCTTGAAGAGTTCAGCCGTAAGGCCATCCGCTCCAGCAGCCTTGGTGGACTTTAGTTTAGATTTTGCTATATGAACTTCTTCTTGGTTGTGTGGACGGAAGTTTTGTTCATCATCATCCAAATCGAATGGATCATTCTGCCTGTCAGCGATTATTTGGTTGTCTTCGCCGTTTAACAGTCTACAGAAGTGTTCTTTCAAAATTCTAAGCACCGACTGTGTATCTACAACGACACTCCCACTCTCGTCTCTACATGCTTCCGCTCGGGCTTTGTAACCCTTGGACGAATATTGCTTCTGCTGTAGCACCCCTCAATAGATTCAACCATTCGTTTTTCCATTTCTCTCTTTTTCCTTCTGAAAAGCCGATGTTCCTCCTTCCTCTTTTGCTGGTATACCGCACTGGAAGCGCCCTTGGCAGCTCTGGTTCTGGCATTCAGAACTGCATGATAGTCTTCGTCTTTGGCCAAGTGTGCGAGCCTGCACTCACCATCGAACCAGGTGTTTCTTTGTGTTCGCCTAATGAAACCCAAAACATCCGTAGCTGCTGTTTTGATGGCCATTTTGCAATGTTGCCACTGGGCTCCTGGGTTTGGCGCAGGCACCGGGCTTGTCGAGAGATAAGAGGAGACATGGTTGGCAAAGGTTGTGGCGGTCTCTTGCGATTGTAACTTCGCAACATCAAACTTTCTGGCAGTGGATGTTCGATTCTGCGGTATGGTGGAGATCCGCATTTGCACTTTAGCTACAGCAAGGTAGTGGTCCGAGTCTATGTTGGCCCCTCGGAAAGTGCGGACATCCATGACACTGGAGGCATGTCTGTTATCAATCGCAATGTGATCAATTTGGTTCACGCTATATTGATCAGGAGACCGCCAGGTCCCTTTGTGTATATTGACGTGTGGAAAGTATGTGCTAGCTAAGATGACACTTCGCCCCGCAGCAAAGGCCATTAGCCTGTGTCCGTTACCAGAAGTGTTGTCGTGCAGGCTTTGCTTTTTGACTGTCGAGCCAAAGTTACCCTCCTTTCCGATTTTGGCGTTGAAGTCACCAAGAATAAACTTAGTGTCGTACTTCGGGCATTCATCATACGTCTTCTCGAGATCGTAGAATTCTTCTTTGGTCTTGTCATCTTTTTCCTCCGTGTGGGCGTGGACGCAGATCAGCGAGATATTGTTGAATTTGGACTTAATGCGGATTGTGACAATGCGTTCGCTTATGCCACGAAACCCTAAGACTTCTTGCCTTAGCCTTCCTCTTATCACAAATCCGCATCCAAAAAGCCGCTGTTTTCTTATCCTGTAGCACTTGCCGTACTAGATGTCACAGTTTTTCATCCTCCTTGCGCCTTTACCATCCCATCGCACTTCTTGGATGGCTGTGATGTCGGTCAAAGCTTTGACACCATCTAGGGCTTCCACTTATTCTTCGGCTGCACGTGGTCTGTTAAGGGTTCGGACATTCCACGTGCAAAACCTAAATTCGTTGTCCTTGTTTCGTTTGCTAGGGTCGTCATCACTAGGGTCATCCATATCCGAGAGATTGGTTGTTTCGGAACTTAAGGTTTTTTACGTGGTATGGATGTTACCCCGACGCACAACCCCCAACCTGGGGGACCAGGCCCTATGCTGCTCTCTTTGGACAAAAGGAGCTGGTGAAATCCAGAGTCAGTAGCGAGAGCTACCGTTGGTTCTATATGGGCTCATCCGCCACCTTCTCTATTTCACTACCCTGACTAATAGTAGTGAAAGGACCCAAGGACCTGAGCTCCGAATATGTCGAAGTAGCTCAATGGGGTGCCTACCATGCTGACTGTAAGCGTCACCGTTGGTTCACTTAATTGGAAGCTCATCCGCCGCTCGCTTGCTTTCTGATGGTTTCGTACAGAATAAACTGCTACCCAACAAGAGAAACAGAGGAGCTTTATGGCAGGGCAATTATAGTGTTGCTATTTTTTCTGTGTTCAACACTCGCGCTTATAAGTTTAGCAAGTCAAGTCCGGGTGGACAAGACCAGTACCCGATGGCTACCACTAGGAGGTAAAATAAGCACAATTGATGTGTATGAAACAGTTGCAACGCTGGGCATCGCCAGGTTGATACCAATCAGGGTCTACTATATTCATACAGCACCCAGCCATCAGTTTAATTATATATGTAGTTTCAATGCACTAGATTGCGGACGGACCTGGATGTTAACAGTAGAATAAACAAAGCCCGTAGTGCATTTGGAATACTTTCTTTTGTGTGGAGCTCCGGCAAAATATCGCTACGCACCAAGCTGAAACTTTTCGAATTCAACGTGAAATCTGTGCTGTTATATGCGTCCGAAACAAAGAAACGCTCTGCAAACATCTCGAGTAAGCTGCAAGCCTTCGTTGACCGTTGTCTGCGGTACATTCTGAAGATCCGGTGGCGGAAAACTATATCGAACGCAGATCTGTGGAATAAGAGCGGACAGAAAGAATTTGATTTTAATATCAGGCAACGGAAGTGGCGTTTTATAGGTCATACAGTAAGGAAACCTAATGACAATATAGCGAAATAGTCATTCGAATGGAATCCTTAGGGTAATAGACGCGTTGGCAGACCAACAACAACTTGGAGGTCCTCTATTTTCAAGGAAGCTCGTTCTCAAGGTATTCAATCGTGGACACAGCTAATGCCAGTTGCGTTGAATCGGGACAGATGGACAGATCTTGTTGCTGCCCTATGCTCAAGGAGCAGTTGAAGAGCAGCTTGCAGTTGGACAACATATTATTATTATTAGATGTCATTATTATTTGTTCATTAAACACCTTTTTGAACGGTCACCCGAACAACGAGCCGCTCGGTTTTCGCCAACTTTTTACTTGCGATTATAGGTACTATAAGGCAAGTTATGCATTCGTAAAAAAAAATTTGTTTGGGCAATCAAACATAACATTACGATTATAGAGAAGCCTAAAAAAGTGGGTCTGACAATTCTGTCTGTGTGTCTGTCCGTCCGTATGTATCGGCACCTACAGCCTAAACGGCTGGACCGATTTGCTTCAAAATTGGTACATAGTATTATTATGTCGTCCTACAGAGGGGTTTTTGGAACTAGCATTCTAGCTTCAAAACTAACGGTACCTGCCATACGATTTTTAGTGAAAAATTGATTTTTCTCGAAAACGGCTCCTACGATTTTGATCAAACTTTCTGAATAGTGTTTCTCGTAAGCTACTTGACGAATGTCGATGAAGTTTTTAATATAGAAGCCCTTTCATAAAAGAAATAATATAAATTCTTCAATTTTTTTAAAAAAAGTTTTTTTGAGTTTTTTCAAAAAGTTTTTTTTAAATTTTTGTTTTTTCCAAAAACGGTTTAATCTATTTTTTTTTAAATTTTATTTTTCTGATAAAAACTACAAAGTGCTAGAGGCTGGCATACTCAAACAAAATTTGGAATATATTTTCGAAAAGTTTTTCAAACAAAAAAACTGTTTTTTGAAAAAACTGGTCGCACGATTTTGAAAAAAATTTCGTAAAAATTCTAAAATAGAAAAGAAACCTGATAGCTTACTTCATTTTCTCAAAAAAAACGGCCTAGGAATTTATTTTTAAGTGAAAAATTTCATATGATTTTTTCAACGCTTTTTTCCCAAAATCTCAAGCCCCAAGACCATTTTAACATATTAGAGCAAGTTCGTACGACCCAGTCGTGCACTTTATTTTTTGTTCTTTTTCTAATTTGATCAGAAACGGCTCTAACGATTAAAAACATTTTGTAAACTTTATACTTAGGGTATTCAAAGATAACTGCAGTTTTTGTCTTAATAAAATTGTCAATAAGTGTTAAACGCGTTAACGAAATGGTTCAGACTCGGTTAGTTATTTATCTCTCATATTACCCACAAGACGTTTAAAAATCAAAGGTTTCTAATGGGAAGCTCCCACATTTCGAGGTTTATATATTTATCTTAGTCAACATTTTATAGTGTTTACCAATATTCAAAAAAAAACCTTCGATTTATTCTGTGGGTCTTACAAAGATAACAGTGTTCTAAGTTCTTAGCTATACAAATAAAAATACCGGAATTCTAGGTACCTATACTTTGTTGATACAACAACTGGAAGAACTAACTTTTCTTATGAAAATTACAATATGCTCAAAATGCTGGTCATAAATATGTACAATTTGAGAAAAATAAGCTTTAACGTAACGGTTATATGGCAGGTACCGTTATTTTTTGAGCTAAAAAAAAAAAATTTCAATTTCCCCTCTGTACAATACCTAAAAAACTCTATATACCAAGTTTGAAGCAATTCGGCCCACCCGTTTGGGCTGTAGGTCTCTATACATACAGACAGACAGACAGACAGACAGACATACAGACGAACAGAATTTTTAGACCATCTTTTTTCGTCTTCGCTATCATCGTACTGTCGTATTGTTATCTCAAAACTTTTTTTTTTTTGACGAATGCATAACTTGCCTTATAGTACCTATAATCACAAGTAAAAATCTTTTGCACAATGCAATTGGGCTTAACATAAAAAAGTACCTGTGACTTAGGTTTGATTGATAAATAGTTAAGGGATTACTGTTTGTTTCTATGTTTGATTGTTTGATTGATGTTTGATTACAATTGAATTGTTTAGTACAAGCAATACAACAATTTTCTATAAAAAAGGTATTCATATTAGTAAGTTATTTAACGATTCCTTATTTCTTAAGTCAGCTGAAATTTTTAAATTTCAAGAGGTAGCTTATGCCCTCCGAAACACAGTAAAGTCTATAACAAAAAATAATCTGCCTGAAAAACTAAATCCAGATGATGTTATAAAAGGTGAATGTTTAACTCCTGAAAAACTATATGAGTTTGTTTGTTGTCTTGTTCAGGGACCAGATACGAGAAGAAAAAATTCCGAAGACGATTCAATAAGAATTCAATCATTATGTCAGGATATAATTTATATAATTTCAAAGGGAAGAATTAAGCCAGCCAAACACCTAATGTTGGGGTTATCGATGAAATCTCTAACGAGTAGTAAAAAAGTTCTTTCTATACTTAATAAATATGGACATTGTGTGGGATACACCGTTGCCGCAGAGCTTGAAACCAAAATGACATTTACAGACTGTGAAGAAAATAGTCTCATACCTAGTGGTATACAAATTAGTGAAAATTTAAGCACCCATGTTGCTTTTGATAATTTTGACCGTTACGTAGATACAGTAAGCGGAAAAGATACGCTCCATGATACTGTCGGTATCATTTATCAATTCAGACCTGAGCCAAGTTTTTCATTCTAGACAAATTACATTGTAGGATCTTCGAGCATTTCAACTGATAGTAGTTTTCTTACTTCAAGAAAAAGAAGGCTATTCGAACAAATCCCGCGTGAAATTCAACCCTACATGAAAAAACCCAATTCTAAAACAAATTTGCTTTCTCTATCAGAAATTCTGGGTGCATTCAATGAATCTTCGCAAACAAAAATGAATGCTATAATGAAAGATTTAGTTTGGGCAGTTTCACTGTCCCAAATTCCTGAATTACTAATGTGGATAGAATTTAATAGTAAGACAGTAATAGATAATAGTCAGATTCAAGTCATAGATTACTTACCACAAATTAATTTGTCATCCACATCCTATACCGTTTTTTTTTGAAACTCTTAATCATGCTCAAAGAATTTGTAACGAATGCAATCAAAAAGAAATCATTTTGACATATGACTTAGCTATTTCGAAAATGGCAATGCAAATTCAAATAACTGAGAGTCCTACATTTAATAATATTTTCATTAATTTAGGTGCATTTTACATTCAAATGGCTTTTTTTAAAGCCCTCGGAAAATTTATTGATGGTTCTGGAATAGTCGATATATTAGTACAATCTGAAGTTTGGCTGAAGGATCAGTAAACGGATTTATTGATGGCAAGCACTTTAATAGATGTAAACGAATCCATCCTTTGCTGACCGGTGCCATTCAGACATTGCACTTTAAACGGTTTTGTTTAGAAAACAACATCAACATTTCAGAAGATTTCGTTGATGATTTACAACACTTTTTTCAAAGCCTATTGCAACCAAATGAGAGCCCTAATTTAAGCCCATTGCTCAATGATATTTTTACTAAATACAGAGCGTATAAAGATCTCACACTTAAAGGAGATCATGGTTATACCTACTGCTCGGTTTTTCATGCAATATATTGAGTTCATGAACGTTTTTTTCAGGTTTTCAAGGAGTATAAGAACGAGTGATTTTGAATTGTATGTGGATTCTATTTTCGAACTTTCCAATTTATTTTTTGTGTTTAACCAACCTAATTATGCAAGGTAGATATTACAATATCATTCTAATTTAGTTGAATTAAAAATAAAAAATTCTAATTTAATAAACGAATTTAGGCGTGGTGCTTTTGGTATAACGCGTACAGCAAAAAATTTTTCTAGGTCACCAGTTGACCTTACTCTCGAACAAACCATAAATGCGGATGCTGCTAACTCGTTGACTGGTGTTACCCATTTTTCAAATTCAATTTCAGCAAGACAACGCTGGGCACTAAGTCATAGCCTAAGAACAAAAATTATTTCCAAAATGTTAACTGAAATAAAAATCGGACAATGGGATGATATATGTCATGAGCTTGCCAGAAATAGAATTCAAAAGGACAAGAAAGCATTAACTGATATCGTTAATGTTTTCAAACAAAATATAAATCATTTTGATGAAAACTTGGGAAAAGAATTTCTTTTTAACATAACAACAGGTAGAGCGACAAGTCAACAAACAACTGACTTTGTTCTAAATGTTAATGAAACAGGGCAAAAACAAAAGATAACATTTATTGAAGAGTGTTCTGAAAATATTGATTGGTTTGAAAAACCTTTAAAGCGCAACAATATTCTAAACTGCGCATCAGAAAGCTTAAAAAATATCAAAAAAGTAGAGATGGTACAAAACAGAGCCTTATAAAAATGGAACGCGATGCCTTTGGGAGACTATTAGTAATAGCTTTAGAAAAAAAAATTGACATGGAGGTTTGTTTATCATATCCATTGTCTCCAGCCCCCCAGCCCTTTGTCACTTTACTGGTGAAATGCACAAAACTGACAAAGCAGTTTTGGCAAAAAAACTGAAATCTAGAATTTCTCCGTCCGAGCCGTTAAAAAAAGATATAGAATTAATTGATGGCTTTTACTTTATCCATCTCTTAGGGTCATTAGTTCCTCAAACATTTAAAAAAATATCCGAGATGATTTTAACAAGGGTATGTTACACGGATGCCCCGGAAGTTCATGTTGTTTTTGACCGCTATTTACACCCATCAATCAAGGACTCTGAACATTGCGTTCGAAATGAAGTAGAAGTCTCAAATTTCACGATTTCTGGACCACTTCAAAAACGAACAGATGATTCTGTTAAATGCCTTAAAAACCCTAAATTTAAAGAATCACTCGTAAGATTTTTAGGGCTGCACTGGGAGGATAGTTCTTTGATTCCAATTTTAGGAGACAAAAAAGTTTTTTTGACGGTAAATGACAAGTGTTTCTCCTATGAAGTTGAAAACCAATGTATTTCTAAACGTGAGGAATATAAATATAGTTATAGCCATGAAGATGCTGATACCAGATTAATTTACCATATAAGCAAATCAAAACCTAATTCCAACATTATGGTTCGAGCATCTGACACAGACATATTCGTTATTTTACTGGGGAATATGCACAAATTCAAGGACTTAGAGATTTGGTTAGCAAGTGGCAGCTCGAAAAGAAATAATTTCAATTGCATAAACTGTACGCAACTACCTTCGACATTGGGAGTGAATTTATGTGCTGCGCTACCAGCATTTCATTCTTTTACAGGTTGCGACTATACGGCCAGTTTTTTTAGAAAAGGAAAAGCTAAACCTCTAGATATCCTTAAAAAAAGTGGTTGTTATCAAGCTGCCTTTGAAGCATTGAGTAAACAAACTGATCTTTTACTGGAAAAAGATACAGAAGTTATTCAAGACTTTACTTCACATATGTATGGTCTACGGAACTGCAAAAGTGTAAATGAAGCTAGATTTCAAAGGTTTCAAAACATATATGCTTCTAAAAATACGTCGGTAGGTAATTTTTTTTAAAATATAAAAAACTTTGACTCTAGCTTGATACCCCCATGTTTTAAATCACTCAATGAAAAAGTTAAAAGAAGAATTTTTGTAAGTTCTATGTGGGCTAATGCCACAGAAGCAGACTGAAACTGAGGGCAGAAGATTTTGGGTGGGTATTGAAGGATGAAAAGTTAATACCACTTTGGTTTCAAGGGGATCCCACTCCGCTTAATGTTGATGATATTATTTTAAAAGACAATGAAGAAGAAGAAGAATTGGAATATTTGAGTGAGGAAGATTCTGATGAAGACGATATTTCTTAATTTTTTATTATTTTAATTGTCGTTCAATAATTACTGGGATATATGCAAAGTTTATTTTTTTATTCTATGTATTGATATGTGATATTATGTTTATTTTATATCTTTTTTGAAAAAATGAATTCATCTTATATTTGAAAAATAAACTAAATATACCCTATATAGACATATGTGTAACATTCATTTAATAATTCGGATTAACTTTTCCTTGCTGGAAGTAGACAGTTCGTCGGTAAGTATGTCATTTATTTAATTTATAAAAAATATTAATTTCCTGAGAAAAAAATGATCAATAGATTTTGTTATGGCTTTTTGTAATTTTTTTTAAACTTTTTTTATATAATTTATTTAAGTGACAATGTTAACTTTTATCTGATACAAATTTCATATTGATTTGACTTAAAAATATTTGATATTGAGTTGAAAAAAGATGAAAAAAGATGAAAGCTTTTTTTTTTGGGAAAAAGCGGTCGGACGTATGTTTGGCCAATGAAAAGTTTGTCCGACCAGGAGATTCTTAAAATAGACGGTCCAAGCTTTTATTTGATACCCCATTTGTCCATTGACCCGATGAGGTAGGTCAACACCAAAAATACCGTTTTTTGAGATGGTCGGACAAAGGGTTGGTCCCGGATTCTGTCTGTCCGACCAAATGATTTGAAATCTACAACCAGATCTCTACCAACTACTATTTAAATTTTCCATTGACCTGATGGTATACCCCAACACCAAAAAACGCAACCGGAAGTGACCATTTTGCGGCCAAAAGGCCCGGAAAAAGTCTGTCCGACCAGCGGTTCTGTAATCTTCGTGTCACTAACCATTCGTTAATGACCAAATTTTCCATTGACTCGATGAGGTAGGTACTTTGACGGCCGCCTCCCATACTAGAAGGATTATTAAGGAATACGAAGGGACAGGAGTTGTAAAATCACCAAATAAAAAAATACTGCATACGAAGTGGAAAACTGGACTAGCCGAATTTGACATCACAGCTATTCGGCGTATAATACACAACTTCCACCAGGAGGAAAAAATTATGATATTCTTAAAAATCTTGAGAGGACTTAAATATTACATCGCTCCACAGGATTCTAAGAAGAAACCAATTTAGCTTTAAGAAAACGCAAAACAACCACAAACTTCTTTGTGAAAGAAACGATATCCAACTCATGCGAGTGAAATATTTGAGAAAAATCCGGGAGTATAGAGGAAAACGAACGACGAAAGTTATATTCATAGCTCACATACAAGGCCAAGGGCATGGACTGAAGATAGTAGCAGTGGATTGAAGACGACAATTTGAAAGGGACAGAGGTTGATAATGGCGCATGCAGGTGGTGGAAAAGGCTTCGTGAAAAACGCCTTACTTTTATTCAAATCTGGAAAGAAAACGGGAGACTATCACGAAGACATGAATTTCGAAAATTTCTGCAATTGGATGCAAGCTATACAGAACGAAAGGCATAAGATCGACGATATCATTCACGGCATGGGACATGAGGTTTTACGTTTAAGACCCTACCATCCAGACCTCAATCCCATTGAAAATATTTGGGCAACTGTCAAAGCAAGAGCAGGCAGACGAAACACAACATTCAAATTATTAGATGTTCAAAAATTAGCAGAGGAAGAATTTTCAAAAACAACGGCTGAATATTGGCGAAAAGTGTGTGAAAAAGCCATAAGAGCTGAGGAAAAATACTTGTCTCACGACCGGATGTGGGACACAATATCTGATTCAATTATAATTAATCCAGGTGACGATTCTTCAACCGACTATGAAATCGACATTAGGTCTTAAGATTTATTATATGTAAATTGAAGAATTACTATTTAAATTATATTATATTTATATCTTCTCTTCTATTTATATAAAAATGGATGTGTGTATGTTTGTATGTTTGTATGTTTGTATGTTTGTATGTTTGTATGTTTGTATGTTTGTATGTTTGTATGTTTGTATGTTTGTATGTTTGTATGTTTGTATGTTTGTATGTTTGTATGTTTGTATGTATGTTGTATATGGACTCTTAAACGGCCCAATGGATCTTTATGAAATTTTCAGGGTAAATAAAGTTAATTCCAGGGATGGTTCCTGTGAAGGTTTGGTTCCGATCGGGTGGAAGACAAAAATAAAATGCAGACTTTTAACATTTGTTGGATGATTTGCATTTTTTTTTTATTTTTGATTTTTTTCATAAATTGTTTAGCTGTTTGAAATATCAGCGGAAATTCCGGAATGGCCGATCGAGTGAAGGACAAAAAAAAATGTAGGCTTTTAACAACTGTTGGTTCAATCTATACAATATGTATATAAAAATGGATGTGTGTATGTTTGTATGTATGTTGTATATGGACTCCTTAGCCACCCAATGGATCTTTATGAAATTTTCGGGGTAAATATAGTTTAGTCCAGGGATGGTTCCTGTGAAGGTTTCGTGCCGGTCGGATGAAAGGAAAAAAAATGCATGCTTTTAACAATTTTGGTTCAGTTTTTTTTTAAATTCTTTTTTGGTTTTGTTCATAAATTTTTAAGCGGAATGCCCAGGTGGAAGACAGAAATATGCGGGCTTTTGGCAAAGTTTTTTTTTCAACTTTTTTATAAAAATGTTTTCCTTTCGTTGAATAAAAGCATCATATTTATGGAACTGAGTCGAAAAAATCAAACTCTCATCGAACGTGCGTGTCCATTTGGTGCAAGAATCGTCCATCCACACATTTTTCAAACAACTTTTGAACATCGGAAAAGGAATTGAATCGCACAACAAATGACATTTTATTTTCCCAAATTTTTATCAAATGCAGCAAAATATTCAAGCCACAATTTATCGATGTTATCATGTTCAGTTTAACAATCAAAATAACTGCACTTTGTGTGTATGCCAAAAAATTTGTATATTTATACATCAACCAAAACGACCATAAATATTGCTTATCCGCTAGCATTGAGATAAAATATATAAATAAATTTAATTTCACATTAAATACACATAAGTGTTTTTTTGGGCGTAGCAACGCTCGCCGGGTACCGCTAGTCTACATATATATATATATAAAATGGATGTGTGTATGTATGTATGTATGTATGTTGCGTATGGACTCCTAAACCACCCAATGGATCTTTATGAAATTTTCAGGGTAAATATAGTTTATAGTCCAGGGATGGTTCCTGTGAAGGTTTATTTCCGATCGGGTGGAAGACAAAAATTAAATGCAGGCTTTTAACATTTTTTGGTCAATCATTTTTTTTTTGGGTTTTCATAAATTTTTTAGGTTTTTGAAACATAAGCGAAAACTCCGCAATGGCCGATCGTGTGGAAGACAAAAATAAAATGCAGACTTTTAACATTTTTTGGATCGTTTTCTTTTTTTATTTGTTACTTGCGATTATAGGTACTATAAGGCAAGTTATGCATTCGTTGAAAACAAAAGTTTTAAGGATAACAACCAAACATGACATTACGATGATAGCGAAGACGAGAAAAGATGGTCTAAAAATTCTGTCCGTCTGTATGTCTGTCTGTCTGTCTGTATGTATAGAGACCTACAGCCCAAACGGGTGGGCCGAATTGCTTCAAACTTGGTATATAGACTTTTTTAGGTATTGTACAGAGGGGAAATTGAAATTTTTTTTTAGCTCAAAAAATAACGGTACCTGCCATACAACCGTTACGTTAAAGCTTATTTTTCTCAAAAACGGCTCTAACGATTTCTATTTAAAAAAATCAGTGTTGCTTTTTAGGTACGACCAATCATATGGCTGAAAAAAAAGTTTTAAAAAATGGCTAAGAACGGTACTTTCCATAGGACCGTTTTTTTTTGCTTTCGACTATCTCGAAAACGACTCAACCGATTCTTTCGAAATTTCACACACATATAGCTGTAGATAGTTCAATTTGTATTGCACACCAATATTTTTGAAAAATATTTTTTTGTATTTTTAAAAACCATTTTTTTAAAAAAAATTTAAAAAATTAATATTTTAAAAACTGATTATTAAATTTTTTTCTAAAAATTTTAAATAAATGTATTTGTTGAATACCTATGAACTGGCGTTTTTGAATATTTTTTGAAAATTTTTTTCAAAAAGTTTTTCAAAAAAAACTTTTTTTCTCAAAAACCGCTCCACAGATTTTTATAAATTTATTCTCATAAATTCAAATTTATCCGAGAAATAAAATGGCGTACTTTTTTTAAGCTCAAATTAGTTTAAGTATTTATTTAAGAATTTTGAAAATTTTATTTTTATCAAAATCTCAAGCCCCTAAACCACTGTCACTCATTAGAGCAAGTTCGTGCGACCCAGTCGTGCATTTTATTTCATAAATGTTTTAGCTGTTTGCAACATCAGCGAAAATTCCGGAATGGCCGATCGGGTCGAAGACAAACAAAATGCAGGACTTAACCAAAAATATTGTTTATCCGCTAGCATTGATATGAAACCATAAAACATAGAAACAAGCAGTAATCCCTTAACTATGTATCAATCAATTCTAAGTCACTGGTACTTTTTTATGGTTAACCCAATTCCATTTTGGAAAAGATTTTTTTTTAAATTTTTGGTCAACCCCCAATAAAATTAAAAATTCAGAGTTTTATCTTTTCGAAGTAAAATTAATACCTGAAATTCTTTCTTTTTAATCCCACCAGAGATGAAATAGTTTTTAAGACATCAAGCCATGAAAGATAAATAATCCATTATCATACCTACCTCATTGAAAGAAAGTCCATCGCTGGAAATTCATCTATATTTTACTGTGAGCGAAGCTATAAAACAAAACTCACCCTAGTTTTGCACTCAGTGGTTTCGCATTTCGCAACAGCGGAACTCAGAACGTCGCGTCGCCGGAATGTACAACTTTTTTCTGTTTTTCGTATTTTTTTCTGTATTTTTCAAAAATTCAAATGACTAAAAGAGAATATTAAAGAAAGTTGCGCAGTAGGATGGCCAAGTAATTTGGAACGAGCTATATGTGTATTGTGTGACCACCGACACGAGAGAAATATATTTCTCTTGTCTGTGGTGTGAGTGTGACTTGACCAGTGACAAAGAGGATATACATATATATATATAGTCCAATCTTTCTTCGTTCCATCCTCCACTGCTTCAATTTTCGTGGTCTCTTTTGAATTGTATTCATTGTCCATGTGAAATAACAACAAGAAACGAAAAGGTGGGTTTTGTCTTTTTGACATTTCATTTTGTTTCTTGATGGTAGCTGTCAGTGTTTCTATTTCAATTTTCAAGTGAAAGTGCAATTTTATTTTCAGTTTTTCATTTTTAGAAACATACAAAAAATAAATGTTCACACAAATATAAATGTAAGAATCTGTAAATATTTATTCTTTTATTTAAATTCCGTTATCATTACAACAAGACCTTTGGTGGTGGCGAAAATTTACAAAAAAAACAGTCTTATTCCACGAGCCATTGCGAAGAACCTCTTGCATTTCGACTTAAAAGAGTGAAGATCAAGGTTTGTGCGGCTACAAAAATAGGTGCTGCCCATCAAATGCTCCTCCTGGAGCCGAAGCTTACACAATCCAGTGTAGATTTACAGTGGAAAGATCTGGCAAGCACATTCGTTGGCATTCTGTGCTCCTCACTAAACTTAATTGACTACACAAACAGCGTCGAACCAAAGCACTCATTCAGACCAAGAAAGAGTACAAGTTTATACAGTATTCATCACTACTACGTAAAATAGTCTGTACTGAAAACTTGACTCCTTGGAAGAAAATCCTTCCCTGTGCCAGCAAAAACGGATTTTTTTCCCTGCTCATTTCTGGATTCGTCAATGTCACTGATCTTTATAAACACTGGATAGCGTTACCATACCAATAAAATGCACGACTGGGTCGCACGAACTTGCTCTAATGTGTGACAGTGGTCTAGGGGCTTGAGATTTTGATAAAAATAAATTTTTCAAAATTCTTAAATAAATACTTAAACTAATTTGAGCTGAAAAAAGAAGTACGCCATTTTATTTCTTGGATAAATCTGAATTTATGAGAATACATTTTTAAAAATCTGTGGAGCCGTTTTTGAGAAAAAAAGTTTTTTTTGAAAAACTTTTTGAAAAAAAATTTCAAAAAAAATTCAAAAATGCCATTTCCTAGGTATTCAGCAAATACATTTATTTATAATTTTTAGAAAAAAATTTAATGGGCAGTTTTCAAAATATATATTTTTAAAATTTTTTTCTTAAAAATGCTTTTAAAAATACAAAAAAATATTTTTTTGAAATATTGGTATGCAGTACAAATTGAGCTACCTACAACTATATATGTGTGAAATTTCGAAAGAATCGGTTGAGTCGTTTTCGAGATAGTCGAAAGCAAAAAAAACGGTCCTTTTTTTCAGCCATATGATTGGTCGTATCTAAAAAGTAACACTGATTTTTTTAAATCAAAATCGTTAGAGCCGTTTTTGAGAAAAATAAGCTTTAACGTAACGGTTATATGGCAGGTACCGTTATTTTTTGAGCTAAAAAAAAATTTCAATTTCCCCTCTGTACAATATCTAAAAAACTCTATATACCAAGTTTGAAGCAATTCGGCCCACCCGTTTGGGCTGTAGGTGTCTATACATACAGACAGACAGACAGACAGACAGACAGACAGACAGACAGACATACAGACGGACAGAATTTTTAGACCATCTTTTTTCGTCTTCGCTATCATGGTAATGTCTTGTTTGATTGTTATCTCAAAACTTTTTTTATCGACGAATGCATAACTTGCCTTATAGTACCTATAATCGCAAGTAAAAATGTGTCAATTTGAAGAGTTGGTATACTTGTAAACAAACAATTTTCGTTTTTTAATAGTATAACAAGCTGCATTTTAAGCTTTTGATTTCAATAAATATTACAAGATTTGAGTCATGCTAGCAGTTCACCAGTTGTTATGTTTGATTGTCCAAACAATTTTTTTTACGAATGCATAACTTGCCTTATAGTACCTATAATCGCAAGTAAAAAGTTGGCGAAAACCGAGCGGCTCGTTGTACGGGTGACCGTTCAAAAAGGTGTTTAATGAACAAATAATAATGACATCTAATAATAATAATATGTTGTCCAACTGCAAGCTGCTCTTCAACTGCTCCTTGAGCATAGGGCAGCAACAAGATCCTTCCATCTGTCCCGATTCACCGCAACTGGCATTAGCTGTGTCCACGATTGAATACCTTGAGAACGAGCTTCCTTCAAAACAGATGACCTCCGAGTTGTTCTTGGTCTGCCAACGCGTCTATTACCCTAAGGATTCCATTCGAAGGACTATTTCGCTATATTGTCATTAGGTTTCCTTACTGTATGACCTATAAAACGCCACTTCCGTTGCCTGATATTAAAATCAAATTCTTTCTGTCCGCTCTTATTCCACAGATCTGCGTTCGATATAGTTTTCCGCCACCGGATCTTCAGAATGTACCGCAGACAACGGTCAACGAAGGCTTGCAGCTTGCTCGAGATGTTTGCAGAGCGTTTCCTTGTTTCGGACGCATATAACAGCACAGATTTCACGTTGAATTCGAAAAGTTTCAGCTTGGTGCGTAGCGATATTTTGCCAGAGCTCCACACAGGAGAAAGGATTCCAAATGCACTACGGGCTTTGTTTATTCTACTGTTAACATCCAGGTCCGTTCCGCAATCTAGTGCATTGAAACTAAATAGATAATTAAACTGATGGCTGGGTGCTGTATGAATAGGGTAGACCCTGATTGGTATCAACCTGGCGATGCCCAGCATTGCAACTGTTTCATACACATCAATTGTGCTTATTTTACCTCCTAGTGGTAGCCATCGGGTACTGGTCTTGTCCACCCGGACTTGACTTGCTAAACTTATAAGCGCGAGGGTTGAACACAGAAAAAATAGCAACACTATAATTGCCCTGCCATAAAGCTCCTCTGTTTCTCTTGTTGGGTAGCAGTTTATTCTGTACGAAACCATCAGAAAGCAAGCGAGCGGCGGATGAGCTTCCAATTAAGTGAACCAACGGTGACGCTTACAGTCAGCATGGTAGGCACCCCATTGAGCTACTTCGACATATTCGGAGCTCAGGTCTTTGAGTCCTTTCACTACTATTAGTCAGGGTAGTGAAATAGAGAAGGTGGCGGATGAGCCCATATAGAACCAACGGTAGCTCTCGCATCCCCGTAGTGGGTTACTGACTCTGGATTTCTCCAGCTCCTTTTGTCCAAGGTGAGCAGCATAGGGCGTGGTCCCCCAGGTTGGGGGTTGTGCGTCGGGTTAACATCCATACCACGTAAAAAACCTTAAGTTCCGAAATAACCAATCTCTCGGATATGGATGACCCTACTGATGACGACCCTAGCAAACGAAACAAGGACAACGAATTAGGGTTTTGCACGTGGAATGTCCGAACCCTTAACAGACTACGTGCAGCCGAATAATGTGGAAGTGGAAGCCCTAGATGGTGTCAAAGCTTTGACCGACATCACCAGCCATCCAAGAAGTGCGATGGGATGGTGCAGGCGCAAGGAGGATGAAAAACTGTGACATCTACTACGGCAAGTGCTACAGGATAAGAAAACAGCGGCTATTTTGATGCGGATTTGTGATAAGAGGAAGGCTTAGGCAAGAAGTCTTAGGGTTTCGTGGCATAAGCGAACGCATTGTCACAATCCGCATTAAGTCCAAATTCAACAATATCTCGCTGATCTGCGTCCACGCCCACACGGAGGAAAAAGATGACACGACCAAAGAAGAATTCTACGATCTTCTCGAGAAGACGTATGATGAATGCCCGAAGTACGACACTAAGTTTATTCTTGGTGACTTCAACGGACACAGGCTAATGGACTTTGCTGCGGGGCGAAGTGTCATCTTAGCTAGCACATACTTTCCACACGTCAATATACACAAAGGGACCTGGCGGTCTCCTGATCAAAATATCGTCAACCAAATTGATCACATTGCGATTGATAGCAGACATGCCTCCATTGTCATGGATGTCCGCACTTTCCGAGGGGCCAACATATACTCGGACCACTACCTTGTAGCTAAAGTGCAAATGCGGATCTCCATCAGACCGCAGAATCGAACATCCACTGCCAGAAAGTTTGATGTTGCGAAGTTACAATCGCAAGAGACCGCCACAACCTTTGCCAACCATGTCTCCTCTTATCTCTCGACAAGCCCGGTGCCTGCGCCAAACCCAGGAGCCCAGTGGCAACATTGCAAAATGGCCATCAAAACAGCAGCTACGGATGTTTTGGGTTTCATTAGGCGAACACAACGAAACACCTGGTTCGATGATGAGTGCAGGCTCGCACACTTGGCCAAAAACGAAGCCTATCATGCAGTTCTAAATGCCAGAACCAAAGCTGCCAAGAGCGCTTCCCGTGCGGTATACCAGCAAAAAAGGAAGGAGGAACATCGGCTTTTCAAAAGGAAAAAGAGAGAACTGGAAAAACGGCAGAAGCAATGTTCGAAAATTCTACCAAAGGGTAAAACATTCGTCCAAGGAATACAATGCCCGAGCGGAAGCATGTAGAGACGAGGGTGGGAATGTCGTAGTAGATACACAGTCGGTGCTGAGAATTTGGAAAGAACACTTCTGAAGATTGCTAAGCGGCAAAGACAACCAACTAATTGCTGTCAGGCAGAACGATCCCTTCGATTTGGATGATGATGAACAAAATCTCACCCGACCAAGAAGAAGTTCGGTTAGCAACTCCAACTAGGCTGTTGGAGCCTTTCCTTACGGCTGAACTCTTCAAAGCAGCGGGAGATGACTTGGTGAGGAGCATACACCAACTCATTTCTGCAATCTGTTCGGATGAAAGTATGCCTGACGAATGGAACCTCAGCATTGTGTGCCCTATCCACAAGAAAGGAGATACTCTAAACTGCGCCAACTATAGAGGTATAAGTCTCCTAAATGTCGCCTATAAAATCTTGTCGGCCGTTTTGTGTGAACGTCTGAACCCTTTCACACGTGAACTGATTGGCCCCTATCAGTGTGGTTTCAGGCCCGGTAAGTAAGCCGTGAACCAAATTTTCACACTTCGGCAGATTTTAGAAAAGACCCAAGAATTCCAGATTGACACTGTCCACCTCTTTATCGATTTTAAAGTCGCCTATTACAGCGTGAAAAGGAACGAGCTATACAGAGCCATGTCACTTCTTGGCATCCCTGCTAAACTCGTTCCATTGTGCAGGATGACTATGGAGAACTCACGCTGCTCCGTCAAAGTTGGTAAGAACATCACCGACTCATTTAATGTCGAGAAAGGCTTACGACAGGGTGACGCGCTGTCATGTTACCTCTTCAACATCATTCTTGAGGCAAACTCGCATGTCAAAACCAGCGGTAAATTTTTTTTAGATCCGTTCAATTACTTGGCTATGCTGATATTGACATTGTTGTGGAGTATTCGCAAGTATTGAAGTGGCGGCGGCAAAAATGGGTCTGGCTTTGTCTATTTGGGTTCCACTATAACTTCTCAGAACAACATCAGTGAAGAGATCAGTCGAAGAATCACTCTTGCCAATCGCTGTTTCTTCGGGCTTAGAAGGCATCTTAGCAGCAAAACCCTCTCTCAAAAGACCAAGGAGACACTCTACAAGACAATTATCATCCAGGTCCTGCTGTAAGGGGCAGAAGCGTGGACACTGACACAATCAGATCAATACAGGCTGGGGTGCTTTGAGAGAAAGATTCTTCGGGTGATATTCGGTCCTGTATGTATCAATGGAGTATGGAGGAGAAGCATTCAATGGCGAACTGTGCGGGCTATGGATCGTATGGACGAAAACGCTTCTGCCCGACGATCTTCAATTCATTTCTTCAATTCCAACCCGGAGGGCTGACGCAGCTCTGGAAGACCCCGTCTAAGGTGGCGCGATCAAGTGGAGAACGACCTCAACCATCAACTTAGTGTTCGCAACTGGAGGCCACTGGCTAGGGACCGGCCTAGCTGGCGAGGATTGTTGGTTGAGGCTGTGGTCCACAATGGACTGTCTGCGCAACCTTAATTAAGTAAGTTAGTATTTTTGCATTAAGCTATGAGAAGCTAGAAAATTGTTTATGAACGGCAGCTGTGCTTATTTAAAGAAGTCAGCTCAACATACACAGTAGAATAAAAAGTCACAACTTAAGTAATCATCTATGAACAGGGCCCTTAATATTTACATGTGAACCAAAAAAGATCAGGTTTTCGCATCAATTTCAAATTCAGTAGCCAAAGCTATATAACCGAAGATTTTCAAAGCTAAACACAATAGAAACGGGCACTATTCAAGTGCGTGGTGTTGTATTTTCAACTTGCGTGTTCATTCTTGTCACTATTTTTTACATTATCTTTCTTTTTTTCATAAGCCCATCAGGTTTGTGTAGTTGTACGTTGTTAGCCAGTGAGAATACATTTAGTTTTCTTTTTTGTTAATAAACAATATTATTGCATAGCCTAGCTATTTATTTTTAGTTTCTTTCATTTCTGTCTTCCCCGATATTTTATGTGAACGAGCCGATTCGATGCTCTGTGGTTGTGGTGCAGAAATGACATAGTCGTTGGACTTATACAAAAGCAATCCTCCAACAGCATGTCTTCCATTTTTTTTTTTTTTTTGAATTTTAATCTCTTTTACCTTTAACAAAGAAAAAAAATACCTAGGTACACCTATCATATGAATTGGAAGAAAAACTCTTCAACTACTTGAGTTTTGAACGTAAGTATGGAAGTCCGCAAGTCATCAAATTGCTGGTTTGGTACCCAAACACCTGGGCGTTGAATACACGAAATTGTTTTAATAATTGGACTCGTTTGACATTTGATAAGATAATGAGGAAGAGTGTTATTCTTCTTTATTTATTTATTCATTCAACTCTGTACGTATAAAAGTTTTCGACTTTTGAGCATATACAGGATATAATAATACATAGTTTCAAAAAAAAGTATTTACTAATAGCAATAAGTATCTTAATCTAGAGGGGACGGAAGGGACAAGGAATGGATAGAGAGAATTAAATAAAATTACTATAGTTGTTATTTGTTTTTGCATAGTCGTCAAATAGGTGATTTTTAAAAAGATCTCTTGTGTTTATTCTTCTTATATCAAGGGGAAGCTGGTTCCATATGCAATCAGTATAAACAAGGAACAGTCGGCTACATGTTAAGTATTTATATCTATAAAGAATGAACTGTGCAAACTTAATTTTGTGGAGTAAATAATGAGTTGTTCTGCTAAAAACAATTTTTATGATTGAGAGCAGTAATTAAAAGAATTTATTTTAAATGAGCAAGTAAGTGACAATCTGCAATCTATCTTGAGTAAATGCAAATGTGATCGAATCTTCTGGTGTTGAGAATGTATTTGACAGTTATTTAAAGCCATATTCAGCTTTTTGGCAGACTCTGGGTTATGAAATATTACATCCATCAAACGTAGAGCATAGGACTTAATTAGTTTTATCTTTGTATTTGTTGGTTAGTACTGTCTCATAAGACTGAGGCCTCGCTGGATTCCATGTACATGGTCATTTATTTCGTGGCTGCAAGTTCTTAGCGCTGGAATTTGACACTTGTCAACTAAGCTGTCATCTGACATAATTTTAGTTGAATGATCGATTTTCAAATTAATAAACAAATTTAACAGGAGGGGTTGAACTATCAATCGCATTATATGTCATTTTTGTATTGGGCTTAAATTAAATTGATTTTGTTGTGACCAAAAAATAATTGACAGAGTGGTGTATTTAAACTTAGGTACTACCACAGATAATTCGTTAGATTTCGAAAATTGTTTGTATACATTTGTACGTCATCTGCATAAATGTACTTTTGAACGCACTTTGAAATGCCATTCATGACGAGAGTAAACAAAAAGATTCTTATGCAGAATCTTGTATTCCACCTAAAAGAACCGGCAAATATATGTATTGATCAAAAGAAAAAAACCCATTATATCCACTTTTGAAAGAAATTTTTCGGGGGAGCTTACGATAACTGAGGCGCCAAACTTATAACGGTTTTATGTAGAGGAGTTAAATACAAGTATTTTTTACTATTGGAGGTTATCAATCTCGCCCCGTTTAGGAGGTAGGGGTGATTTTCGAAAAAAAAATGTCTTGAATGGGAAAATAAATATTAAAAAACAACGGCAACACTAAGAACAGACATTACTTTATGTTTCCATATCTCTGGGTGAATTGAATTTCCCATATTCACAGAGTGGTTCCGCTATTTTTTGGAATTTTCCAAGCCCTCTGCACGGCAGCCAGTTCTATTAGTCCAAGATGGCCACTATAGCCATACTAGGAATTTAGAAGTTATTGACCTTGCTAGAAAGAATTTTGTGATAATTGTTTCCCTACTACCACGCTGCAACCGTTGAAGAGAACATTTATGGGTCCACTCAAAAAGTACTATAATGAAGAGAAAAGACTTTTTATGAAAGAAGCTGCACGAAAAGTGACCTTGGTCGAAATAGCCCAGCCCGTGCATGAACTTGAACTTGAGCCATCACTAGAAGATGAAAATACAAATCTAAACAAATCGAGCTTGTCTATTAGAGCTTATGAAATGCAAAATACTGTGGCAGAAGTGAAAAATCAAACCGAATCCACTTCGATTTTGAACCAGCCTGAAGTCTATTTTACTCCGTGGGTTTGTGTCCAGAAACAGGGGAAAAAACTAAGGCTGCAGTTTTAACAATATGACCTTACAAGAATCATTTAGAAGAAAGTCTTAAAAAGTCCAGAATCCTGTTAAAGTCAAAACTAAAAAACAGTTTAAAGTTATAGACCCAGCAAAAAAATAAATATTTTTTTTTTTTGGTTTTTTCATAAATTTTGTAATTTTTTTTGTTGAAACATCAGTGAAAACCCCGCAATGGCCGATCGGGTCGAAGACTAAAAAAATGAAACAGTGCATTGAGAAATGCAGTGAGATGAAATAAATAAATAAATTTAATTTCACATTAAATAAGTGTTTTGTGGGCGAAGCAGGGTACCGCTAATTCAATATGAAATAGTTTTTATTTATTTTGTTATTCAGAGATGCGTTTATTTAAATTATCTTATTCTTAAAATTATGAAGACAAATTAAGTTCCTTTCGTATTTAAAAAATGCTGTTTTTATTTATTTTTTTTTTTATTTTTTTCTTTTAGTTTTTGATTTTATTAATTTTGAAGAAACTTGCAGGAGAACTCTTCAATTCATTCCTATCTTTCTATCCCTTCTCTTCTCCTTGTTGACAACCCGCTCTTCAGGCAGTCAGCCAACCTAGGTTAGGTTAGTATGCAGATGGATGATGTAGTGTCCATCGCACTTATATCAATGTAGATCTATTGTGATACCCTGGGGGATTATGGGCCCAATAAGCATGGGACCTTTAAAAGAAACCATAAAACCTCAAACTATTTTGAGGCCCTAATAAATTTAAGCAGGCTTGTACGCGTTTGTTCGCCGTGCCCTTTGTACAATTCGTTGAGCTCTAGGGATAATCCCTTTCATGTCAGCTCATCAATTCTTTCGTTTCCTTGTACACCACTGTGTCCAGGAACACAACAGAGTCTTATTTTATTCTGCCTACCAAAAAATTAAGCTCTTTGCCACAGCAAGATACAAGCATTGATTTTATTTCAGTGGCAGAAATTGCTTTAATCGCCGCTTGGCTGTCAATAAAAATGGTCATATCAGCATACAGCATGTGGTATTGCATTCATTATAGTCTATTCAGCAGCTGCCGTCACTGCCAGAACTTCAGCCTGAAAGTCGCTGCTGTAAACGTGGAGCCTAATTGATCCGGCTAGTTCGAGTGCTTCTGAGTAGAACCTTGCACCAACACCAGTTCTGGGAGACATCCGTAAAGATTTGAATGCCTGATTTGATATCTGTTGTTAGGCCAGTCTTCTCTATTCTAAAAAGCAGAGGTGAATGGTCTTTCGAAATTTAAAAGGGTTGTTCTGTAGTCTGTGGATAAGGGGAGCCCATATGTAGAACCTGTGCATGACCTGTCTCAGTCGGTTTCCAGTTTTGAGTTTGGTTTAACTGGAGGGCACTGTTTTCTTGCACAAAAGGGTTCAGGGGTTTAAGATTGAGAATAGCTTCCAGCCCTGCAGTAGGGGTGTTTCTCATAGCCCCGGTCGAGCCCATACGTGCCATTCTTTGTACTCTTGTAATGGTTTTTAGGTTGGAGGCAACTTTCGTCACTTGCCACCAGACAAAATTGCCATATGTCAGTACCAGTATTGTTCTCACTATTGCCGTGTACATCCACATGATAATCTTGTGACTAGGCCCCCAGGTCTTTCCAAATATTCTGCTACAGGCATACAATTCTATTATTGCCTTCTTGGCTCTTCTTCTACATATGTTGAGATTCCAGTTCAGTTTTATGCCTAGAATAAAACCAAGGTATTTGGCGTGGTTTGACAGGATAAGTGGAACCCCTTCTATTGAAGAAAGAATAAAAGGGGATATTTTTCTTTTGTTGGTCGTAAAGAGGACCAGTTCTGTCTTTTGCGGAAGGACCGCTAGCCCACATTTCCTTGATCAAGGAAAATGCACCTTCTATTTTTTCATTAATATAGTGGAGAGAAATTTTCCTGTCGCTAGCAGAGCTAGGTAATCTGCATATGCTACAACTCTAACTCCAATATTTTTAATTCTTATAAGAATCTCGTTAGCCACGAGTACCCAGAGTAGGTGAGAGAGAACATTACCTTGTGGGGTGCCTCTGGATGTTGATACTTTAATCAGCGCTGTTGGCGGCACTGAATTAATTTATCGGTTTTTTAACATGCATATTATCCAACCGAATGGTATCGTTTACATTAAGGTTCACACGGGCTATTTTCACTGCATCATTTTGCACATTATTAAAGGCTCTTTCAATATCTAGGAAAGCAACAAGGGTATACTCCATGTGTTTCAGTGTTTGCTAACAACACTGTGAAGTGCTGTTTCTTCACTTTTACTTTTGGTATAAGCATGCTGAGCTGGGGATATAGCTTCCGGACTTATCATCTTTTAAAAACAAACAACAGCTTCTTTATGTATAGTTTTTTTTTTATATATATAATGCACACGCGCTCAAGGGGTTTTTAAAGCGGCCCACAGACACCACACTTGCGTGCGCGCATGTGCACCGAAACTGGTGCGTGATTTCGCCACACACTGCAAACCAAATCGTACACACTTAAGTTGTTAAAGAAATTTCAAAGGAAAAAAAAAAACATTTTAAAAAAATCTTCCGCACTCCTTACTCAATCACAATACAATGCAACTGAATATAAAATGTGCGCGCGCATCCCCATACACATCACACCGATCGAGACACCGACACCAAAAATCAAAAAGTTTTGAACGCAAGAGAAAAAATGCGAATGAGACTCCGCAGCGCATTCTTTCTTCAAAAAACGAGCAAGATCTATATTTTCAGTCTTTTGTGGAAGAACGACAAGTTGCTCAAAGAAAGCCCAGGGTTGGACCAGATAGTGAGACAAGCAAATAAAGACCAATTTCATATAAATATTATGCCATGACTACATCTGGTCATGTTGAGGTTTGTAAAAACGCTCTATGCCAGATGTTAACCATCACTCGAGCAGAGCTAAATAGCCTTGCCTTGTAACAATGTCAAAAAGACCATAATTGATCACCGAGGACACAACTCTCAGGCTCACGCAAAACAAAACCTGATTACTGATGAGATGTCCGAATTTATAAAGTCTACAAAAAAAAAAATGAACGCACTATAGGAGCAGGGAGTACTTTTACTTGGACTTGCGCCTCAATATTAAAATTTTGCTTTCAATGTTCGTGAAGAAATACAAATACGAAGAACAAGTAAGTTACTAATTTTTACTTGCGATTAAAGGTACTATAAGGCAAGTTATTCATTGGTAAAAATAAAAAAAACATTCTAACAATCAAACATGACATTACGATGATACTGTTGATATTATTATATCAACAAAGGTCATGTAGCTTTTCTGCATGTCATTTAATTTAACGCATTTGCATATCAACATTAGACATATGTAGCTTCTCTGCATGTTATTTCATTTAACGCCTTTTGCATTTTTTTTATTTTCGTAGCCAATGTGTGTACCAGTTGACAGCCCTGGTATTATCTATTCTGCCCGCTAAAGTTTTGCCTCTGCGATTTTTCATTAAATTTCCTAAAAAAAGTTGTCTGTCTGTTTCTAAAATTTCGCCATATAATAAAACAGAAAAATTTTCATACATTGTATTATTAGTTCGAGTGGTTTTTATCTAATTTATTAACTAAATCTGCAAAATAAAATTTTCATATTCCTCAATTTTGCCTACAATAACACAAAAAAAAAAAAAAGTGTTGAGTGTTTCTTATAAACGAAAAACTCTCGTTCGTCTCACTTCTTCTCATCAAAAACTGCAAATCATTCATTGCTTTGCCTCGTCTTCCCCGGTGAGTGCACTTTTTTATTTGTATATGTTCTGCTTATGAAGCAAAACCTGTGATTCTACAAATAAAAAAAAAAAAAAAAAAAAAAAAAAAAAAAAATTTTTCTCCTTGTGCCTATTTTGTGCGCTGCACCCCGTCGAACGTTGAAGAGAGTCGTTGGATAGGCCGTCGTCATCATCACTGATACTTTTTTTTTTCGTCGTGACTCCATAGTGCCTAGCATCTACTGATCTGAAACCCTGCACTACACGAAAAAAAAAATAATATAAATTCTCTTTGGCTCATCCCGCCCCGGTGAGTACAATATTAGCATATGTTCTGCCACTCCCTAGCTTGAATAATACTACATTCTAACATACATTATTGTTGTTTTCTACTCATTCGCCTACAATTAACAACAACAATTTCTGACGTGGAAAATACTCACAACGACAAAACACAAAATGGATAAGGAATTACACTGCGATTACATTGATTGTGCTGTCAATGATAAAATAAATGATTGGGTAAATTGTAAGGGTATCTGTGGTAAATTTTTCCACCCTTTATGTATTGGCCTAAGCAAACGTGCCAAGGCCTATCTGCCAGAATATTTACTCCATTTTAATTTCTACTGTGGAGAATGCAAAACATTGACAACCTCACATATACTACTTGCACTTAAATGTAACAATGAGCGAATAGACCAATTATCCGATACTATCGCCGAATTGAAAAATGAGATTCGTAACAGCTCTTCCAATATAAATAATCTCATGGCCGAGAATAACGAATCCACCACTAAAAACCTTGAAAGCCATCACTTTTTATTCACTACTCAACTTTCGAATATCGAAAGTCTATCCAAACAGGCATTGAACAAATTTACTGAATGCGTTGATAATATTTATTTGATGCCAAGCCACCTTAATACCCAATATGGAAAATTAAAAAACGCTATTGCTGACATAAATCCCAAAAATGAATTATTAACTTGCATCCAATCAATAACTTCGTTAAAGGAAAGGTTGGAATCAATTGAAGTCTCTGTAAACAAACAAACAGATGTAATAAAATCGGTTGGCATTGACTACACAGCCACTTATGATAAAATCATCCGTGATTCATTAGCGCTTGCTGACGTTTTGATAAAAGAATCCACTGCCACTCGTATTGCTATCTCTGATGTATCCGAAGAAATGAAACGCACGTCATCTATTCAAAATTGCTTACTTCAACCTCAACATCTTAACAACAACGACAAATCCTTACTTTTAGAACTTCAGAACCTGGACACATCTGGCGATCACTTAAGTGATAGCTCTCATTCTTCATCTCCACATACTCTCCCAGCACAGACACCAACCAGTACTGCACACCCAACCCAAGCACCGACCTCTCAATCCTCCACCAACATTATCAAATTCAACGTAGCTTGGACTCCCACCGAATGGAGAAATCGCCTGACAAAAATCAAGTCTAATCAACTGAGAAACTCTGGTTCTTCTAACTTTATAATCAAGGGTGCACCTCTACATGCAAATGAACATTGGATTCAACGATTCTTTCATATAAATTATAAATTCAACCCAACTAATTGTAACCGCCAAGAGCCTGAAACTTTTAAAATCTCTATACCGTGGTCCTATAAATGGTTATTCTCTCGTCATACTTCGTCTCTAAGAAATAGTTCGATGAATATGGTTCCTGAAATTGTGCAAACATCTTTAACTAATAACTCTAGGTCTAATTCCAAAGCTTATTTTAAGAATAGTTATAAGTCAAAAATCAATTTTAGAATTAATCCTAAACCTTTTCCTAACAAATCAAAAAACTCACCTTTTTCAAATGAAGCCATAAGTAATTCTAAGTCCATATCCAAATTTTTCTCTCTCACATGTCCTTAACCCATCTGTACCTACCTCTAGCAATCACATTACTCGCCCTACGTGTAACCCTTCCTCGAACCATGTTTTTGGTAGTTACTCACAAAATGATAATCACTCAAATCCTCTCCCTGCCTCCCATCCCTCAACACATAAACCCCAATTTATCGACCCTCTTTTCCCTCCTAATGTTAAAATGGCTATGCAAACTTCCGTTTCCGCTGAATCTCGATACACAATGTCTAGATTGAAAGATCCCCGAATCTACGATAATGTCAGACTATACCTTGCTTATTTACATGATAAGCCCAATTTTGTCTGCATATTTGGTAAAACTAAAACCAATCTCTTGCTTTCTATCCAACAGGAAGGTCTCCCTACCAACACCTCTAGCCTTCGTAAAATGTACTATTCCTTTCACGAAGCTTATAACGTTACCGATCAAATGGTCTCGGATGAGATGGCTACCTACTCTTCTTACATTAATTCAAAGAGTACCGCATATCGCCAACGTAATCGACATGCCAATAATAATTATCTTTAACATAGAATACTCTACTTCTAATTCTCTTAAAACCCGTCCAACGTGTCTAACGATCTACTACCAAAACGTAAGAGGGCTTCGCACTAAAACGTCAACTGTCTTTTCCAACTCTCAAAAACTTCCCTACGACATTTTTGCATTGACAGAAACAAATCTTACTCCCGATTTTCTTAGCAGTGAATTATTTACCTCTGACTACGTTACTTTTCGTTGCGATGGGTCACATAAGGATAGCGATTTCTCCGGACGTCTAGTTTTAATTGCAGTTAATAATAATCTGGACGCTTCCCTTTTTAAGTCTTCAAATACAACCCTTTTCGAGTTTATTTCTATCAAAATAAAGTTAGATAATCGAAATACATACATACATAATGTGTTGCTACATTCGCCCCGCACAACCAACAAGTTCTTACCAACTCGCCGTTGATGCAATTGATCTGCTTTTTGAATCTGCTGATATGAATGATGATATTTTGTGTTTGGGAGATTTCAACCTTCCTAACATTCAATGGTGCCAATCTGATGATGCAACTTACTTTTCGCCAGTAAATGTCAAATCTGAAAAAGAAACCTTGTTCACGGACTGCGTTCAAAACTCCTGTCTTTTTCGAGTGAGTGGGGTCACAAACTATCTGAATAGGCAACTTGACCTCATTTTCACATCTGACCCTGCCAACTCCGTGGTGACTGTGAGTGATCAATTATTATCTACCCTCGATCAGTTTCATCCACCCTTGTTAACTTCTTTCTCTTATGACGCCTCCTTTTATAATATAGATCCTGAATATAGTTTTAACTTTCGTAAGGCCGATTTTCAGAATCTTAATACGCTTCTTAGTAAAATCGACTTAAATATTTCTCATAGATCGATCGAAGATGAGATTTCAACCTTTTATTCTAAAATCTTCTATTGTTTCTCTCAATCTGTCCCTTTTCAGCCTCGTAGAAACTATTCTTCTTCCCCAACATGGTACAATAGAGAACTTCGGTATCTTCGCAATGTAAGGAACAATTTATGGAAAAAATACTTGAAATCTAAATCTGATTACGATTACCTAACCTTCTCAAATGTTTTTGGACAATTCTCCGTTCTCTCCGAACAACTCTATATTCTATAATGAATACATTTTATGTATGCAATCCTCTATAACTTCCAATCCTAAACGTTTCTATGAATTTATAAATGTAAAAAGGTTACCCTCCTTCATTCATCTACTTGAATGACTCTTCATCGGACCCTGCAACTATAGCAAATTTCTTTGCAAATTATTTCAAACAATCTTTTTCGGATAGTAGTGCCCCGTGGCGTAGTGGTTAGTGTGTCGGACTGCTACGCCAAAGGTTCAGGGTTCGATCCCTGAGGTTGCCACCTTAAGTTTTTTTTCCGGGGTACTGCCTCTTGCGAGGAAGTGACAAATCCTCCAAGAGTAATTAATGTCATGGAAAGTGCTTCTCTGTTAGCCGTTCGGATTCGGCGGTAAATTGTAGGTCCCTTCCATTCCTGCAGAATATCAACGCACACACAGGAATGGTTGAGAGTGTAAGTCACATGCCCCGGCCCGCTTGGAGCTGTTGTGCCAACAATTTATTTTTTTTTATTTAATCTTTTTCGGATTGTGTTGCTGAGCCTGATGCACAATATTTCGAGTATCTAAAACATTCTTCACAAACTTCTTTCTCATCTCTTAATATTTTCCCAAGCATGGTTAATGATAAAATTGATAAACTGAAAGAGGACTACTCTACAGGACCTGATGGCATTCCGCCAGTGGTCCTCAAAAAATGCTCAAGTGCTTTCATTCATCCACTGACCTCTCTGTTTAAACTATCTATTTCTCAATGTGTTTTTCCACAATCTTGGAAAGTATCATTCATAGTTCCTATCCATAAAAAAGGACCAAAGAATAATGTGTCTAACTATCGCCCAATAGCCAAGCTTTCTTGCATACCTAAAATGTTTGAAAGTATTCTCTATGATGTTCTCGCCTTTTATTGTAAGCCTATTTTGTCCCTCGTTCAACATGGTTTCTTAGCCGGAAGGTCAACTACAACAAACCTTGAGCATTTTGTGTCTCAGACGCTGTGCACCATGGAAAATGGGGATGAAGTAGATGTCATATCCACTGACTTTAGCAAGGCGTTCGACAAAATATCTCATAACATTATTTCCTACAAACTAAAATACCTCGGCTTCCCCCCTCATTTCATTTCATGGATTGATTCCTATTTATCTAATAGAAATTACATTATCCGTTTTAGATCCTCCCTTTCCTCTCCTTTCAGCGCATCCTCCGGTGTTCCACAAGGCAGTCATCTAGGCCCAATGCTTTTCATTTTAGCAATAAATGATGTTGCAAACATTCTGGAGTGTGATCTTTTAATTTATGCGGATGATATGAAAATATTTAAAAGCATATCAACAACCACTGATTTCCGATATCTGCAAGACAACCTTGATAGATTTTCCCTTTGGTGCCTAAAAAACCATCTCGAATTAAATGTAAGCAAGTGTCATACTATGACTTTTTCCAGAAAATGCCAACCTGGGCCACATAGACCCTATTTTAATGAGGGGGAGTCTGTGCCATATGTTACTTCCTCTCGGGACTTGGGTGTCCTATGTGATAGAGAGCTTAATTTTCACTCCCATATTGACAATATCATCAATAAGGCTAATTCTATGCTTGGATTCATCAAACGTTGGTCCAAAGAATTTCCAGACCCATATGCCTCCAAATCACTTTATATTACCTTTGGCAGACCTATTCTTGAATATGCTTCACAAGTTTGATCACCGCATCAAGTTACCCAAATAAAACGA
Organism: Platycheirus albimanus; assembly: GCA_916050605.2. Taxonomy (NCBI): domain Eukaryota; kingdom Metazoa; phylum Arthropoda; class Insecta; order Diptera; family Syrphidae; genus Platycheirus; species Platycheirus albimanus. Next base: position 65,079,458 of record OU696697.1, on the reverse strand, counting down.
ATCGAAGCTGTTCAGAGTAGATTTCTTCGATTTGCTCTGCGCAGCCTTCGGTGGGATGATAATTATCATCTTCCTCCCTATGTTGATCGATTACAACTAATTAATCTGCACTCCCTTGAAAAACGACGTAAAGCTGCAGATATTGTTTTTATTCACGATTTACTTACTGGTACCATTGACTGCCCAGCATTAGTAAATACTATTTCCTTTAATACCAACCCCCGTAATGTAAGAACTGTTCCCCTCTTCCGCATCCCTTATCACCGCACAAACTATTCCTTTTTTAATCCCATGTCTCGAATGCTTCGTAACGTTAACAACTTTTCAAATGGGTTTGATTTCCATACATCTAAATCAGTCCTTCGTAATACCCTCCTCTCAAATATACCCCAGTAATGTACTTAAAATCATTCATTTTCAATTTTCTTCTATATTTTTTTTTTTGTATTTTTATTTTAAATTTTTAAAAATTGTTAATCTTTTTCTGGTATATCATATTAAACTTGTATTTATTATTAACTAGTTTTTAAGTTCTGCTTGTACTAAGCGTTGAATAAATAAATTAAATAAATTGTATCATTCAATAGCCAATTCCCATAGAATGAATAATTTTGTGCATCTGTCAACAAAATTATTGCATTCGAATATTGGATATGGCTATTGAACCTTATGAGTTTTTGTTTATTTTTTAGAAGTCAGCATTATGCGACTATTGTTATTGTTAATTTAATTTTAGCTTAGTTTGCAAAAACTGTGTATAAATAGTTTTGTAAGGAAATAAAAATTATCATTCACGATCAAAACTCTCTTCGATTATTTCTGCTATTGCTTCTCCCCATCAGAGGTAAGGGGCATTGGTTTAAAATTATTTCTGCTACTGATTTCCACCACCAGACGTAAGGGGCATTGGTATAAAATAAAGAACATATTCGACGATAATACACCGGTACATAGAACCGGGTGTATTTATTACTACGGCTGGTGAAGGTTTATGCACCCTGTCCAGCAAGATAATACAAAAGAGTATTATCTTTAAACATTGGTGACCCCGACGTGATTTCTACGTCAAACATCGAGGAAGTGAATCGTGAGTGCGTTGCCAGGGCTTTGACACTGGCTGTCAGCGAAGCGTTACCAGGGCTTTTTAACATTGGTATACGCAATCAAGGTTCCTGAGTTGCAGAGTTCCAGCTCGAAGTGTAGCAGCGTTCCAGGTCGCAGAGTTGCAGGTTGCAAAGCTCCAGGAAGCAGCGTTCCAGTACCAAACATTCACCACACCTACCAAGAGGCCAGGATCCACAGCAAAGCATTGATTCACCGCTAATTATTTGAACAAACTATTTGAACCACCGTAAAAAATACCATGGATGATACCAGGTTTTAAGAATAATAGCCCGGCAGAAGGCTATCGCTGAGGAACTTCAGAAACTAAAAACAAACATGAGCAAAGACAGTGCTGACCGCAAAACACTGCAATACAAGCAAAAATGATTGCAGATTCTGGAAGCACTATGGGTGAAATTCCACCAAAACCATGAATCTGTAAAGAGTTTTGTTAAGGCGGATACGCCCTATATTCAAGGAAAAACGTATGAAAATTTCCAAAGAATTTACCTCGAATTAAAACAAACTCTCCATTTAATTTTGCCAGAGCCAACTGAAGATGATGCCAATGAAACAACTGGTGGTGCAATCCAGACAAGCACCGGAACCATTCATAAGGCTCCAGCTCCAGCTCAGTCTAAGCCCACATTGCCTGAGCATACGGAAAAGACAAAATGGTCGTTCTACATGCCTGTTGCCTCTGTGGAATTATTAAGGCTAATAAAAAACAGTCATCAATGATCATAATGGTCGAAAATTCAATTAAGCGCCTGATTCAAGACCAAGAACAACATTCTGAGGAGTTCTACTTGATAAGGCTTAAATCGATTGAACAAGACTGGGCGGCAATACGAGGCTTCCATCATAAAATATGGGAACTACTAGATGAGCCGAATACTTCAGTCTATGATGTCGAACAATTTCTCTCCATAGAAAATGAAGAGCATACTGCACTTACGACACTTTTTAACCGATCAAGATCGAATTCTGGATCCGGGACAACAATAACCCAAAAATAACCAAGGGTAATATTGCCAAAATTCGATGGTGACTATTCAAAGTGGATACCGTTTCAAGATCTTTATACGGAGCTTATCCACAATCAACCCATTTCACCATGCCAGAAGATGTGGTATCTCAAGACAATCACGGGAGAAGCTGAAAGGCTGATTCAGCACTTCTCCATATCTGACGCCAACTACATTGCTGCTTGGGAAAGGATCACAAGCCGTTATGAAAACACCCTTACTAAACAAATTAATGGCACAGCATCAGTGAAAACCCCGCAATGGCCATTCGGGTCGAAGACCCAATGCAATGAAACAGTGCATTGAGAAATGCAGTGAGATAAAATAAATAAATAAATTTAATTTCACATTAAATAAGTGTTTTGTGGGCGTAGCAACGCGCGCCGGGTACCGCTAATTCAATATGAAATAGATTTTATTTATTTTGTTATTCAGAGATAATATTTAAAGTTTGCGTTTATTTAAATTATCTTATTCTTAAAATTATGAAGACAAATTAAGTTCCTTTTGTATTTAAAAAATGCTGTTTTTATTTATTTTTTAAATTTTTTTCTTTTAGTTTTTGATTTTATTAATTTTGAATAAACTTGCAGGAGAACGCCTCAATTCATTCCTATATTTGTATCCCTTCTCTGCTTGTTGACAACTCGCTCTTCAGGCAGTCAGCCCACTTAGGTTAGGTTAGTATGCAGATGGATGATGTGGTGTCCATCGCACTTATATCAATGTAGTTCTATTGTGATACCCTGGGGGATTATATGGGCCCAATAAGCATGGGACCTTTAAAAAAAACCATACAACCTCAAACTAGCCCTAATAAATTAAAGCTGGCTTGTACGCGTTTGTTCAGATAGCTCGGCTTGATATTTGAATTTCATTTCTTCAGCGGCATATTGCTTGGCTGTAACAGAGAAAATGCGGGGTGTCCTCATATACATCTATGTCGCCATGCCCTCTGTACAATTCGTTGAGTTCTAGGGATAATCCCTTTCATGTCAGCTCATCAGTTCTTTCGTTTCCTTGTACACCACTGTGTCCAGGAACACAACAGAGTCTTATTTTATTCTGCCTACCAAAAAATTAAGCTCTTTGCGACAGCAAGATACAAGCATTGATTTTATTTCAGTGGCAGAAATTGCTTTAATCGCCGCTTGGCTGTCAATAAAAATGGTCATATCAGCATACAGCATGTGGTATTGCCTTCATTATAGTCTATTCAGCAGCTGCCGTCACTGCCAGAACTTCAGCCTGAAAGTCGCTGCTGTAAACGTGGAGCCTAATTGATCCGGCTAGTTCGAGTGCTTCTGAGTAGAACCTTGCACCAACACCAGTTCTGGGAGACATCCGTAAAGATTTGAATGCCTGATTTGATATCTGTTGTTAGGCCAGTCTTCTCTATTCTAAAAAGCAGAGGTGAATGGTCTTTCGAAATTTAAAAGGGTTGTTGTGTAGTCTGTGGATAAGGGGAGCCCATATGTAGAACCTGTGCATGACCTGTCTCAGTCGGTTTCCAGTTTTGAGTTTGGTTTAACTGGAGGGCACTGTTTTCTTGCACAAAAGGGTTCAGGGGTTTAAGATTGAGAATAGCTTCCAGCCCTGCAGTAGGGGTGTTTCTCATAGTCCCGGTCGAGCCCATACGTGCCATTCTTTGTACTCTTGTAATGGTTTTTAGGTTGGAGGCAACTTTCGTCACTTGCCACCAGACAAAATTGCCATATGTCAGTACCAGTATTGTTCTCACTATTGCCGTGTACATCCACATGATAATCTTGTGACTAGGCCCCCAGGTCTTTCCAAATATTCTGCTACAGGCATACAATTCTATTATTGCCTTCTTGGCTCTTCTTCTACATATGTTGAGATTCCAGTTCAGTTTTATGCCTAGAACAAAACCAAGGTATTTGGCGTGGTTTGACAGGATAAGTGGAACCCCTTCTATTGAAGAAAGAATAAAAGGGGATATTTTTCTTTTGTTGGTCGTAAAGAGGACCAGTTCTGTCTTTTGCGGAAGGACCGCTAGCCCACATTTCCTTGATCAAGGAAAATGCACCTTCTATTTTTTCATTAATATAGTGGAGAGAAATTTTCCTGTCGCTAGCAGAGCTAGGTAATCTGCATATGCTACAACTCTAACTCCAATATTTTTAATTCTTATAAGAATCTCGTTAGCCACGAGTACCCAGAGTAGGTGAGAGAGAACATTACCTTGTGGGGTGCCTCTGGATGTTGATACTTTAATCAGCGCTGTTGGCGGCACTGAATTAATTTATCGGTTTTTAACATGCATATTATCCAACCGAATGGTATCGTTTACATTAAGGTTCACACGGGCTATTTTCACTGCATCATTTTGCACATTATTAAAGGCTCTTTCAATATCTAGGAAAGCAACAAGGGTATACTCCATGTGTTTCAGTGTTTGCTAACAACACTGTGAAGTGCTGTTTCTTCACTTTTACTTTTGGTATAAGCATGCTGAGCTGGGGATATAGCTTCCGGACTTATCATCTTTTAAAAACAAACAACAGCTTCTTTATGTATAGTTTTTTTTTTATATATATAATGCACACGCGCTCAAGGGGTTTTTAAAGCGGCCCACAGACACCACACTTGCGTGCGCGCATGTGCACCGAAACTGGTGCGTGATTTCGCCACACACTGCAAACCAAATCGTACACACTTTAGTTGTGAAAGAGATTTCAAAGGAAAAAAAAACATTTTAAAAAAATCTTCCGCACTCCTTACTCAATCACAATACAATGCAACTGAATATAAAATGTGCGCGCGCATCCCCATACACATCACACCGATCGAGACACCGACACCAAAAATCAAAAAGTTTTGAACGCAAGAGAAAAAATGCGAATGAGACTCCGCAGCGCATTCTTTCTTCAAAAAACGAGCAAGATCTATATTTTCAGTCTTTTGTGGAAGAACGACAAGTTGCTCAAAGAAAGCCCAGGGTTGGACCAGATAGTGAGACAAGCAAATAAAGACCAATTTCATATAAATATTATGCCATGACTACATCTGGTCATGTTGAGGTTTGTAAAAACGCTCTATGCCAGATGTTAACCATCACTCGAGCAGAGCTAAATAGCCTTGCCTTGTAACAATGTCAAAAAGACCATAATTGATCACCGAGGACACAACTCTCAGGCTCACGCAAAACAAAACCTGATTACTGATGAGATGTCCGAATTTATAAAGTCTACAAAAAAAAATGAACGCACTATAGGAGCAGGGAGTACTTTTACTTGGACTTGCGCCTCAATATTAAAATTTTGCTTTCAATGTTCGTGAAGAAATACAAATACGAAGAACAAGTAAGTTACTACTTTTTACTTGCGATTATAGGTACTATAAGGCAAGTTATGCATTGGTAAAAATAAAAAAAAAAAATTCTAACAATCAAACATGACATTACGATGATAGTGTTGATATTATTATATCAACAAAGGTCATGTAGCTTTTCTGCATGTCATTTAATTTAACGCATTTGCATATCAACATTAGACATATGTTAGCTTCTCTGCATGTTATTTCATTTAACGCCTTTTGCATTTTTTTTATTTTCGTAGCCAATGTGTGTACCAGTTGACAGCCCTGGTATTATCTATTCTGCCCGCTAAAGTTTTGCCTCTGCGATTTTTCATTAAATTTCCTAAAAAAAGTTGTCTGTCTGTTTCTAAAATTTCGCCATATAATAAAACAGAAAAATTTTCATACATTGTATTATTAGTTCGAGTGGTTTTTATCTAATTTATTAACTAAATCTGCAAAATAAAATTTTCATATTCCTCAATTTTGCCTACAATAATACAAAAAAAAAAAAAGTGTTGAGTGTTTCTTATAAACGAAAAACTCTCGTTCGTCTCACTTCTTCTCATCAAAAACTGCAAATCATTCATTGCTTTGCCTCGTCTTCCCCGGTGAGTGCACTTTTTTATTTGTATATGTTCTGCTTATGAAGCAAAACCTGTGATTCTACAAATTAAAAAAAAAAAAAAAAAAAAAAAAAATTTTCTCCTTGTGCCTATTTTGTGCGCTGCACCCCGTCGAACGTTGAAGAGAGTCGTTGGATAGGCCGTCGTCATCATCACTGATACTTTTTTTTTTCGTCGTGACTCCATAGTGCCTAGCATCTACTGATCTGAAACCCTGCACTACACGAAAAAAAAATAATATAAATTCTCTTTGGCTCATCCCGCCCCGGTGAGTACAATATTAGCATATGTTCTGCCACTCACTAGCTTGAATAATACTACATTCTAACATACATTATTGTTGTTTTCTACTCATTCGCCTACAATTAACAACAACAATTTCTGACGTGGAAAATACTCACAACGACAAAACATAAAATGGATAAGGAATTACACTCCGATTACATTGATTGTGCTGTCAATGATAAAATAAATGATTGGGTAAATTGTAAGGGTATCTGTGGCAAATTTTTCCACCCTTTATGTATTGGCCTAAGCAAACGTGCCAAGGCCTATCTGCCAGAATATTTACTCCATTTTAATTTCTACTGTGGAGAATGCAAAACATCGCGCAATTTTTTTAATTAAAAATCGTTCAAGAAACTCGTTTCATTTTGCTAAATAAATAAAAAAGGCCCCAAATTTGTTGTTGCTGTTTGCATACAAATTATTGGGGCCATTTTTCATTTTCAATTTAAGAGTTTCTTATTCAACAGATTTGTTTGGGGCTTTTTTTCATTTCGTTTGGGGCTATATTTCCAATTTTAAATTGGGGCCATTTTTCATTATTTTAAGTTTGAAAATATTGGGGCCATTTTTCATTATGAAATTTGGCCCCAAAATTTTAAATGAAAAAAGGCCCCAATAAATGAAAAAATACGCCAATCCCACAAAATTTCATCGATTTTTGTTATTTTTGTTTCCCATACAACTTTTTGGGGCCATTTTTCATTGGGGCCAAATTTCATGTAGCCACGATTCCTATTCTACCCTTTTTTATTCATAACACCTGTAAATTGACGACTTAATGAATTTTTTTTTTGCTATTGTATTCGACGGCGCCGCTTCGACGGGTCCTACCTGTTTTTTAACTTAAATACAAAATATGTGTTACCTCAAGATAAATACATTACAAGAAAAGAAATTATATATCTTTAGGTAGCACACATTATTATTAATCCAGTACTTTGTTATTTTGTTGTATATACTTGTAAGTTCTTGGATATATAAAAACAATAAAATGAAGGTTATTCTTTAAAATTGTCACAAAAACATAAAGAAAGGTTTTTCTTAAAAAAAACTCGTATTCGTCATTTTTGATTTTCGCAAAAAGTACAATAACAGCTGGTTTCCTGTTTTAGACTTTAAAATAATAAGAGCATTGAATTTTGGAAACAAAAAAATAAATAAGTAGGTACTTAATTACGTTACATTTAAAAAAAAAAGTTTGAATTCTTTTTTTTTTTATAATGAGTTCACTTTTCACTGAAACAACTTTATTTAAAAATAAAATAAAAGAAGAAATGTTTTGCTTTACAAAAAGGTATATAACATGGCATTGTTACTGTTACCATTGTTTTTTAACTAAATAATTTTTAGTAAAACGCTGTCACATTTCAATAATTTTGGTTTTCACCCAAACCAATTTCAGATGTCTAATACGAAAAGTACAAAATTCTTTTATTCTGAAATTTTTCCATCTTCACATTATAAATCTCTTTAGGTACCTGCACGCGGCAGGCTGCACCCAACAACAACAACTACACTTAACCCATATCGAATACCAAACGCAACAACAATAAACGAGATACATTATTTGTATATACACAAATCCAAACAAAGGATAGATACACGGAAAGACGACAAAAAACAAGTTCTTCGATACACTAATACCTACAGCTACACTTCAAGAAAAGGGTGATTTTTTTGAGTTTTGTGGATTCCTTATTTGGAATCCACAATGGGTTGAGCCTTTTCATGAATGTGGGAACTATTTGTAGAACCCATTCATAATCCAAGGCTCAACCCATTGTGGATTCCAAATAAGGAATCCACAAAAATCAAAAAAATCACCCTTTTCTTGAAGTGTAGCTGTAGGTATTAGTGTATCGAAGAACTTGTTTTTTCCTTTGTTTGGATTTGTGTATATACAAATAATGTAGGTATCTCGTTTATTGTTGTTGCGTTTGGTATTCGATATGGGTTAAGTGTAGTTGTTGTTGTTGGGTGCAGCCTGCCGCGTGCAGGTACCTAAAGAGATTTATAATGTGAAGATGGAAAAATTTCAGAATAAAAGAATTTTGTACTTTTCGTATTAGACATCTGAAATTGGTTTGGGTGAAAACCAAAATTATTGAAATGTGACAGCGTTTTACTAAAAATTATTTAGTTAAAAAACAATGGTAACAGTAACAATGCCATGTTACCTATATACCTTTTTGTAAAGCAAAACATTTCTTCTTTTATTTTATTTTTAAATAAAGTTGTTTCAGTGAAAAGTGAACTCATTATAAAAAAAAAAACATTCAAACTTTTTTTTAAAATGTAACGTAATTAAGTACCTACTTATCTATTTTTTTGTTTCCAAAATTCAATGCTCTTATTATTTTAAAGTCTAAAACAGGAAACCAGCTGTTTTTGTACTTTTTGCGAAAATCAAAAATGACGAATACGAGTTTTTTTTTAAGAAAAACTTTTCTTTAAGTTTTTGTGACAATTTTAAAGAATAAGAGGATTAACCTTCGTTTTATTGTTTTTATATATCCAAGAACTTACAAGTATATACAACAAAATAACAAAGTACTGGATTAATAATAATGTGTGCTACCTAAAGATATATAATTTCTTTTCTTGTAATGTATTTATCTTTAGGTAACACATATTTTGTATTTAAGTTAAAAAACAGGTAGGACCCGTCGAAGCGGCGCCGTCGAATACAATAGCAAAAAAAATTGATATAGGTCGTCAATTTACAGGTGTTATGAATAAAAAAGGGTAGAATAGGAATCATGGCTACATGAAATTTGGCTCCAATGAAAAATGGCCCCAAAAAGTTGTATGGGAAACAAAAACAACAAAAATCGATGAAATTTTGTGGGATTGGCGTATTTTTTCATTTATTGGGGCCTTTTTTCATTTAAAATGTTGGGGCCAAATTTCATAATGAAAAATGGCCCCAATATTTTCAAACTTAAAATAATGAAAAATGGCCCCAATTTAAAATTGGAAATATAGCCCCAAACGAAATGAAAAAAAGCCCCAAACAAATCTGTTGAATAAGAAACTCTTAAATTGAAAATGAAAAATGGTCCCAATAATTTGTATGCAAACAGCAACAACAAATTTGGGGCCTTTTTTATTTATTTAGAAAAAGAAACGAATTTCTTGAACGATTATTAATTAAAAAAAATCGCGCCATTTTTTTAATTAATAATCGTTCAAGAAATTCGTTTCATTTTCTAAATAAATAATCGTACAAGAATTTTTAAATTACTAACTTAATTACGAGAAAATCTCGCTACTTTTGAAATCAATCGCACGATGTTTTTGTACGATTATTTATTTAGAAAATGCGTGTGGATTTTTCCATAAATAATGGTACAGGTGGCAAATAGGTACTAATCGAATTGTTTTTTTTTTGTTTCATTATTTTTTAGATATTTCCAATTTTTTTTCATTTTGATGGAGAAAAAAACAAAGCAATCATAATGAAAAATCACCCCAAAGTTTAAAATGAAATAACGCCCCAATGTATGAAAAATCACCCTAAACCGTCGAAATAAAAAACAATTGTTGTTGTTGCTTTGTGTATATATTTTTGGGGCCATTTTTCATTTTCACTTCGATTTTTTTTTCAAATTTTGGAGCTTTCTTTCATAAACTTTGGGGTAGTTTTTCCATTTAAAATTGGGGCCACTTTTCATTATGAAAAAAGGCCCCATGTAGCCAGGAATCATCACCATTTTATTGTAGTCAAAAATAACCGAACCTACTTCTTCACAAAAACAAGAAAATCTAGCCTTACGGGATGGCACAAGTGATCTTTAGACAATTTTTTTCGTGTTTTTGTGAAGAAGTAGGTTTGGTTATTTTTCATGTAGCCAGGAATCATCACCATTTTATTGTAGTCAAAAATAACCGAACCTACTTCTTCACAAAAACAAGAAAATCTAGCCTTACGGGATGGCACAAGTGATCTTTAGACAATTTTTTTCGTGTTTTTGTGAAGAAGTAGGTTTGGTTATTTTTCAATAGCTTGGCAAAAAAAATCATAGAACCGTACGGTTTTCAGTGTTGGATTAAGAGTTAATGGGAGCATTGAATTTTGAGAATAAAAATAATACTTAATTACGTAAAATTTTGAAAAAATTAGTTTTAAAATTATTTTTTTTAATTTTTTTTTCAAAATTTTGAGTTTGAAAATTAATATTTTGAAAACGGTTCAATAGAAGAACTTTGTTTAAAATAACAATAAAACAACAACAAATTTTGGGCCTTTTTTATTTATTTAGAAAATGAAACGAATTTCTTGAACGATTATTAATTAAAAAAATCGCGCAAGAATTATTAAATTACTAATCGTACGGGAAAATCTCGCTACTTTTGAAATAAATCGCAACGATGTTTTTGTATGATTTTTTCCATAAATAATGGTACAGGTGGCAAATACTAATCGAATTGATTTTTTACTTGCTCTATAGGGCAAGTATTGGTTTCGTGCAGAAAATAAAAATCGAGGTTTTAATCAAACATGACATTACGACGACAGAGAAGCCCAAAAAAGTGGTTTGCTCCACACCGTCCGTCGGTCTTTCTGTTCGGATGTGCGGATGTGCGCATGTGCGTCTGTGCGCTTTTTCACGTCATGCTACAGTCTAAACCGCTTGACGGATTTTCTTCAAACTTGATATATAGTAGTTTGAAGAAAAACGGTTGTCGAGGTTTTTTTTATTTCGTTTCAGCCCGGCTCAAACTGGTACCTTTCTAATAATGGTTTTTTTCAATTTGGATTTTCTCGAAAATGGCTCTAACGATTTCGATTAAACTCAAAATTTAGCTTACTTTAAGCATTTTTAACAAAACTGCGTTTTTCGTGTTTGGCTCAAATAGTCCTAACGAAAATCAGGTTTTACCGGCTTTTTTTCAAATGGCCATAAGTTCGCATTGGCTTGATTGAATTGACTCAAACTTCGTTCGGCATCGTTCTTAATAGTGTTCTATTGGATGGCTTACTAAATTTTTCAGTGAAGACTTTCTAGATGGTAGCTCCCATACAACGAGCCGTTGAGTTTTAGCCAACTTTTTTTGGTTTTTTCTAATTTGCTCGAAAACGGGTCTAACGATTTTGATTAAACTTTGTATGTTATATTTTTTCAGTGTTTTTAAGAGAACTGCGTTTTCATTTTTTGGTTACAAATGCAAATAACGGAGATCTGCTCTTAACGGCTTTTTTTTAAATGGCCATAAGTTGTCAACGGTTGCATCGAATTCACTCAAATTTTGTCTGGCATAGTTCCTTACAGCTTCCTATCAGATGGCATTAATTTTTTTTTCAGTTTCTCTTTTTTAAATGTTGGCTCCTATACAAAGAGCCATTAGTTTTATAGGCCAATTTTTTCGTTTTTTCTAATTTACTCAAAAAAGGCTCCCCCGATTTTTATGAAACTTTGTATGTAACATATATAGAATACTTCAAAGAAAACTGCATTTTTAGTTTTTGGCTATGTACACATGATAATAGTGGAAATTTGATTTAACAGTATTATTAATTTGGCCATAAGTGGACATTTGTATCATTTACAACACCCAAAAGATGACATCATAATTTTAAATATTAAAGGTTTCTTAACGTTAGCTCCCGTATATCGGTTTTTCCAGTTTCAGTCAAAATTTTTTAGGTTTTACCAAATTTTTCAAAAATGAGTTGCTCTTATTGATCGAAAAGTTTGTTTTCATCGTACTATTGCACCCACAGAGCAAGTACGTGCGACCCAGTCGTGCATTTTATTTTTCATTATTTTTTTAGATACATATTTCCAATTTTTTTCATTTTGATGGAGAAAAAAATAAAGCAATCGGGTGATTTTTCATAATGAAAAATCACCCCAAAGTTTGGAATGAAAAAACGTCCCAATGTATGAAAAATCACCCTAAACCGTCGAGATAAAAAACATTTGTTGTTGTTGCTTTGTGTATATATTTTTTGGGGCAATTTTTCATTTTCACTTCGATTTTTTTTTAAATTTTGGGGCTTTCTTTTATAAACTTTGGGGTAATTTTTCCATTTAAAATTGGGGCCACTTTTCATTATGAAAAAAGGCCCCATTTTTGGGGCCATTTTTCATTTTTTGTTTGGGGCCATTTTTCGTTGGGGCCAAATTTCATGTAGCCCTTTCGAAATTTAAAAGGGTTGTTGTGTAGTCTGTGGATAAGGGGAGCCCATATATGTAGAATCTGTGCATGGCCTGTCTCAGTCGGTTTCCAGTTTTGAGTTTGGTTTAACTGGAGGGCACTGTTTGCTGTAGATTCTTGCACAAAAAGGTTCAGGGGCTTAAGATTAAGAATAGCTTCCAGCCCTGCAGTAGGGGTTTTACTCATAGCCCCGGTCGAGCCCATACGCACCGTTCTTTGTACTCTCGTAATGGTTTTTAGGGTGCCGTGACATAAGGCCATGTGTCATAAGGCCATATTTCGAATTATGGCCTTATGACGCTTTTGTAAAGCGTCATAAGACCATATTCGAACATATGGCCTTATGACGCTTTACCAAAGTGTCATAAGGCCATATACTTTTGTGACATAGGGGCATATTAAAAAAAACCAATTGAGAACAACAATAACCTGTTCTTACCGTTGTAATATTAAAAAGGAATGATCATTTTTCAATGATCCGAAGAAACAAATTGCCCGTTTTTCATTGTTAAGTTTGATTTCGAGTGGAACGCGTTGTTTAGTGTGCAAAATGGAAAATTCAAGTGACGTGATATATAATTTTGAATTTTGTGAAGGTTTAAGAAGAGGCAGTAATATTCTTTATATTCCTGAAACCAAACATCTCTATCGTTTCAAATATAGTTCTAAAATAAGTAGACATTACATCTGCTACAATAAAACGTGTAATGCTAGTGCTATTGTTGACTTTCAAAACCAAACTCTTGTGCGCATACCAAAATCAAGTGCTCCACATAAGCATCTAAACAGTGAAGAACTTAGGAAAAAAATGTAACTGCAAATTCTTTTAACTTTAATTATCATATTGACATGATTTTGATTTAAAAAAAATAATTTAATAATAAATTATAAATAAAATAAATTATTTTTTTTTAAATCAAAGTCATGTCAATATGATAATTAAAGTTAAAAGAATTTGCAATTACATTTTTTTTCTAAGTTCTTCACTGTTTGGATGCTTATGTGGAGCACTTGATTTTGGTATGCGCACAAGAGTTTGGTTTTGAAAGTCAACAATAGCACTAGCATTACACGTTTTCATTGTATTTAGAATCTATAGTATTCCCAATAAGCGGAACGTTTTGTGCGGCATCTATGGACGACGTTCACAAGCTTTGATTGTAGAGTAATTTGAATGGTTTTGTCTAAACTGCCATGGGAAGCAAAAACAACAATAGAAGACATTTTATGTAAAGTAGATAAGACAACTAGTGACGCCATTGACGACGTTCAGAACTAAAATAAAATGTTCCATGAAATTACTATAAAAATGTATATACAATGACGTTTTATTGTAGCAGATGTAATGTCTACTTATTTTAGAACTATATTTTTGAAACGATAGAGATTTTTGGTTTCAGGAATATAAAGAATATTACTGCCTCTTCTTAAACCTTCACAAAATTCAAAATTATATATCACGTCACTTGAATTTTCCATTTTGCACACTAAACAACGCGTTCCACTCGAAATCAAACTTAACAAAGTGACATACAGCCATAATGGTCTTATGACGCTTTTGAAAGCGTCGTAAGGCCATATGTTCGAATATGGTCTTATGACGCTTTACAAAAGCGTCATAAGGCCATAATTCGAAATATGGCCTTATGTCACGGCACCGGTTTTTAGGTTGGAGGCAACTTTCGTCACTTGCCACCAGACAAAATTGCCATATGTCAGTATCAGTATTGTTCTCACTATTGCCGTGTACATCCACATGATAATCTTGTGACTAGGCCCCAGGTCTTTCCAAATATTCTGCTACAGGCATACAATTCTATCATTGCCTTCTTGGCTCTTCTTCTACATATGTTGAGATTCCAGTTCAGTTTTATGCCTAGAACCACAACAAGGTAATTGGCGTGGTTTGACAGGATAAGTGGAACCCCTTCTATTGAAGAAAGATTAAAAGGGGATGTTTCTCTTTTGTTGGTGGTAAAGAAGACCAGTTCTGTCTTTTGCGGATTGACCGCTAGCCCACATTTCCTTGATCAAGAAAAATGCACCTTCTTTTTTTTCATTAATATATTGGAGAGAAATTTTCCTGTCGCTAGCAGAGCTACGTAATCTGCATATGCTACAACTCTAACTCCAATATTTTTAATTCGTATAAGAATCTCGTTAACCACGAGTAACCAGAGTAGGTGAGAGAAAACATTACCTTGTGGGGTGCCTCTGGATGTTGATAATTTAATCAGCGCTGTTGGCAGTTCTGAACTAATTTGTCGGTTTCTCAACATGCACATTATCCAACCGAATGGTATCGTTCACATTAAGGTTCACACGGGTTCTTTTCACTGCATCATTTTGCACATTATTGAAGGCTCTTTCAATTTCTAGGAAAGCAACAAGGGTATACTCCATGTGTTTCAGTGTTTTCTACAGTGCTAACAACACTGTGAAGTGCTGTTTCTTCACTTTTACTTTTGGTATAAGCATGCTGAGCGAGCAAAAAAAATGCAAACAATAATTTCAAAACCAATAATTATTGCCTTATCTTAATGTAACGGTAAAAACTTGTTTTTTTTTGTCATATTATATCTCATTGTGTACGCATTTGCTTTCTAGCAGCCAAATGTATCTGACCTTCATGGTGTGTTTGCAAATTTAAATTAATTGATAAGAAATAGTTTTAGGGCGAGCAAAAAAAATGCAAATGGTAAATTATGACCACGAAAGTAAGTTAAAAAACATTTTGTTTCGTTTTAATCAATTGGAGTATGCAATAAATAGAAGCAATAATTATCGATTGGGTGCAAACAAGCAATTGTTAACGCTGTTAACAACGGCAGATTTAAGCAGGACGTTGCTTTGGAGTTTGGCGTAGCAACATCGACCATTTCGCGGATTGTAGCCCGATATCGGGAACAAGGGGACAACAATCGCAAGGTTGGTAGTGGGCGTCCTCGCAAAACAACTTGTAGACAAGATCGTGAGATGATAAGGCAAGTTAAAGCCAACCCCCTTAAAACTGCAGTGCAAGTTACCCAGGACTTGAACCAGCGTTTTGATGTTAACGTGGGAGTACACACTGTAAGGCGACGATTGAAGGAGGCGGAACTGTCTGCAAAACGACCAGCAAGAAAACCTTTCATCAGTTCGATCAATAAGAAGAAGCGGCTCGATTTTGCAAAGCGCCACATCCATTGGACGAGCGAGCAGTGGGCAAAGGTTCTATGGAGCGACGAAAGTAAGTTTAACTTGTTCTCGTCAGATGGGATTCACTACGTGCGAAGGCCTCCGGGTCAAAGATACAACCCCAGGTATCAAGTTCCGACGGTTAAACATGGAGGAGGATCGGTAATGGTGTGGGGTAAGCAATTTAAAACACTCGTTACATCAAATTCATAATGAGGCTGTTTTGAAGGTTCATTTTCACGTCAAGGAGTTGGTCCATTATGCCAAGTAAGCGGCCGGATGAATGCAGAAATGTACCAGGGAATCCTGGCGAACCATATGCTTCCACATTTGAGGTTGAATATGCCTGACAACAGCATATTTCAACACGATAATGACCCCAAACACACCAGCCCGTTGGTAAGAAATTTCTTACAAGAGGAGAATGTTAATGTTTTGGAGTGGCCAGCGCAATCTCCCGACCTCAATCCCATAGAAAATTTATGGGAACTTGTAGATCGGGGGATTAGAAAGCAAAAACATTCAAATTGTATACAGCTTATGGAACGAATAACGAGGGAATGGGAACAAATATCTCCCTGCTTATTATAGTCCTTAATAGATTCAATCCCAAGAAGGCTGCGCGCTGTTATTGCCAATAAAGGCTTCGCAACAAAATATTAGAATATTTAACAAACAAACATTGTTAAAAAATATGAATGAAACTGTTATTTTCAATTATTTTTACGAATTTGCATTTTTATTGCTCGTCTTAAAATCCACCTTTAGAAACATTTTTGATTTAATAACAGTTTAGAAGTAAGATTCGGTAAAAATTAAACCTATTTAACTAAAACAAAACAATTTCAGAATTATATGGACAATTTTAAGAAATTCCTAAGTAAAATAACTAAGTTATTGCTGAAATCAAGAGCATAGTCTTGCGTTTGCATTTTTTTTGCTCGCTACTGTAGCTTCCGGACTAATCATCTTTTGAAAACAAACAACAGCTTCTTTATGTCTATTTTTTTTTTATAATGCACATACGCTCAAGGGGTTTGTTATAGCCCTTTTAATGATAAGTCACAGCGCGAGCGATAGGAAGTTAGGAAGGAAGTGAAAGGAGGTGTCGATGAACATTGATCTTGAATGTTTGAAGATCAAAATGGCAAGGAAAAATTGTGCCAGGCAATCCATTCCACATTCGTGTTGCACGACTAAAGAAAGAATCTCTATATTTCACGGTACGTCCGCAATTGGGCTCAAGTGTAAACTGATGAGCGTTCCTAGCAAGACGAGTATTACGGGGGAAATGTTTAAGGGGTCTGTTCCACCCCTAAAAGATTCACAATTAGCCGTTACAGAAATATTGTTTGCATTTTCTTTTATTGGGTTCATATTCAATCTTCGGCGTAGCAAGTGGTGTACCTAAGATCAAATATAATAATCAAAATCACAATAAAAAATGATTTCTTCAACTGAATTAAGTTCGGAAAATGAGGGAACTAATAAAAGCGAAAATGGGGACAGCAAAATAAAGAAAATTTTAAACGGAATATAAATAGAGGGAAAAAACTAAGAGGCGAGGAATATGAGAACTATGAAGGCAATATTGTTCGCGCAAGAAAGCCTTGAGAGGTAAGATGGTTTTATTCCTTCTTAATTTTATTTTCTCTATACCAATCGTGATGTCATAGGTGCAAAAAGCTACGTTGCTTCGAAAAAGTCGACGCCAACGCAAGAGAAAAAATGCGAATGAGACTCCACAGCGCATATCTATATTTTCAGTCTTTTGTGGAAGAACGACAAGTTGCTCAAAGGAAGCCCAGTGTTGGACCAGATAGTGAGACAAGCAAATAAAGACCAATTTCATATAAATATTATGCCATGACTACATCTGGTCATGTTGAGGTTTGTAAAAACGCTCTATGCCAGATGTTAACCATCACTCGAGCAGAGCTAAATAGCCTTGCCTTGTAACAATGTCAAAAAGACCATAATTGATCACCGAGGACACAACTCTCAGGCTCACGCAAAACAAAACCTAATTACTGATAAGATGTCCGAATTTATAAAAAGTCTACAAAAAAAAAATTAACCCACTCCAGGAGCAGGGAGTACTTTTACTTGGACTTGCGCCTCAATATTAAAATTTTGCTTTCAATGTTCGTG
The DNA here is from genome assembly GCA_916050605.2 of Platycheirus albimanus. NCBI lineage: Eukaryota > Metazoa > Arthropoda > Insecta > Diptera > Syrphidae > Platycheirus > Platycheirus albimanus. The sequence goes on along the minus strand of OU696697.1, from coordinate 65,061,601 downwards.
AAGAAATACAAATACGAAGAACAAGTAAGTTACTACTTTTTACTTGCGATGATAGGTACTATAAGGCAAGTTATGCATTGGTAAAAATAAAAAAACAATTCTAACAATCAAACATGACATTACGATGATAGTGTTGATATTATTATATCAACATAGGTCATGTAGCTTTTCTGCATGTCATTTAATTTAACGCATTTGCATATCAACATTAGTCATGTAGCTTCTCTGCATGTTATTTCATTTAACGCCTTTTGCATTTTTTTTATTTTCGTAGCCAATGTGTGTACCTTGTATCATTCAATAGCCAATTCCCATAGAACGTATAATTTTGTGCATCTGTCAGCAAAATTATTGCATTCGAATATTGGATATGGCTATTGTACCTTATGAGTTTTTTGTTTATTTTTTAGAAGTCAGCATTATGCGACTATTGTTATTGTTAATTTGATTTTAGCTTATTTTGCAAAAACTGTGTATAAATAGTATTTTAAGGAAATAAAAATTATCATTCACGATCAAAACTCTCTTCGATTATTTTTGCTATTGCTTCCCCCCATCAGAGCTAAGCGGTATTGGTTTAAAATTATTTCTGCTATTGCTTCCCCCCCACCAGAGGTAAGGGGCATTGGTATAAAATAAAGAACATATTCGACGATAATACACCGGTACATAGAACCGGGTGTATTTATTACTACGGCTGGTCAAGGTTTATGCACCCTGTTAAGCAAGATAATACAAAAGAGTATTATCTTTAAACATTGGTGACGCCGCGCCGACGTGATTTCTACGTCAAACATCGAGGAAGTGAATCGTGACTGCGTTGCCAGATGGCTCTGGCAAAATTAAATCGAGAGTTTGTTTTAATTCGAGGTAAATTCTTTGGAAATTTTCATACGTTTTTCCTTGAATATAGGGCGTATCCGCCTTAACAAAACTCTTTACAGATTCATGGTTTTGGTGGAGTTTTACCCATAGTGCTTCCAGAATCTGCAATTTTTTTTGCTTGTATTGCAATGTTTTGCGGTCAGCACTGTCTTTGCTCATGTTTGTTTTTAGTTTCTAAAGTTCCTCAGCGATAGCCTTCTGCCGGGCTATTATTCTAAAAACCTGGTATCATCCATGATATTTTTTACGGTGGTTCAAATGGTTGGTTCAAATAATTAGCGGTGAATCAATGCACTGCTGTGGATCCTGGCCACTTGGTAGGTGTGTTGAATGTTTGTTACTGGAACGCTGCTTCCTGGAGCACTGCAACCTGCAACTCTGCGACCTGGAACGCTACTACACTTCGAGCTGGAACTCTGCAACTCAGGAACCTTGATTGCTTATACCAATGTTAAAAACCCTGTTAACGCTTCGCTGACAGCCAGTGTTAAAGCCCTGGCAACGCACTCACGATTCACTTCCCCGATGTTTGACGTAGAAATCTTTATACGGAGCTTATCCACAATCAACCCATTTCACCATGCCAGAAGATGTGGTATCTGAAGACCACAATCACAGGAGAAGCTGATAGGCTGATTCAGCACTTCTCCAAATCTGACGCCAACTACATTGCTGCTTGGGAAACGATCACAAGCCGTTATGAAAACACTCGACTTATAGTAACAGCCTTACTAAACAAATTAATGGCACAACCTAAAAGTCAAAACGAAAGTTCTTCACCCATAAAGTCACTGCATGGCACTACGCAAGAATGCCTCCGCAGCCTGCAAAACCTTGGCATAGAGACAACTAATTGGGATCCAATACTCTTGCACATTCTCATCAAGCGGTTGGATCGAAATTTTCTCACTCTTTGGGAACAATCATTAAAAACCCCAAAATTCTAGCCCACATTTAAGGAGTTCCTATCATTCTTGGAGCTCCGGTTCCAATCGTTGGAGGCATTATCAACAATTCGGATGAACAACGAAGAAGATTAAGACCCAATAAAGCCTTAACCACGATCGCTGCAGCGGGACCCAAATGTATTTCCTGCAAGGGCAATCATCAGCTGTACGCCTGCCAGAAATTTCTACAGTTAAGTCCAAAACTCTTATTGCGACTAGTTCAAAGATCAAGACACTGTGCAAATTGTCTGAAATCAGGGCACTTTACTAAAGACTGCTCGGTCGCAGGGTGTGCCAAGTGCCAAAGGGGGCACAATACACTCCATCATTTGGATTACCTCGAAAAACGAGAGGTTTCAAAAACATCAACGCTAGCAGGTACCCCAACTTCTGTTGCTGACTCACCAAAGATCTGCACTTCGGCGACAGAGCCCACACCTCCTAGCACAAACATTACAATCAAAACCAAAAGTGTGTTGTTAAGTACAGCTATTGTTAACCTGAAAAATCAATCGGGAGAACAAATAACATGTCGAGCTTTATTGGACTCTGGTTCGCAGGTTAATTTAATAACTGAAAGGCTGGCCAAAACCTTAGTACTACGTCAAATGCAAGAGACGCTGCTTGTTGAGGGGTCGGTCAAATCAAGAGGTAATCCCATCGAAGAATCAATTTGGAGATTGGTTCCAAAATAAATGGATTCTCCACGAGAATCTCACGAGAGTCTCACCGCAACCATCGCGAGCAATTATAACTTAGAATAAGTCGATTCCGAGGAATATCGTTTTGGCTGATTCACAATTTAATCAGCCAGGGCCAATCGATCTTCTCATTGGTGCGGAAATGTTCTATGCTACCTTAGCTGTTGGTCAAATCAACTTAGGTGAAGATCTACAAACACTTCAAAATACTGTGTTTGGATGGACAGTTGCAGGCAAGGTGACATTTACTAATGATGGACTTTTAGCATCGTAAGGAATATGCACTGAGGATGAAGCCCTTGATCAGCAGATTGAGAAATTTTGGCATTTAGAAGAAACCACCACCTCTCCAGCTAATTTCACCCAAGCAGAAAGACTTTGTGAAGCTCATTTTGTCCAAACATCAACAAAGGACTCGAATGGCCGATTTGTGGTTCGCTTACCATTCAAGGAAGCCCCAACTTGCTTTGGTGAATCTAAAGACATTGATTTCCGGAGATTCATATCTCTTGAACGAAGGTTAGCCAATTCAAAAGAACTGAAAAAAATCTACACAGAGTTTATGGTGGAGTACCAGAAATTGGGCCATATGCAGGAAATTAATTTCCATCAAATAACAAAGCCCTACTATTTCTTGCCCCATCATTGCGTCCAAAAGCCCGGTAGTAGCACTACAAAGCTAAGGGTAGTTTTTTATGGTTCCGCAAAATCCTCATCGAATATATCACTGAACGACATCCTCTCCACAGGCACAACAATACAAGATGACGTTTTTACGATGCTATTGCGATTCCGTATACCAAGATTTGTATTTACCACGGACATAGAGAAAATGTACCGTCAAATACTTGTAAACGATGAGGACCGAAAGTTCCAACTAATATGGTAGAGGAACAGCCCAAATTACCCGTTAAAGTGCTTCCAGCTCAACACCGTCACCTACGGCCCAACATCTGCATCGTACTTGGCAACAAAGTGCCTCCATGTTTTGGCGCAAAGCAACGAGGATCGTTACCCATCGGGATCATAGGTAATATCTCGTGACTTCTACGTAGATGATGTTTTTACCGACGCAGATAAGTTGACTGAACTTTTGAATACCCAAACTGAGCTCCTGACTATCCTTCACAATAGCGGCTTCAAGCTAAGGAAATGGTGCGCTTATCATGAATCCTTATTAAAAGGAGTACCACTCGAAGACCAAGAAACAGAATTGGACTTCAACACCAATATTGAAGATCATGTGAAAACAATTGGTCATACGTGGATGCCGAAATCTGACCAACTTTGCGTTAAAACATCTTGGCTTAAAAGAGATCGAGTGACCAAACGAACAGCTTACAGTGACATAGCAAATCTATTTGACGACCTCGGTATCATGGCACTTGTCCTTGTAGTGACAAAAATATTCCTACAAAGGTTGTGAAATTAAATATAAAATTTCGCGAAGGACTGCAGTCACTAAACAATGTAAAGATTGCTAGGTATATATTTTCACACAAAACACCAAAAAAGATTCAGTATCACGTATTTGCCGATGCTTCAGAAAAGGCTTATGGTGCTGCGGCCTACGTTCGTTCCATCAGTAGTGACAACGTCATAGCGGTGCGACTATTTTGCGCTAATTCAAGAGTAGCACCATCGAAGAAAACAAAGACATCTTAACAGGCAACTAATCCCAGGCTGGAGCTTTGTGCCTGCTGCCTTGCTGTCGAGCTTCTAGGGCGCTTACAAAAAGACCTAAACATTAAAAATGACGCTACATTCCTCTGGACGGATGCGAAAATTGCACTTGCTCGGATTAATTCTTCATCCTCAGCAACTCTTCCCATATTTATCGCCAATAAGGTATCAAGAATACAAAAAAATACAATTTCTGGGCAGTGAAGGCATGTGCCTTCAAAGGAAAATCCTGCAGATGTTCTTTCACGTGGAATAGCTCCAGATCGCCTTGAGAATTGCAACATTTGGTTCTATGGACCGAAATTATTACATGGTTCAACTTCAATCTAGCCACCTATATACGACACCAAAGCAATTAACAGCAACAATAAAAATGAGCATATATCTTTGGGAGTCGCAATCCCTGATTCCCAAGATGATCTTACTATAAGTCTCATCAATAACAAAAACTCATTCAAAACAGTTCAAAGAATTATTGCGTACGCCTTACGATTTATCAACAATTTAAGTCAATCGAAGAAGGCAGTTTTCAGGCAAATGCAGCAATTGGAGATGGAAGAAGACATCTTGAATTTAAGAGATAAAAGTGAGGTTTCAGATAAAAGTTCAGTCAAGAGCCTAACCCCATTTCTCGATGCGGTAGACATAATTAGAGTCGGTGGGTGTTAGAAAGCATCGGCATTAGCATACGACGCTAAGCACCCAGTACTCCTACCACATCGTCACCCGTTTACAAAAATGATACTCCATGACATTCGTAGTGAGAACAATCATGCTGGACCACAAACTATGCTTTCATTAGCCAGGCAGGTAATCTGGCATAGATTTTTGTGGCGCAGTTTTAACGCATTACAAAATAAGAGGCAAGCACCCGCAGAAATCATACATCACACTTGGAACTCGTGTCGTCTCGTGACTGATCTTACAACTCAAGGATTTTTGGGTGCAATCAAACGATTCATGGCAAGGCGAGGCCATTGCAGAAATATTTATTGTGATAGTGCAACAAACTTCGTGGGAGCGAGGAACCAGCTAAAGGAGCTATTGTTATTTATTGATGCTAAAAGTGAAAGAAACAAGATTGCATCTACATGTTCTACAAAGTGCTGTGATTTTCATTTCATTCCGCCACGCTCCCCACATTTTGGAGGTCTAATGATTGCCAATGTCATTATGCGTTGAAGCGGAATTATATCCATTTGAAGAGAGGAATAGTTTTTGGAAGTATATTAACATGCGTCGAAAGAATAGCTTAATAAGAAGAAAAGGGGCTGCGTGCAGCGAGAAGACAGGAGTTGAGGTCGTTGTGGGTGGTCGGTGGCCGTAGACGCAGGTGATACTCTACAAATAATCAAAAAATCGCCTATTCCTATTTTTCGGAGTTATTTGTTTTTTTTTGTACTCTGCGATCTTTGTTCAGAAAAACGTAGTCCTATGCAAAGCTATATAGCATGATCTTTTCTCTGGTCCTTACTACTACATATATTTGAAGAGATGAATAGTTTTTGGAAGTATATTTGCATGCGTCGAAAGAATAACTTAATAAGAAGGAAAGGGGCTGCGTGCAGCGAGAAGAGAGGAGGGAAGATCGGTGCGGGTGGCCGTAGACGCGGGCGAAACTCTGCAAACAATCAAAAAATTGCGCGATTTTTCCAGAAACTATTCATTTCTTCAAATATGTATATGTAGTAAGGACCAGAGAGAAGCTCATGCTATATAGCTTTCGTTTTTCTAAACAATGATCGCAAAGTACAAAAAAAAGAAATAACGCCGAAAAATAAGAAAATAAAGTGCACGACTGGGTCGCACGAACTTGCTCTAATGTGTTAAAATGATTTTGAGTGCTTGAGATTTTGGGAAAAAAGCGTTGAAAAAATCATATGAAATTTTATAAATCACTTAAAAATCAATACCTTAAACGTTTTTTGGAGAAAATGAAATAAGCCATCAGGTTTATTTTACTTTTTTTAATTTTTACAAAAAAAAATGTCAAAACCCTTCGACCAGTTTTTTCAAAAAACTGTTTTTTTGAAAAACTTTTTGAAAATATATTACAATATTTTTTTGAGTATACCAACTTCTAGCACTTTGTAGTTTTTATCAGAAAAATAAAACTCTAAAAATAAAGATTAAACCGTTTTTTTGGAAAAAAACAAAAATTGAAAAAAAATTTTGAAACTTTTTTAAAAAACTCAAAAAAACTTTTTTTGAAAAATTTAAACATTTTTATTATTTCTTTTATAAAAGGGCATCTACATTAAAAATTTCATCGAAATCCGTCAAGCGGCTTACGAGAAAATCGGATTTAAAAAAACCGGTCCTATGGGAGGTACCGTTATAAGACTTTTCCTGAAAAATCTATTCCAACCAAAACATAAAGCTTGCACATAAAACACTATTCAGAAAGTTTTATCAAAGTCTTAGGACCCGTTTTTGAGAAAAAAATAATTTTTCACTAAAAATCGTATGGCAGGTACCGTTAGTTTTAAAGCTAGAATGCTAATTCCAAAAACCCCTCTGTTGGACGTCATAATAATACTATCTACCAAGTTTGAAGCAAATCGGTCCAGCCATTTGCGTTTAGGCTGTAGGTGCCGATACAGATGGACGGACAGACAGACAGGCAGACAGGCAGGCAGACAGACAGACAGACAGACAGAATTGTTGGACCCATTTTTTTAGGCTTCTCTATCATCGTAATGTTATGTTTGATTGCCCAAAATAATTTTTTTTTACGAATGCATAACTTGCCTTATAGTAGGTACCTATAATCGCAAGTAAAAAGTCGAATTCCATTGAGAAATAAGGTCGAACACTATTTTTTGTAAAACTGATGCCACAAAAACATTCGACCTTATTTCCCAACTTTTGGAAAATAAGGTTGTTGACTCGGTTGCTACAACTCTGTTTTCTATTTTTTGCGGATTGTTGTACCGATTTAAATAAAAAGTAGCTTGTAATTTATTTTATACTTTTCTTTATTTCTTTTCCTTTTCTTTAAGATGATACACCGATGATGAAAAAAAACTGAATGAGAATAAATTTTTGGCAGATGGCCCTTTTTATAAAAGTGTCTTACAAATTCAATAAAGTGACATCTACTCCGAAATATAATGGCTTACAAAAAATCCAAATCAGCTAGGCGGGCGGCTCTCTTACACGGAAACTTATGATGACATTAGCAGTTGATATCTTTCACATACTTCAAATACTGCAGAAATCTTTATGTCGATTTCCATGGGTACAATTCATTAAATGAGTTAAACATTCCGCCCGCCTTGCATCCTCGGATGTAAAAAACTAAAATTGAATATAATTTAGAGAAAATGATTCATGAGTTACTAAGTATTCGTACATTTTATAACTACGATATTAGTGCATTTAATATAAGTTATAATGACATATATAAGTGGAATAAATGAGGTTTCAGAATCCATAAGATAATAAATTATACATATTTGGTTAAATGAAAGTTAAAAAAAGATTTATAAGTGATAATTTAAAGAGAAACAAATTTTAATCTGAGGGAAGAACGCACAATTTGGCGATAGAACGAGTTGTGATTCCACTCTGGGTTTTGACATCGGCAACACGTACTTTATTATCGGGACCGCGGTAGACCTTTAAGACTCTACCAAGGCGCCACTCATTGGGAGGAAGATTCTCGTTTCTCAGGACCACAAGATCGTTCACTTGAATATCCCTTTGAGGATATTTCCATTTATAACGTTTGATAAGCTCTTTTAAGTATTCTTCCTTCCAACGCAGGCTGAATTGATGATGTATGATTTTTAATGTGTTCCATCTACGTATGAGATTGATACTCTTATTTGATTCGGACGGTTCGGGGGGACTTAACAATGGACCACCTCTCAAAAAATGTCCGGGAGTTAAGGGGATGAGATCTTGGGGATCGTCGGATATTCTGGATATGGGTCGCGAATTGAGACAAGATTCGATGCGAGCTAAAAGGGTAGCGAATTCTTCGAAGGTGTATTTGGAGTTTCCGGCTACTTTTTTAAAATGAGTTTTGAAACTCTTAACTCCTGCCTCCCACAAACCACCCATGTGAGGAGAGCCAGGAGGAATAAAATTCCAGTTAATTTTGGCAAAATTCAAGGAGGCGTCTGGGGAATAGCCAACAAGAGCTTTATGGAAATCTGAAATTAATAGCTTTGAAGCACCAACAAAGTTTGTACCATTATCGGTATAGATTTTGGATGGGATTCCTCGTCGAGAAACGAAACGAGTGAAGGATGCAAGGAAGGCTTGTGTGGAAAGATCACTGACGGCTTCCAAGTGGATAGCCTTGGTGGCAAAACAAACAAACAAACAGGCATAACCTTTTTCCAGTCTACAGCTTCGGCCATAATAATTTCGTATTATAAAGGGACCAGCGAAGTCTATACCAATATTGGTAAAAGGCAGACTTAACACTGTTCTTTCAACAGGCAAAGATCCCATTATTTGGGTGCGGACAGTTTTCTTGTACAAAACACAAGACTTACAAGTTCTTATGCATTTTTTAATTAAAAGTTTCAATTTGGGGATCCAATATTCAGAACGCACAATACGGGTCATCAATTGAATTTCCCCATGAAGTGACAATTGATGAATATACGCTACTAAAATTTCGGAAAGATAAGACTCATATGGGAGTATGATAGGGAAACGTTCGTTATACGACAAAGTGGAAGTAGCAAGTCGTCCATGGGAGCGAATTATTTTATGGGAGTCCAAAAATGGGTTAAGAGTAAGGAGAGAACTTTTTGATTTTATTGGAGTCCCTTGATTTAAAGCTTCAAATTCGTCTGAGAAAAATTGTCTTTGAGTAAATTGAATGATAAGCAGTTTTGTTGAAATGATATCTTCACGAGAAAGAGCTTTTGATTGATAAGTGCTTCTGAGTGGATTTTTACGACAAGAATACCAAAAACGAACCATGTAGCTTACAACCCTAACAGCTTTATGCCATGATGAAAATCGTCGCAGGATTTCATTCTCGAAATTAGTACACAAACGTGTAACATTTGCTTTGATTGGTTTATATTCGAGGACAGTGTCATCAGGGGGATGAAGAAATTCACTTGATGGCCAAGTTTCTTCAAGGTCTTGTAGCCAATAAGGCCCGTTCCACCAGAGTTTGTTTGATTGTAAATCATACGGAGATACACCACGGGTCGCTAAATCAGCTGGATTTTGCGATGAGGAAACATGATTCCATTTCAAACCAGATACATTTGATAATATTTCTGAGGTTCTGTTTGCTACATAAGTTTTCCAGGTGGTAGGTGATTTATTCAACCAGGCTAGCACTATCATGGAATCTGTCCACAATTTGACATCGATTCCTTTAAACATTGTAAATTGATTGAGAAGCATTCGGATCATCCGAGAGAGAAGAACAGCCCCTTGAAGTTCTAAACGAGGAAGTGATATTGAATTGACTGGAGCCACCTTAGATTTAGCCCATAATAGATGAGATGAAATCTGTGCGGAGTTGTAGTTGATTCGAACATAAACTGCAGCTGCATAAGCCTTCTCCGACGCATCACAAAATCCATGGACCTGCATAATTGTCCAAGGAGTGAAATCAACCCAACGAGGAATATTGATTTTTTGGATGCCAACTAAGTTATCTTTAAAGGATTTCCAACTCTTTTCAGAAGATTGTAAAAGATTCTCATCCCACCCAGTTCGATCTTTCCAAATTTGTTGCATTAAGATTTTTGCTGTTATAATGATTGGGGCTAACCAGCCCGAAGGATCATATAGTTTTGCAATAGTTGATAACACTGATCGTTTTGTAATGGAAACATTAGAGAGATATTCAGAATGAAGTGAAAAAGAAAAGGTATCAGCAGCAGCATTCCACCGAATGCCCAGGGTTTTAGTTGAACTATCTGATTCTAATTTTAAAAAATCTTTATTAAGAAGGTGATCACTTGGAAGATGGTTAAGTAACTCAGAGTTATTTGCCGTCCATTTTCGAAGGTTGAATCCGGCGGATTCCAATGCGATGATGAGTTCCTTTTGGGCGTTTTGTGCAGACACAACATCATGAGCACCCGACAGGACATCGTCCACATAAAATTCGTTAGCCAAAATGTTTGATGCCAGAGGAAGAGATGTCTTGACATCTTTGGCTAATTGGTGAAGAGTGCGAATAGCCAGATAGGGAGCACAGTTAACTCCGAAAGTTACTGTGTTAAGTTTGTAATCGTGGATTTGTTGATCAGGACTAGGGCGAAAGAGAATACGTTGGAACTGTGAGTGATCAGGATGGACGAAGATTTGGCGATACATTTTTTCAATATCTCCATTGAAAACGTATCTATAGAAACGCCATTTGAGGATTAAAAATGTTATGTCGGTTTGAAGAACCGGACCGGGATACAGAAGATCATTTAAACTATTGCCGCTAGATGACGCGCTTGACGCATTAAATACAACACGCACTTTCGTAGTTGTACTTTGCGGTTTTAACACCGCATGATGAGGTAAATAGAATGATTCAACACTATTTCCATTCGATAGTTCATTAGAAGTAGTGGGCGACATATGATTTAGGATGAGGTATTCGGAAAGAACTGTTTCATATTCTTCCTTAAGTGCAGGTTTGGACATCAAAGATTTCTCATTACGGATAAATTGTTTCATCGCAGTGCAACGTGAAAACCCAAGTTTTATTTCATTGGATGATTGTTTAAAGGGAAGCTTTACGATATATCGACCAGTTGAGTCACGAGAAGTCGAGTTTTGATATAAATCCTCACAGAATTGTTCGGACGGAGTAAGAACAGTGGTCTGAGGCAATTCCTCCAGCTTCCAAAACCTTTCAATGGCTTGATCTAGAGTTGGTTCAGTGGGATAAGTGACAAAAGTCGAAAAAGTTGAAACAATCGGAATATCTTCATAGGGTCCCAACAAAACCCAACCAAAAACTGTATTCTGTGCCATAAGTGAGCCTAAAACATTTATTTTCAAACCATCCAAAATTATATGTGGATAAAGATCAGCTCCAATCAACATATCAATACCAGAACATTGATAGAAGAGAGGATCTGCCAACGGAAAATCAAAATTGTAATCTGATTGTGATAGTGTAAGTGAAAACGATGGTAAATTACCAGTGAGCTTCTTGAGAACCAAAGCTTGAACGTGAAGATTGAAATCTTTCACGATATTTGAACACAGCGTTAAAGAACAGAGTTTCGAAGCCGAAGCAGTAACAGTAGAGCTCATACCGCATATTCGTGCTTGCGTACTCTGAGTAGGTAACCCTAGACGTCGTTGGAACTCTTCGGATATGAAGGAAACTTCTGAGCCTTGATCCACCAAAGCTCGCAGATTGAAATCAATTCCCTGGTGATGTATTTTTACTAGCGCTGTGGCTAATAAAACTTGTCGATTTCTTCTTGAAAACATGACGTTGTGATAAGTGCTTGAAGTGGACTGTATTTGGTGTTGATCAGATGGATTGAGTGAAGTGAGTTGAGACGACGAAGCACGATGAGGTGACGCAGTGAGATTAGAAGACGAAGTGAGGTGAGATGACGAAGATGTTTGGTTTGGTGGTGCAACTTGATTTGATGAAGACATAAGTAATTGAGGTTTTCGTTCAAAATGCAACAAGGTATGATGCTTACCTTTACAGCGAAGACACGTATTGGTACTTTGACATTGGTTAACATGATGCGTAAGAGCAAAATAATTGAAACAAAACTTGTGCTTCCGCACGACACTATGTCTGTCATCAACACTCATTTTTAAAAATGTAGGACAAAGCCGAAGAGGATGTGGTTTATCACACACTTGGCACGTTGAAAATGTTTTCACATGAAAATTGCGAATCGATTGGGTTTTCCTAGTGGAAATAGGCACGGGTTTGTCCAATGGTTTAATAATTTTGACAGTTTGTTTCATTTCCGAAACACTTTCGAGGACACGATATCGATTGGTTAAAAATAAATTCATAGATGCCCAAGTGGGAATATCAGCGGGCTTAGTTAATGAAGCTTCCCAGAGATTGAGGGTGATATCTGGAAGTCGAGAGGAACAAATATAAATAATCATGGCATCCCATGATGAAGTTTCGATTTGATATGACTTGAGTGCTATTAGGGCATCGTTGATACTACTTTGTAAAAGTTTTAACGCCTTTCCCGATTCAACTGAAATTGGTTTTTGGGTTAAGAGAATTTGAATTTGATTATTTACCAAAATCCTTTTGTTTTCATAATTTTCCTTTAAGGCTTCCCACGCAAGTTGGAAATTATTATCGGTTAAGCCAAATTTGTTAACTATATCAAACGCTTGATCTTTAGTTTTGGCACGAAGATGGAATAGTTTTTGGACCTCACTCAGCTTGGAATGATTGACGTACACGGCAGTGAACATGTCTCTAAAGGATGGCCATTCGAGATAATTGCCATAAAAATCTTGAGTATCACACGCAGGAACTTTAATATGATGAAAACTTTGTAAATTTTGTGACTCATTAGCACTTTGCTTTGAATCGATGGAATCTTTAACTATTTCCTTAGCAGGAGGCTTAAGTGACTTCAGGAAGTCCGAAATTGCACTTGTGCATGTAAAATATGTCGAAGCAGCACTTTGATATTTAGCTTTCACCACACTGAGAGATTCTTTCAACTCTTCGTCACCACTTCTAATGCATGTAGTGTATGTTGTTTTGACTTCAAGCCATAAATCGATCAGTTCAGCCTGATAAGCTTCCAATAAGGAGACCGAATGACTGGCACCTGGTTTTGTCATAAAGGCTGCGTGAAATTCGACCAATTGGTCGGACGCAAAAATTAAATCGTCCAAAAGTGACATTCTTCCCCCCCCCCCCCCCCGAAAAGACAGGAACCAGACCAAAAAATGTTTTTTTTTTTTTTAACTTAAAAAAATCTCTACTAGCTACAATTCAAAAAGTCCAAATAATGCAATACCGAAAAGGGAATACCTTTATATATACGTATAATAAATTATATTTCACCAATGATTAAGTGTTACTATTGAAAAATGCACTAATAAACAGTTATAGAACATACCTTGTCTTATAAATTGTTAATTGTATTGCAATAAGTCACGAGATAAATTTTATTATGCCCACAAAATGGCGGCTTGCTTGAAGTATGGCACTGAAAGATTCCAATAACTTGAATTTAAAGATGGCTGAGGACAGCGGCGATGATGAAGATGATGATAATTTTCCTGTTAGTTTTTCACAAGATATATATAGATATGTGCACACTTTGCACGTTGATATGTCGCAACAACGACGATGAAGATGATGAAATAAGTCCAGGTAAATTTTGTTATGCCCACAAAATGGCGACTTGGATGATTGATAGCGTTGAAAATTTCCAAAAAAAAACTCGAAGATTGATGGAAATTAATTTAAAGATGGCTGACGACGGCGGCGATGATGAAGATGATGATAATTTTTCTGTTAGCTTTCACAAAAGATATATGTGCCCACTTTGCACGTTGATATGTCGCAACAATGACGCTGATGATGATGAAATAAGTCCAGGTAAATTTTATTATGCCCACAAAATGGCGACTTGGATGAAGGATGGCAACTTGAAGATTGATGGAATTTAATTTTAAAGATGGCTGACGACGACGGCGATGATGATGATTTTTTCACAGTGTGTGCATATGCATACATTAATGCAGCACAAAATGGCGACCTGGATGGTGCCACGATCTACAGATGATGGTGGCAACAACGACGAACATGAGATGCCAGCGTCCACGGCGATAATAACTTTCCTGTTAGTCCTCACGAAACACACGTGCACACCTTGCACGCTGATGCGTCGCAACAACGACGATAATGATAACGACTCCAATTGCGTCGCCTTTCACAAAAAAATGTGTTAACGCTGCACGTTCACGCAGCACAGTATTGCGCACACGATTGGTAGTTGATACACAAAAACGCGCACACTTTGCACGTTGATACGCCGACGAAGATGATGATTGTTTTTCACAAAAACAAATGCCACGTCGCACGTTGAGATGCCGATGAAGATGATGAGCACGATGCCTATAGATTGTTTTACCAAAAACAACTGCCACGTCGCACGTTGAGATGCCGCTGACGACGATCTAGAACACATGTGCACACTTTGCACAACGAAAAGAATAAAAGACGATCAATTCGGCTCGATAGGATCAAAAATGTTGACTCGGTTGCTACAACTCTGTTTTCTATTTTTTGCGGATTGTTGTACCGATTTAAATAAAAAGTAGCTTGTAATTTATTTTATACTTTTCTTTATTTCTTTTCCTTTTCTTTAAGATGATACACCGATGATGAAAAAAAACTGAATGAGAATAAATTTTTGGCAGATGGCCCTTTTTATAAAAGTGTCTTACAAATTCAATAAAGTGACATCTACTCCGAAATATAATGGCTTACAAAAAATCCAAATCAGCTAGGCGGGCGGCTCTCTTACACGGAAACTTATGATGACATTAGCAGTTGATATCTTTCACATACTTCAAATACTGCAGAAATCTTTATGTCGATTTCCATGGGTACAATTCATTAAATGAGTTAAACAAAGGTCGATTCTACCTTATTGCCTTCTACCTTATTTCACGGCACCCAACCTTTCATCCAAAAGGTATTTCAAGGAAGAGTACCCGACCGCCCTCATGTCACTCGTTTTAAAAACAAGAGGAGAGTTGCTGCCACTGAACTTTACACCACACAGAGATGAACGCCCAGTAATCTGCAGTCTGTGTAATCAAGGAGAAAGAGAAAACACTTACCACTTTCTTTTTAGATGCCCTATCCTAATGGAAACCTAGAGGAGCTTTTTCAAGAAGAGTTTACTCAGCGAAGACGAAATGTTCAGTATTCTCTACGGTGCTGATTGGAAAATTTTATTTCAGTTTGTCAAGCTTGCGCATTTCTACAGAAAAGAAATTATTGAAGAACTTTTTTAAAAATTAATTTCATACATAAAGTTTACAATTTTCAACTGGCAGACGGCTTAGGCCTTGCTCGAAAATGTAAGTGTATTACTATGAGTTCTGTAAAACTTAAGGAAAAATGAATTATTTATTAATATAAATCTTATTAATCGGTGCCGTGCAATAAACTCAAAGTCGTATGCAATAAGGTTGAAGCGGCTTTATTTCCATTTGTAATTGGAAATAATGTCGAATTGTACCTTTTTTAACTGTCGACATTATTACCATAGCGAATTGGCAATAAGAGCGCGAAAGAAGGGAAATAATGTCGAATTCAAAAAAATCAGCCGAAAAAGATGGAAGGAGGGTGTGCGGACACCGGGAAGAAAGGGGGGCCGGATGCCCGGACGGCGTGGGCCGCGCGCAACCGGCCACACACACCGCCCGCATGGACCGTCGTCCGCCTGAGCCGTCCGGCCTCCTTCCTTCCCGCTGTCCACCCACCCTTTTTAATTTTTATTTGTCCGCCTTGTCTTCCCCAAAAACTGAACGTAACAAAATATAATCGCTTCTCGCTTCTTACCACGCTATGTAAAAAGAAACCACAATGAATATATTAAGAATTCCTTCTCATGTCATGTCAGCCTTGTTTTCTAAAATTTTCAATAGGAACCAATCAAATGGTCAAGCTAATGTCAATAAAAATTGATGCTTCAACATGTGTATGTATTTAGTATAGTAATTGCAAAGAATTTTTAAATCATACCTTTTTCCTTTCTTCTAACTCTTCTTACGGCATTTTAAATGACAATATATGCATAATATTATATCATAGCTAACCAACATAATTCACCAATAGAAATTAAGCTCATCCATTTTTTAATCGTGCAGCGTTTTGGGATTGGGTCTTCTGAAAATTAGTCTTTTTGAACTATGGTTCTTGAGATTATGAAGGGCCGCCGATTTTGTCAATGCTTTTTTCCAAAATCTCAAGGCCCAAGACCATTTTAACAAATTAGAGCAAGTTCGTACGACCCATTCGTGCACTTTTATAAGCCCGACAGTCGGTACTGTCTGAACGCGATCCATCAGAATCGTTGTGTTGTCCCTGGTTCGAATCTTAGCCGGGTCCAAAAATCACTTCTCTTTCTATTTTCTCTCTTTTTTTCATTTTTATGAGATCTGGTTTCGAATGTGTTCTTAATTTGCGGTTGTACTTTTTGAATCTACGATTTTATTTTTTATTTTTCTGTTTTAATGGAGCAGTCGAATTCAGCTCCTCTTTTTGCTTTGTTTGGACCTTGTGGGAAATTATTCTATGCCAAATGCCAACTTATCATTTTATGGAAGAGATCAATTTTTCAAAAATTGCTTTATGGTAGTGTACAATCTGTTATAAAGTGTCTCTTCCCAAGTTACTTTTAAAATGTCGGCTCGGATGAAATTTTTAAAATCTCTAAGTGTTGATGTTTTGTATAAAAATTTTAATTCGGGTGGCAATGGTACAGTGGATGTAGTGCTTGGTTGCTAACCTAAGAGTTATGGGTTCGAGCCCCAGCCTGGGCAGCAATTTTTATTTATTCCCCCAGTTTCAACTGGACGCCACCCGTGGGATTTGCTTTTGATAAATATCATCTTATTCTCAATCCATTGCACCAACAAAAATTCTTTCCTATCTTTCTATTCCTTCTAACTAATGCCTTGCAGTTTGCATTTAAAAGACCTTGGGTCTTACAGGCATATAGTTAAAATTATTATTATTACTAATTCAATTATTGAAGCTAATGTGTCTTTTCTATTTCTTCCCCAATTGAAACTGTGAATAAATCAACTTCGGTAGATCCTTTTGATTCTGATTCCACACATACTTCACCCTATCCCTGAGTAAAAGGGGGCGGGAAGGGACATCATCTTCGACAACTCCTTTCCCGGCCCAGAAGCGCCCAAACTCCCAGTGTATTAACTCACATCCCCGTCCTGTTCTACTGTATCGAGTAGTTCAAATTCCAATAACAACAGCGGCTCTGAACCTAAAAAAAAACATGCATTCCCATATTAGTATTTGTATCCCGACTTGGCCCTGAACTCCAAGCCAATAACATAATTCAACATCTTATTATCAGTTACTGCATTTCAAGTGCGTCATCTATAAAATGCACTAAAATCAGCTAGCCTGACCGTTTTGTGTCATCTTTTAGGATAGCTACTTTTCCTTCTTTATTCGGTTCTGTCTGCGACAGTCAATTTTGGCCTCCCGGAACACTTGTGAGAGAATTTGTAGTTCGATCAAAGAATCTAAGTAATCAAATCGCTAAAGTTCCGGCTCTAAGAAACTAAAAAGGATTAATCTCTCTTATCAAAATGTAAGAGGGCTACACAGCAAAACTGCTGAAGTTTTTAAAACTCTCAAGCATTTCCACATGATATTTTTGATTTTATAGAAACATGGCTCAATAGTTCATTTTTGGACACAGACATTGTTTGGCTGTAAAGCCTTTTTATAATTTCTTTTAAATGAGTTTAATCAAGAAATAAAAACACACAATTTCTCTTCGATTTACACACTTTAATTTTCCTTTTGATTTTGATGATGACAACAATGATTTACAAGAATGAATATGACATTTCCAAAACAAAATATACATGAAGTGAGATGCAGTTTATTGTTGAATAAATAGAGTTTTGCATGCGCTTCATTGCTAGTGCGTTTGACTTGACGTCACGTTTGGCTGCATTCAACATTCTCCCCGGGCGAAAGAGGATTTTGGCGAGTTGTAACTTCCTTAATGATTGCGGCAGCATATTAAATATCTCATTTGCTTCTCGTGTCTTCGTCAACATGAAAAAAAATATTTAATTAATATTTTAGCAATGAATAAAAAAATCATTTAGGCAGCTCAATTGGGTAGGTACGCAAAAGTGCCCATGTAACTCCCATTTGTTGTTCCAATTCAGATAATATGTCATCGAGTGGCGATGAAGAAGGAGGCAAACAACAACAAATTGACTTATTTGTTTATGAATGAAAATTTTCCATCCAATGTGGCGTCCGTTGGTTTGTTGTTGGTATTTTTGTTTTGTTTTTATTTTTAAGTGCGTTTTTGTTATGTTTAATGTATGTTTTATAAATCGCGCGGTATAGTGTGTTAAGTATCGTGGATTAATTAAATGGCTAGGTAAGTAAATGATTATCTGACTTATAAGTTATTTACTTTGTTTGCATTCGTTTTAAGTTTGTTTGTTTACGAATGTGTTGTTAGTGGGATTAAGGGTGGTATTAATCACTCTTTTGTAAATTCCATCGGAAAATTAGTGTGACTTGGGCCGTTTTAAATGTTTGAAAGTTAGAAATTAATTGTGAATTGTGTTTTGTTTTTTTTTTTTGTTGAATTGAATTGAAATATTTGATAGAGAGTGGACTGTAGTTATGATGAATTTGAATGTATGAGGTAAAATGATTGATGCTATGATGTATATGTGTAGGTATGTGAGCATGTGAAGGGATGATGGGGGGCATGTGAAGACATTATACGATGTTTGTGTGTATGTGAGCATGTGAAGACATGATGTGATGTTTGTGTGTATGAGCATGTGAAGACATGATGTGATGTTTGTGTGTATGAGCATGTGAAGACATGATGTGATGTTTGTGTGTGAGCATGTGAAGACATGATGTGATGATTGTGTGTGAGCATGTGAAGACATGATATGTGGGTGTGTGGGTGTGTAGGTGTTTGTGTGTGTGTGTGTGTTAATTCTGAGAAGTTGGATTAGTTTGACTATTATTAATCGGAAGAGGACACAGCTTGGTTATAGGTCTTTTTAATTCACCATGTTGCGTTTTGAGTTTGGCTACTCTTGGAAGGTCATCTTTCCAAAATCCAAAATTCGTCCCAAATTCCATTTCGTCGGTGGAAGTCTCTCATCTTTTATTAAAACTAGATATCCAATTTCAATTTTAGGCTGTGGCTTGAGCCATTTTGGGCGTTGTTGCAAACGTGCCAAATATTCAGATTGCAAGTGATGCCAAAAACCTTGCAGACTGAATTGAATGGCTTTCCATCGATCTACATAACTCGTTTTTGAAATTGTAAGATCCGGCTCGGGTACGGTGAACATTTCTGCTCCAATTAAGAAATGTGCTGGAGTCAACGCTTGGAAATCGTCGGGATTTTCTGTTAAGGGACAGAGAGGTCTCGAATTTAAACACGCTTCAATTTGTGTTAAAAGCGTGGTGAGTTCCTCGAAAGTGAGTGTCCCGTTTCCGACAACTCCTTTAAAGTGGTACTTCACACTCTTTACTCTGGCTTCCCACAATCCTCCAAAGTGGGGAGAAGCAAGAGGTATAAAGTTTCACTTCGTTCCTTGGGATGACAAGACTTCAGCAACAATTTTCCAATCATGGGTAGCACCTTTCAAAAGACGACCAAGTTCTGCTTCAGCTCCAACGAAATTTGTGCCGCAATCACTGTAGATCTGGTTACAGACTCCTCGTCGTGATGTAAAGCGACGAAACGCAGCTAAGAAAGCTTGGGTGGTGAGATCACTCACCGCTTCAAAGTGAATGGCTTTCGTTGCCAGGCAGATGAAAATGGCTAAAAAGCCTTTGTAAGATTTCGCTCCGCGGCCTTTCCAAGCTCGAATACTGATCGGCCCAGCGTAATCAACTCCTGTATGACAGAATTGTCTGGAGATAGTCACCCTGGGCGATGGTAAATCTCCCATGAGTTGATGAGCTGGTTTAGTCTTATGTCGATAACAGATGACACAACTGTGTATATATTTCTTAACCGCTCGCTTCGTTTGAAATATCCAGTACCGTTTTCGAAGAAAACCCATCATCAGTTGTATCCCTCCATGAAGAGTCTTCTCATGTGCTTCCTGAAGAATAAGTTTGGTAAAATGATGATTTGATTCCAGAATGATTGGATTCTGTTGATCATAAGATAGGCTAGCGTTCTTCAGTCTTCCACCGAAACGAATAATTTCGTTAGAATCTATGAAGGGATTTAAAGATGCCATGCCTCTGGATTTTGAAATACCATTAGGAAACATTTCTTGTTGAGCTAGTTTCACTAACATTCTTGATGAGTCACTAAGTTCCTTTGGTGGTATAGGTCCAGTTTTCCATTTAGGTATGCACCTTTGCGAGTTGTTGGTAAAACGTAATACGAGAGCGACAATGCGTATCAATTTGTTTATTTCAGACGTTTTATTCATGAGCTCGTTTATTGGACATATCGTCTGTTCGATATGATGAACTTGGACTGTTGGCTGCGGAGGACATTTAAAATTCCACAAATCCTGCAAAAAATCGGGTCCATTCCACCACAATATGTTGTCCAGCAATGCAGATGGGAGAACTCCTCTGGAAACGATATCTGCAGGATTATGATGAGTTGGAATGTGTCTCCATATTTTGACTGGAGTCAGCCGTTGCATTTCCCCAACTCTATTCCGAACAAATGTATCCCATTTGGTTGGGGATGCTCGAATCCACGAAAGGGCGATGGTTGAATCCGTCCAGGCAAGACTCTTCAATTTTTGTTGCCTAACACTTGACAGGCATGGTCCAGAAGCTTGGCTAACATAACAGCGCCGCAAAGTTCTAAACGCGGAAGACTTACTGGTTGTACAGGAGCAACTTTAGATTTAGCGATAAGGAGATGCATTTTCGCTTGACCTTTGTCATCTTCCACTCGTAAATAGACTGCTGCTCCGTATGCTTTCTCCG
Source organism: Platycheirus albimanus (assembly GCA_916050605.2). Lineage (NCBI taxonomy): Eukaryota > Metazoa > Arthropoda > Insecta > Diptera > Syrphidae > Platycheirus > Platycheirus albimanus. The sequence goes on along the minus strand of OU696697.1, from coordinate 65,040,713 downwards.
ATGCGTCACTGAAACCATGCAGTTCTACTCGGGACATGTCACCTCTCGTTTGAACCCACCTTGGAAATTGGATCTGGTTAATGGCTAGCAAATCTTCGTAGAAAATGGTCCACTGCTCCAAAAGTTGTGATTCAATAGTTTCATCCCAAGCAATTTTCTTCACCCATAGTTGTTGCATGAACATTTTTGCCTTTACAATGCAAGGCGCGATCCAGCCCATCGGATCAAACAAACGTGCGATAGTTGATAAAATGAATCGTTTTGTATGCTGCAGATTGGAACATGAATTGTAACAGAAAGAGAATTTATCAACAGAAGGAAGCCAGTGAACACCGAGCATTTTGACTCGTTCTGAATCTTCTTGAGAATGTTGATTCCCGTTCTCCAGGTGGAATGCTCGCAAGTAATTCATCAGAATTGGAAGTCCATTCCCGTAAGTGGAATCCAGCTGTCTCAAAGGTCAATTTAATTTGTTTTATTTTCTCTTCAGTTTCTGCCATGGTGTTTCCTCCAGATATCAAGTCATCGACGTACATCTCATCCTGGATCATGGTGAAAGCAAGTTGATTGTTCCGATTGTCTTCTGCTAATTTGTGCAACGTTCGAATCGCCAGATATGGTGCGGCCGCTATTCCAAAGGTAACCGTATTAAGTCTGTAAACTTTGATAGGATCTTCAGAATTATTCCTCCACAGGATCAGCTGATAGTTCCTGTCCTGATCCGCAACCCAGATCTGACGATACATTTTTTCAAGATCCGCTGTGAAAGTGTATCTGTACAGCCTCCACCGAAGAATAATATCACAGATATTTTGTTGAAGCGCAGGTCCTACCATCATGACATCATTCGAAGAAACCCCACTTGATGTTTTGAAGGAAGCATCAAAGACCACCCTCAGTTTTGTGGTTGAACTGCTTTCTTTGATGACAGCGTGATGCGGCAGAAAATAATGTCGATTGTCTGACAAAATCGTTTTATCAACTTCGTTCATGTGACCTAGTTCCAGATATTCTTCGGAGTTGTTGATTTCCTTCAAGACGTCGCTCTAAACTTTGGAATCGACGTAAATCACCTTGATATGAATCGCCCAAAACCGGAGGAACGTTTCCTTTGAAAGGCAATGCTACTTGATAGCGTCCATTAGTTCTCCGTTCAGTGTTGCTCACGAAATGATTTTCACATTCAAGGTCTTCAGTCCTTTGAAACGGCTTAAAGGGCGTCTCTTCCAATTCCCAGAATTTTCGAAGTTGGGTCTCGACATCTACAGTCTGCATGAAACTTCTGACTGGTTGACTTGATTCGCACACTATTGGGGCTTTTCCAAATAAGATCCAGCCCATTGTTGTCTTCTGCATGACCGGCATCAACTTATCTGTTGGCTGAATCAAATCCGGCAACAAAAGTTCGGCTAAAACATCACTGCCAAGCAAAAGATCAATTTTTGATGACTTCAAGAATTCAGGATCGGCAAGCACAAGTCCGTTGAGATGAGTCCAATTCTCAACGTGAAGGCTCCGGGCCGGCAAATGCCCAGACAGTGACTTAAAAATGAACCCTTGCATTGTTGTCGCAAAAGAGGAATGCTGCGAAGCAAAAGTGATGTCTACCACTCTTAGACAGGTGCCACTGCTGACCAAACCCAACCCGGAAACCTCCGTATTAGTTGATTTCGATTTGAGTTGAAGCAACTGGGCAGCACACTCCGTGATGAACGATGCTTCAGAACCAGAATACAACAATGCTCGCAGTGTCAACCACTCTCCCAAAGAAGACTACTTTCACAAGTGCGGTTGCTAGGAAAACTTGTGAGTTTTTGGTTGGAAAGCTGTAATGCGAGTGGTGAGATGCAACATTGTTTGTTGAAGACGGTTGTCTATTGGAGGTATGAAATGAAGGAGCCTCTGCGTTCAAAGAAATTTGATTAAAACTCTGTTGCTGTCTTGGATTGTTTGGATCGCTGAGAACTGTTGGTTGCTGTATTGGCTGAAAAGAGTTATTGTAATTCTGCTGTATGCGTAAAGGTTGTTGGTTTGGCTGAAAAGGAATATTATTTTCATGCATTAAAGTGTGATGTGGTTGTTGGCAATGATAACACCTACGACCACTTGGACAGTTATCCGTTGCATGATTATACCCCAGACAGTTTTGACACAAACCTAGTTTATTAATCACCTGACAACGCTCGGTAACACTCATTTTCAAAAATTTATTGCACCTTCTAACGGCATGTTTATTTTTATGACAGAATTTGCAGGTAATTTTTAGTTTATCAGCTTGAGTATGAGCAATAAACGTCTGCTTGTGTGAAGGGTTCCGAGATGTGTTGGATGTACTTGTAGTATGTTGCTGATCAACCGCTTCTAGAGTCCGGAATCGTGTCTCCAAAAAAGATGTGAACTCCTTAAAGGTTGGCAACTTATTCGGTTCTTCTCTGGCATTCAGCTTCTCCTCCCACATCTGCTGCGTTTTACCTGGTAATTTTCGCACAAGAAGAAAAATTAACACTGGATCTAAGTGACTCACTTCTATTTTTAGATTTGACAAGCTATGTACCACTTGTGTCGATGTATAAAGGAGATCTCTAATCGACTCAGCACGTTCCTGATTCAACGACGGCAGGTTGAAAAGGTTGGTCAACTGAATGTTTACGAGGACACGCGGGTGATCATATCGATCCTTTAACATTGTCCATGCTTTGGAATAGTTGTGGCCTTGAATTTTCAAGGTCAAAAGAAGCTTTTCAGCATCTCCTGTCAAACTGGTTTTTAAGTAGTGCATCTTTTGAATGTCAGACAACGAGGACTTATTTGCAACAAGGGTTAAAAACAAATCGTGAAAATTTGGCCATGTCTCGTAACTTCCGTCGAACGAAGGTATTTTTATAGCTGGCAGATGAACTTCTTCGGTTTTACAAGAACTTTCGTTTTTAGTGTCTTCATTGGATTGCTGAACGCTGCCAAGACTTGCCGAAGAATCCCAAAGCTTTGCTTGAAAATCGCAGTAATCCTCTCTGATTTTGTCATACAGAGATTCAACTTCTTCCTGCTCCTTTGTGACATCATCTTCTGACGCTAAAAACTCCTCATATACGACGGATACCGATTTCCACAAATCATCAATCATTGCGAGCCTTGAACGGACATAATTGCCAGTATTCGCCTTGCCCTTCTTTCCAAAATTTTCCACATCCCTTTTTAATTGTTTATGTTTGGCATTTAATTGTTTCGTTGCCATGTTTAGTTTTAAATAAGTGAAAACAAAAACCAATACAAAAATGTGAGGAAAAAAAATTCACTTACTTTGAAATGCTGCACAAAATGGCGATGTGGTGCTCGTTTTGTTTAAGGTTATCCCTCGTTGACACACTTTTATGATCCACACACAAATTGTCGATCGCTTTTTAAATTTTTAAAATTACTTTATTAATCGAAGGACCAAATGTTTGGCTGTAAAGCCTTTTTATAATTTCTTTTAAATGAGTTTAATCAAGAAATAAAAACACACAATTTCTCTTCGATTTACACACTTTAATTTTGCTTTTGATTTTGATGATGACAAGAATGATTTACAAGAATGAATATGACATTTCCAAAACAAAATATACATGAAGTGAGTTACAGTTTATTGTTGAATAAATAGAGTTTTGCATGCGCTTCATTGCTAGTGCGTTTGACTTGACGTCACGTTTGGCTGCATTCAACAGACATTTTTGACGATGAGTTTTCTTTTTTAAGAAAGGACCGTCATGTGGATAAGCCGAAATAATTAGAAGTTGGTGTTGGTGTGTTGATTGCTGTTCGTATTTGCCTCTCATCGTCAGTTGTCTTTTTTTCCCTTCAGTGTTGCAATGCAATTCATTTGTGTTAAGGTTTCCCTTCAACCAAATAGTCTCTTTGTTATTTATGTTTAAATTCCACCGAAAAGTTCTGCATCAGTTTTTACCGAGCCATCCTTTATCCTAGATTATATGATTGATATTTTTGGTTCAAATAGCAATATTTTACTGTTGGGCGACTTTAATTTGCCCAACATCATCTGGACCCCTTTCGAAGATGAGTCCTATGTAGAGCAGCCTTAACTTCGTCGAAACAGGAACTTCTTCTTTTGGACAGTATAACTTCTACTGCCTTACAGAAAGTAAGCTGTATTCAAAAATTTTAAAATCGAACTCTCGATTTAGTCTCTTTTTCCCTTACGCTGTTAGTACAGAAGTGGTAGAATCCATTCAATTTCTGATGTTAATATGTGTTTCGTGCACTATTTGAAGAATAAAATATATTTTCCAAAAACCTTTATGTGAACGAAATGGAAATATCGTTGAAGCTTTATCCGAAGAGATTATGGAAGTTTGTAAATTCAAAAAAAAAAAAAAAAATTATGGGTATCCAGTCAACTTTGTTTACAAAGTTCCCCTATAACCAGCTCACCTGATATACTTAATGCATTTGCAAAACATTTAAGCAAGTCTTTATTGAAATTTCACTGAATATAGACGAACATTTCATTCAATACTGCCGTGTTTCCCCCAAGCCACTTTTAAAAACATTCCTATTGATAACGATAAAGTTTCGCATTATCTTTCGTTACTGAAAGATGATTACTCTCCTGGACCTGATGGTATTCCTCTTATTATATTAAAAAATGTTCATCCAACTTAGTTTCTCCGCTTCAATTTCTTTTCCAGTTGTCCCTTAAGTCCTAAGAATTTCCTCGCGTATGGAAAAAATCATTCATTACTCCTGTCACACCAATCTTGATATTCATTATATAACTAACGGCTAATTCGAATTTAAAGACAGATATATATACATAATCTACTATCGCCAAAAATAATTAATAAGTCGGAGTTTACCTTCTTATTCACACCCACAGTCCCACAGTAAAAAAAATTTTACAAATTTTGCTTAACAATATATACCTACCTAGCTATATGCTATTTTTCTTTTTATAAAACTGTTGACACGCTCTTCACACTCACCATCGCGTGAATGAGAAATTTAATTTTATTTTCATAACCCTTCCCTATGCAGTGTAACATAAAAAAATGTTCAACAGCAAGAATGCAGACAATTAACAGAGGGTGCATGTTGATAAAATGCACGCGATGTCAGTACTAATATATGAATTCAAAGTCAGCAATGTTACTTACTTACTTAAGGTGGCGCAGACAGTCCATTGTGGACCACGGCCTCAACCAACAATCCTCGCCAGCTAGGCCGGTTCCTAGACAGTGGCCTCCAGTTGCGCACACCAAGTTGGTTGAGGCCGTTTACCACTTGATCGCGCCACCTTAGATGGGGTCTTCCAGAACTGCGTCGGCCCTCTGGGTCGGAATTGAAGACTCATCGAGCAGGAGCGCTTTTGTTAATAAGCTCCACATGGATCAGCCATCTAAGCCGCTGCATTTTCAGCTTCTTCACCAAGTCAATGTCGCTGTACACCCCGTACAGTTCGCCATTGAATCTTCTCCTCCATACTACGAGTAGATTGATACATACAGGAATGAATATCGCTCGAAGAATATTTCTCTCAAACCACCCCAGCCTGTATTCATCAAATTGTGTCAGTGTCCACGCTTCTGCCCCATACAGGAAGACTGGGATGATAAGGGTCTTGTATAGTGTCTCCTTGGTCCTTTGACAGAGGGCTTTACTACTAAGATGCCTTCTTAGCCCGAAGAAACAGCGATTGGCAAGAGTGATTCTTCGGCTGATCTCTTCACTGATGTTGTTCTGAGAGGTTATAGTGAAACCCAAATAGACAATGTCCTTGACAACCTCAAAGTTATATCTGTCCATTGTGACGTTTTGTGCGAGCCTACGTTGATGATCTACTTCGCCCGAGGACAGCATATACTTTGTTTTATCTTCATTTACAGCCAGACCCATTCGAGCCGCTTCAACTTCAATACTTGCGAATGCTCCACTGACAGCGCGCTTTGTTCTTCCAATAATGTCAATATCATCAGCATAGCCAAGTAATTGAACGGATCTAAAAAAATCGTACCGTTGGTGTTGACATGCGAGTTGCGTACGATTGCCTTAAGAATGATGTTGAAGAGGTTACATGACAGCGCGTCACCCTGTCGTAAGCCTTTCTCGACATTAAATGAGTCGGTGGTGTTCTTACCAACCTTGACGGAGCAGCGCGAGTTTTCCATAGCCATTGTGCACATTCGAACGAGTTTAGCAGGGATGCCAAGAAGTGACATGGCTCTGTATAGCTCGTTCCTGTTCACGCTGTCATAGGCGACTTTAAAATCGATAAAGAGGTGGTGAGTATCGATCTGGAATTCCTGGGTCTTTTCCAAAATCTGCCGAAGTGTGAAAATTTGGTCGACGGTTGACTTACCGGGCCTGAAACCACACTGATAGGGGCCAATCAGTTCACGTGCGAAAGGGTTCAGACGTTCACACAGAATGGCCGACAAAATTTTATAGGCGACATTTAGGAGACTAATTCCTCTGTAGTTGGCAAAGCTTAGAGTATCTCCTTTCTTGTGGATAGGGCACACAATAATGAGGTTCCATTCGTCAGGCATACTTTCATGCGACCAGATTGTACAGGTGAGTTGGTGTATGCTCCTCACCAAGTCATCTCCCGCTGCTTTGAAGAGTTCAGCCGTAAGATCATCCGCTCCAGCAGCCTTGTTGGACTTTAGTTTAGATATTGCTATCCGAACTTCTTCTTGGTCGGGAGGACGGAATTGTTCATCATCACCCAAATCGAATGGATCATTCTGCCTGACAGCGATTAGTTGGTTGTCTTCGCCGTTTTACAGTCTGCAGAAGTGTGCTTTCCAAATTCTCAGCACCGACTGTGTATCTACAACGACATTCCCACCCTCGTCTCTACATGCTTCCGCTCGGGCTTCGTAACCTTTGGACGAATGCTATACCCTTTGGTAAAACTTTCGAACATTGCTTCTGCCGTAGCACCCCTCAATAGATTCAACCATTCGTTTTTCCAGTTCTCTTATTTTTCTTCTGAAAAGCCGATGTTCCTCTTTCCTCTTTTGCTGGTATACCGCACGGGAAGCGATCTTGGCAGCTCTAGTTCTGGCATTCAGAACTGCATCATAGGCTTCGTCTTTGGCCAAGTGTGCGAGCCTGCACTCATCACTGAACCAGGTGTTTCGTTGTGGTCGCCTAATGAAACCCAAAACATCCGTGGCTGTGGTTTTGATGGCCATTTTGCAATGTTGCCACTGGGCCTCTGGGTTTGGCGCAGGCGCCGGGCTTGTCAAGAGATAAGAGAAGACATGGTTGGCAAAGGTTGTGGCGGTCTCTTGCGATTGTAACTTCGCAACGTCAAACTTTCTCACAGTGGATGCTCGATTCTGCGGTCTGGTGGAGATCCGCATTCGCACTTAAGCTACAACAAGGTAGTCGTCCCAGTCTATGTTGGCCCCTCGGAAGGTGCGGACATCTATGACACTGGAGGCATGTCTGCTATCAATCGCTATGTGATCAATTTGGTTGACGGCATTTTGATCGGGAGACCTCCAGGTCCCCTTGTGTATATTGAGGTGTGGGAAGTATGTGCTAGCTAAGATGACACTTCGCCCCGCAACAAAGTCGATTAGCCTGTGTCCGTTACCGAAAGTGTTGTCGTGCAGGCTATGCTTTCCGACTTTCGAGCCAATGTTACCCTTTCCAATTTTGGCGTTGAAGTCACCAAGAATAATCTTAGTGTCGTACTTCGGGCATTCAGCATACATCTTCTCGAGGAGACCGTAGAATTCTTCTTTGGTCGTGTCATCTTTTTCCTCCGTGGGGGCCTGGACGCAGATCAGCGAGATGTTACTGAATTTCGGTTTAATGCGGGTTGAGACAATGCGTTCGCTTATGCCACGAAACCCTAAGACTTCTTGTCTAAGCCTTCCTCTTATCACAAATCCGCATCCAAATAGCCGCTGTTTTCTAGTCCTGTAGCACTTGCCGTTGTAGATGTCACAGTTTTTCATCCTCCTTGTGCCTTCATCATCCCATCGCACTTCTTGGATGGCTGTGATGTCGGCTTTGACACCATCTAGGGCCTCCACTAATTGTTCGGCGGCACGTGGCCTGCTAAGGGTCCGGACATTCTACGTGTAGAACTGAAATTCGTTGTCCTTGTAGGGTCATCCATATCCGAGAGATTGGTTGTTTCGGAACTTAAGGTTTTTTACGTGGTATGGAAGTTACCCCGACGCACAACCCCCAACCTGGGGGACCAGGCCCTATGCTGCTCTCCTAGGACAAAAGGAGCTGGAGAAATCCAGAGTCAGTAACCCACTACGGGGATGCGAGAGCTACCGTTGGTTCTATATGGGCTCATCCACCACCTTCTCTATTTCACTACCCTGACTAATAGTAGTGAAAGGACCCCGCCCTCGCTTGCTTTCTGAGGGGTTCGTTCAGAATAAACTGCTACCCAACAAGAGAAACAGAGGAGCTTTATGGCAGAGCAATTATAATGTTGCTATTTTTCTGTGATCAACACTCGCGCCTTTAAGTTCAGCAAGTCAAGTCCGGGTGGACAAGACCAGTACCCAATGGCTACCACTAGGAGGTAAAATAAGCACAATTGATGCGTATGAGACAGTTGCAACGCTGGGCATCGCAAGGTTGATACCAATCAGGGTGAATAAGGTAGATTCATACAGCATCCAGCCACCACCACTCAAACCAATATTCTGAGGTATACATACTACAACAGCGCGAAATTCGCCTATGAATTTAAACTCTTTCGGTTGAGTGTTTTTTGTACTATGTTAAAGTTTGGCACTGGCTTCTCTTTATGAGTGAAATCTTATCACTCGTTTGGCGTGATGAGACCAGTGTTTGAAATTGAAATATGGAAATAATGAGTGATGATGCGAGGACTAATGATGAAGTTTATGGTTTGTCGTTATTGAGTGAATCTTTTTTTTTTCAATTTTCTTCTCTTTTTTTTGTTCTTGCCTGCCAGTTTCCATTAAAAAATAAAATGCACGACTAGGTCGCACGAACTTGCTCTTATGATAAGCAATATTAAAAAAAATTAAATAATTTCCAAAATTCTTTTATTTTTTAAATTAGTTTAAGAGTTTTCTCGGGAAAACTAAGTATGCAATAAAATTTCAAAGCTTTACGTCAATCTAGGAAAAAAAATTATTGAAAATCGTTGGACCAGTTTTTTTTTAAAAGGTTATTTTTGAAAAACTTTTTCAAAAAATATTTAGAAATTTATTTGAGTATGCAAATATATGGCAATCTGTAGTTTATATTTGAAAAATAATTTTAAAAAAAATCAATGTACCCGTTTCCAACATATTTCGAAAACCAAAAATTTTTTGAAAAAATTATAAGAAATCAAAAAAAAAAGTTTTTGAAAATTTTGAAATGCCATATTAATAAAATTAGGAATGACTTCCTGTGGCCAAAATTTTATTGAAATCGAATGTATAGTTAACGAGAAAAATTGATTTGAAAATACTGGTTCTATGAGAGGTACCGTTATTAGACAAATTTTGAAAAAAAAATTCAAACCAAAAGATAGATTTTCTTGCAAAAATAGCATTCTGAAAGTTTTATCAAAATCGTTAGAGCCGTTTTTGAGAAAATCAATTTTTGTCTTCAAGATTGTATGGCAGGTGCCGTTATTTTTGGACCTAGAGCAAAAATAAATAAAATGCACGACTGGGTCGCACGAACTTGCTCTAATGTGTGACAGTGGTCTTGGGGCTTGAGATTTTGATAAAAATAAATTTTTCTAAATTCTTAAATAAATACTTAAACTAATTTGAGCTGAAAAAAAAGTACGCCATTTTATTTCTTTTGTAAATTTGAATTTATGAGAATAAATTTATAAAAATCTGTGGAGCGGTTTTTGAGAAAAAAAGTTTTTTTTGAAAAACTTTTTGAAAAAATTTTCCAAAAAAAATTCAAAAACGCCAGTTCATAGGTATTCAGCAAATACATTTATTTAAAAATTTTAGAAAAAAATTTAATAAGCAGTTTTCAAAATATTAATTTTTTAATTTTTTTTAAGAAAATGCTTTTAAAAATACAAAAAAATATTTTTCAAAAATATTGGTATGTAATACAAATTGAGCTACCTACAGCTATATGTATGTGAAATTTCGAAAGAATCGGTTTAGTCGTTTTCGAGTTAGTGGAAAGCAAAAAAAACGGTCCTATGGAAAGTACCGTTCTTAGCCATTTTTTAAGACTTTTTTTTCAACCATATGATTGGTCGTACCTAAAAAGCAACACTGATTTTTTTAAATAAAAATCGTTAGAGCCGTTTTTGAGAAAAATAAGCTTTAAAAAAACGGTTGTATGGCAGGTACCGTTATTTTTTGAGCTAAAAAAAAATTTCAATTTCCCCTCTGTACAATACCTAAAAAAGTCTATATACCAAGTTTGAAGCGATTCGGCCCACCCGTTTGGGCTGTAGGTCTACATACAGACAGACATACAGACGGACAGAATTTTTAGACCATCTTTTTTCGTCTTCGCTATCACCGTAATGTCATGTTTGATTGTTATCTCAAAAATTTTTTTTTCGACGAATGCATAACTTGCTTTATAGTACCTACAATCGCAAGTAAAAATATGTTCCAAGGGACGGCCAAATAAATTCTAAATACCAAATTTGAAGCAAATCGGCCCACCCGTTCAGCACCCAGAGGCGCGAACAGAGAGACAGACAGACGGACGGAATTTCCAGACCCACTTTTTTCGACTTCTCCATCATCGTAATGTCATGTGTGATTGATATCTCAATTTTTTTTTCTGCACGAATCCATAACTTGCCTTATAGTACCTATAATCGCAAGTAAAAATGATGTTTTGACTAATACAGGCTACAGGGTAATCGGTGTAAGGTTGTTTAAAGAGCTATAGCGAGTAGGTTGAGACGTTGAGACAAGAAAAACATCTTATGGGAGAGGGGTCTTTTTATCTCCGTTTAGCCAGGAGGCGCAATTTTCTAAAAAAAACATGACATAAGTTAGAACAAAAATTTTTGAAAAATAACGGTAGCACCTACAATGGATTTCCATATTTTTTGTAAAGCTGGAAATCTCAACAAAAAATCCTAGAGACATACGGTTTTCAGTGTTGGAGTTGAATCTAATAAGAGCATTGAATTTGGACAACAAAAATAATACTTAATGAAGTAAAATTTTGAAAAAACAATTAGTTTGAACATTTTTTTTAGCTTTTTTTCAAAATTTTGCGTTTGGAAATTAATATTTTGAAAAAAATTTATAACTAAATATTTTTAAAACAAAATAAAAGAAGAGGTTTTTGGCTTTACAAAAAGGTATAGCATGGCGTTGTAGAAGTTACTGTTATTAAAAAAAATTCCAATTTAAATCATGTTTTTAGAAAATTCCCCCTTCCAGCTTAACGTAGGAGAATAGATCCCCCTCCCACTTGATTTTTTCTTGTCCCAACCCAGCCTTCTCCCTCTAGCTGTTTGACACACCTTAAGTGAAGCTTATGAAGCTTTCGCTAGTGAAAATTCACAAACTGTACGTTACACAACCTACCTTAAATATTATATTGTTGTCCTTTTTAGAAAATCTATACATAAATAGGCAAGCAGTTTTTTTGTGGTACCAATTGCGAGGTGGTTACCCAACCGATTGAGATGATATATATGTCGTTGGAAGGGTATTACTGAGTAGGTGTGCTGGGAATATTTTGTTTTGTACTTTGTTTGTTTTTTTTTTTTTTGGAAAATACAGGTGAAAATGTCTTGGTGTTTTTTTTAAAATATTTTTTCGTATAAATTCGCTGTAAAATTTGTTTCCCATAGTTTTGAGTTTTGAGATCATAAGTTAATATGATTTGTGTGTACCTGCTGCCTTTGTGAATCTGATTTTGTTGGTTTTTATTGAATTTATGTTTTGTCTGCTTTTTATTTTTTTATATTGTTGCATCTTGAAGTTGAAGTCTTTTAATTTTTTTAATGAAAATAGTACAATACTTATATTTTGTGGTTAAGGCACTCATATGTATTGTTCCAGATTGAACTGAACTATAAATACTACATTTTCTTATTTAACTTCTTTTAATATGGCAGTGAGGTTACCTAAATGTGATTTTGCAAAGCAATTTTGACAGATCAAAGTTCGGTTTTTGTCCCGAAATTCTGGGATTGGAAATTTCATTCGGGATTGTATTCCCTACTTGAGAACAACCTAGGCCATAAGTTAGAAAGTTTATTTAAAAGCCCTTATAAAGTAACCAAAATTCTTGGCTTCCGGAAATTACGCCAGAAAGATTTTTTTTTCTGGTCTAAAATTGGGAAAATAAGCCAGAAATCAATCGTAATGTCATGTTTGATTCTCGAAAAATTACGAATGCATTACTTTTCTTATAATACCTATAATCGTAAGTAAAACCTGGCTTTACATAAAGGTAGGGCATGGCATTGTATGAGTGACCGTTCTGTGTTAATTATTTTTTTTCCAATTTAAGTCTCTCCCGGCTAAACGGTGAGGATTGTATTTTGTATAATATGTCACTCAGGGTAGAGGGAAAGCACTAATAGAGATAGGCAAATTCGTCGATTCTCTTTTAACCCACAAGATGCGAATTTGGACACCAACTTGCATAAATATGTATAACCCCATATATAAAAAATATATAAAAAATTAATATAAACACATTTTTTGCAGATCCAAATAAGGTGCGCCATCTATCGACGAACAACTAAGCTCTAGAATATCATGGGAAGCAACAACAACAATTAAAATGGTGGAAATTGTTGTTGTTGCTTCCCATGGTATTCTAGAGCATAGTTTTTCGTCGATAGATGGCGCACCTCAAGTGGTAATACTATAGTTTATATATACAATGCTGGTGGCAACTAATACTTAAATTCAATAATATTAAGTGAATAATAAGCTTAAAATCCACTAAGACCCCTTACCACTGGTGGGGGAATTCAAAGCAGCGAAACTCTAAATAAGAATAATCCTAAATAAATGATGAATTTCTCCATGGTTTTCGGTGTCTTTTCTTGGTCTTTTTATTTTATTCGGCGGCAACAACATCGAGTGAGTTGTAATGGTCAAAGTCAATTACCCTTGCCCATGAAAACATGTTCTGATGTTGTTGTGGCTTCTTTTTGTAATGCCGGCTTTGGAATGTGACTACATTTTGTTTGTACCTATAATCGCAAGTAAAAAATTTAGATTTTAGCTTTTTACAAATTATTATAATTTGTATCTATACCCATCAAAACCAACAAAAATGTATTGTTACATTTAAATAAACATTTTATTTTTCCTGAATAATTCCTGAAATATCTAGAATTAGGCATTTTTGCACTTATTCCATTTTTTTTCTGAACGCCTCTTATATTATATCCTACTAATATTATAAATGTGAAAGTTTGGATGTTTGTTGCTCAATTGCTCCAGAACGGATCAGGATAAAATTTGGCCCAGAGATAGATAATAGTCTGGAATAGCACACAGGCTGCTTTTTATCCTGATAAAATGTATGGTTGCCGTATGATGATTTGTTTTAATTTTACACGCCGGAACGGCTGAACGGATGGAATTTGGCACAGAGATAGATTATAGTCTGGAAAAGCAAAATGTATTGTTCCCGTCGGGTAGATTTATTTAAGTCTTTCCAATCACGCCAGAATGGCTGAACGCATCTGGGTGGAATTTGGCACAGAGATAGAATATAATCTGGAATAGCACATAGGCTAATTTCTATCCCTGTAAAATTTATGGCTTCCGTGGGATAGATTTGTTTTATTTTTTCCAATTACATCAGAATAGCTGAAGGGATCTGGATGAAATTTTGCACAGAGATAGATTATGTTCTGGAATAGGATATAGGCCCTTTTTATCCCGGTAAAATGTATGGATATCGTGGAATAGATGTTTTATTTTTTTTACGTAAGAACGGTTTAACGGGTGAACTTAGGTATGTAGTGGTAGTTTAGGGGTCAGAAAATGACATAGGCTTATTTTATCCCAGAAAAATGCACAGTTTCTATGGTATAGCATACGTACATGAACCATGTTTTTTTTAAAGAAATTGAAAACAATTAAATTTTAATAGAACAGAAATTTTATTAAATGTCAATATGGAAACAAACTCCAACGGCAGAAGTAAACAAAACGAAACAAAAAAGAGTAAAAAAAGAAGTTTGAAAGATTTTCGGCCCAATGAAAAAGTGTAGTATTATGCGGGCCTTACACCACGCAATATTATTGCTTAATACATTGGCTACAACCTACAAATATCGCGTGTAAATGCGGCGTCTTTACACGATGCAATATTATTGCAAAATATTATTGCCTTCTTCAGTTTATTCTGTATCGGTTCGTTGCTGAAAGAAGACAATGCTGTGTAGAAACGATTTTTAGTGTACATATGAATCGGATTTTTACCTACTACCTGAATGCACTTCAATTATTTCAAACTTCATCTTTCTTATTTATTCGTTGGTCATGTTTGTATTTAATCAAATAAATAGTATGTTGCAGGAAATATTGAGTTTTGCCTATAATTAAGCCTTACACGGCGCAGTATGCTGCGCAATATATTGAAGAAGTTCCAAAATATTTTAAACTTTTTTAACATTCCACAATAATTGGGGCAAATCGAAACTACTGCACAATAATGCTTACACGATCAATATTAGACGTTTTTCTTTTTTTATTCAGAAACGAGCTCTGAACAAAGTTCAAGTATATGGAGCTCGCTCTGAGCGTCCTCTGAACTAAGTGCGTTCAGAACGCTCTGAACTAATTATGAAACGAATTTAACCATTTGGCTGCTGTCATTTTTGATATTTCAATTTTTTTTTGATGACAGCTGTAAATAAAAAAATTTAGAAATCATTTAGGTATGTTTGTATATCTTGATTGTTTTCGATAAAATTAGTGAAAAGTTGTGCAAATGAAATTATGACCGACCGACGACGTAGACGTTCCCACACGGGTGGTATTATAATATAATAATTATTCTCTTTTTTGTTGCTTTTTTTTATACATAAATGAAATGTTGCTGGGAGTTCTTCCATTCATAAAGATTATCACGCCAAAAGTGTTTTCTTTTTTTGGTTTAATTTTATTTTAATTAAAACTAACGACAACGAGCGCTTACATGCGGTCTCCACTAGCGACAAATCGAAAGCGTGCTTTAAAGCTTTCTTTCACAATCGCAAATGGAGACCATCATAGCAGCTATATATCAATAGGAAGCGATACAAATCATGCTTTCATCGCAAACTATTTATCGCATACTACACGTACATATATAGCTTTGCTATAATAACTGTCAGTTTTTGTATTTTCATTCAAATTTAATAGTTTGACGTGCGAGTAAATTTGGTTTTCCGAGGTACCTATTGTTCTTTGTTTTGTTTTTATTTAAAAATGAGTGATAATTATTCTCAATTCGAAAGTTTATGTAATTATAAAAGTGTAGAGTTAAAAGGCTTGATTTGCAAAAAAAAAAATGAATGGATTCAAATATCAAATGAGTTCGGGCGAAGCGTTGAAGAATTTAAAAAAAAATTAAATATTAAATAAACTCATATATTTAAAAAAATGAAAGTTTATAATTCCAGAAAATCTGAGTCGTATCGAGCATCTCGGGTTATCGCCCTAATCTCGTTTATTTTGAATAATTAAAATTTTTAGATTCAGTGATTGTTTTGAGCAATTACCCGTTAGATGAACTGATTAGTTGCTATTCTCAGCTATACTAAAAAAGTAAGCGATGAAAAGCCCAACGAACAAAATCTGACAGTTCTTCTGCTATCTGCTCTCTGCTATTGCTTTGGCTTCTGCGATACATTTATCGCTAGTGGAGACGGCGCGTTAAAATAGAAGAGTTTGTTTTAATATTCGAGTACAAGAGAGTCGTCCTAGTACCAAGTCAATGTAGCTCCCATGCACTAGCTATGCTTAAAGTACATACTCTCAAACTAAAGATTCAATATTATCTTTGTTTAAATTCAATTCATAAGAGCCTTCAACACCAACTCAACAACTTCCTGTGAAGAAAGGTTAGTAATTATTTTGATAGTCTCAGCCCAGCTCAGCACTTAAATCTATAGAAAAAGCAATTATAAGACAAATAAGAACTCACGTGACGAAATATGGATAAATTATTAATTATAAATCAAGGTTATGAATTATTCTTCGACGCAAGTGAAGATGAGGACTGGGAAGCGAAAACCCGAAATAAAATAGCAAGAAATTTAAACTCCGCCGAATGCGTTATACCAAATTTTTCGGATAAACCCTTCAAACAACATTTCCGAATGAATCCAGAGGTTTTCGAAGCATTGTGCTGCGAAATACACGCTATGGGAGTCTACAAGTACAAAAGCCTGGAAGACCAACCATTTTAATTGAGAAGCAACTGATGATTACCTTGTGGTATCTGGGAAACCCAGAATGTTTGAGCTATGTACATGTACATGTCATCGACTTGTTTTATGAAACTATTTTAACCACTTTTATTTTAGATCAATTGCAGATGGATTTGGTATATGCATTGCTAGTGGTTGGAGAACTATATCCAGCAATTGCGACAAATTGATTAAGTTAAATGGAATTAAAAAATTCATTCGATGGCCTACTCAAGAAGAAGCTACCATAACGTCCGAATATTTTTTAAGAAAAACTCGCTTCCCAGGTTGGTTTAAAATATTTTGAGCAAGGTTTAATCAAAAGTAAGATAATATTTTTTTCAGGGATTATTGGTGCAATCGATGGATCGCATATAAGAATTCGAACCCCAATCGTTTCACATTAGAAATTCCTATATAAACCGAAAAGGTTTTCATTCTGTGTTACTTCAAGGTATATGTAACCAAAATTTGGAGTTCTTATTTTGTTATACTGGTGAGGCCGGCTCTATCCAAGCGATGCAATGCTGCTAAGAAGATCTGGACTAATAAATAAAATTGATTAAGGTTCAATTTTTTAATTTTAAAACGTAAACAAATAATCAAAACCTTATTTTAGGCGAATTCTATATCAGCGAAGACCAGCATTTATTAGTAGACACAGCATATCCACTTCAACCTTGGTTAATTATTACATACAAGGACAATGACCACCTAAGAGATGTGCACAGGAGTTTCAATAAGATGCAGGGTTAAAATTGAGCGTGCTTTTGGTTTACTTAAAGGAAGATTTCGAAGATTTTTTTTTAATGATTCGCTGAAACCAACTTCTATTGTAAAATACATTATTGCTTCATGTGTTTTGCATAATGCATATCTGAAAAAGCAATGACCTTATAGAGGAATTCATTATTATTGAGGACAACGATAATGATGCTGAAGATGACTATGATATAAGTTTTGTTGATATGCCTTATGCACATTCAAAAAGAGAACATTTACTTAATTTGCTATTTTGATGTGTTAACGAATGAAATAAGCTACTAAGCATTTAAAAACCAGTAAAAATAAAAAATATAAAATATTATTTTCTTTCTTCATACATGGAATAAAATCAGCTAAAATGATACTTAATTATTAATGCTTGAAAAGAAATGTAACTGCGAATATAGTGTCAGTTCCAATAAAATCAAATCTTGCACCGAAAAAGATTTGGAATTGCAAAAAGCGTGTTTTGGACTTGAGAACGCCCACCAATCAGACCATATATTGACTTATATATATAAAAATGGATGCGTGTATGTTTGTATGTTTGTATGTTTGTATGTTTGTATGTTTGTATGTTTGTATGTTGTCTATGGACTCTTAAACCGCCCAATGGAACTTTATGAAATTTTCAGGGTAAATATAGTTAAGTCCAGGGATGGTTCCGGTGAAGGCTTGATTCCGATCGGGTGGAAGACAAAAATAAAATGCAGGCTTTTAACATTTTTTGGTAATTTTTTTTTTTTTTTTGGTTTTTTCATAAATATTTTAGCGGTTTGAAACATCAGCGAAAACTCCGCAATTTCCGATCGGGTGGAAGACAAAACTAAAATGCAGACTTTTAATATTTTTTGGATGATTTTCTTTTTTTTTAATTTTTGATTTTGTTCATACAATTTTTAGCTGTTTGAAACATCAGCGAAAATTCCGGATGGCCGATCGAGTGAAGGACACAAAAAATGCAGGCTTTTAACAACTGTTGGTTCAATTTTTTTATAATCTTTCTATATATCTATCTATATATATAAAAATGGATGTGTGTATATTTGTATGTTTGTATGTTTGTATGTTTGTATGTATGTTGTCTATGGACTCATGGTAAATAAAGTAAAGTTCAGGGATGGTTCCTCTGAAGGTTTCGTGCCGATCGGGTGGAAAGAAAAAAATGCATGGTTTGAGCACTGGTTCAATTTTTTTTTTTGTATAGTTTTTTTGGTTATTCTCATAAATTTTTAAGCGGTTTCAACATCAGCGAAAATTCCGGAATGGCCGGGTGGAAGACAAAAAAATGCAGGCTTTTGGCAAAGTTTTTTTTCAACTTTTTTATAAAAATGTACATAAGTGTTTTTTTGGGCGTAGCAACGCGCGCCGGGTACCGCTAGTGTATATATAAAAATGGATGTGTGTATGTATGTATGTTGCGTATGGACTCCTAAACCACCCAATGGATCTTTATGAGTATAGTATAGGGATGGTTCCTGTGAAGGTTTGGTGCCGATCGGGTGGAAGGAAAAAAATGCATGCTTTTAACAATTTTGGTTCAGTTTTTTTTTTTAATTCTTTTTTGGTTTTTTTCATAAATTTTTAAGCGGAATGCCCGGGTGGAAGACAGAAAAATGCGGGCTTTTGGCAAAGTTTTTTTTTCAACTTTTTTATAAAAATGTTTTCCTTTCGTTGAATAAAAGCATCATATTTATGGAACTAAGTCGAAAAAATCAAACTCTCAACGAACGTGCGTGTCCATTTGGTGCAAGAATCGTCCACCCAAACATTTTCCAAACAACTTTTGAACATCGGAAAAGGAGTTGAATTGCACAACAAATGACATTTTGTTTTCCCAAATTTCTGTCAAATGCAGCAAAATATTCAAGCCACAATTTATCAATGTTATCATGTTCAGTTTAACAATCAAATTAACTGCACTTTGTGTGTATGCCAAAATATTTGTATATTTATACACCAAAACGACCAAAAATATTGCTTATCCGCTAGCATTGAGATAAAATATATAAATAAATTTAATTTCACATTAAATACACATAAGTGTTTTTTTTTGGGCGTATCAAAGCGCGCCGGGTACCGCTAGTTGACTTATATTTTAACAATTGTTACGTTCATCCAAAAAACATAGTAAAACGGTATGTTTATTTCGCATTTTCTGGAGAAAATCAAGAAATTACCATAAAAAAATTTAACAGGCTGGATATCTTAAAACTGAGACAAGATATCAAATTTACTTAAACGAATTTACGAAG
Organism: Platycheirus albimanus; assembly: GCA_916050605.2. Taxonomy (NCBI): domain Eukaryota; kingdom Metazoa; phylum Arthropoda; class Insecta; order Diptera; family Syrphidae; genus Platycheirus; species Platycheirus albimanus. The sequence goes on along the minus strand of OU696697.1, from coordinate 65,021,327 downwards.
GCTATTATTTCCTAAAATCAAGACCAAAACTAAGTTCCTATCGTTAGTACTAAAAGCGCAATAATGGTTAATGTAAGTCAGGGTACACCAAGGTAAACCTTTTCTTAAATCTACAAAAAATGATATCAAAAATTCGACTTCACTCTTGAAAAATTTGGATTTTTCCTGAGAAACACGCATATTAGCCTCAAACAGTTTTAAGAGAATTCTGTCTATATCCCTAAGATGCTGTTCCTTTGTTTTTGAGAAAACAATCACGTCATCGATGTAGACGTGACAACAGCTCCCAATTTCATCCCTGAGAACATCATCAATGGCTCTTTGAAAAATGCTTGGCGCGTTTTTGAGACCAAACGGAAGTCTACAAAATTCAAATTTGCCATTGTTAACAGAGAAAGCTGTTTTTTCTCTGTCTCGCTCACATAGCCGTATCTGGTGAAAACCAGATTTCAAATCTAAAGTTGAGAACAATGAGGACTGTCCCAAGTTTGCAAGTATAACCGATGTGTCCGGAATAGGGTATTTATCACTGATGGTTTTGGCATTGATTTTTCTAAAATCTATGACTAGCCTCATTTTCCGACTTCCATCTTCGTTAAAGCCTTTCTTATTAACAACCCAAACAGGGTTATTGTACGGCGATCGGGATGGTCTTATAATACCGGCATCGAGGAGATCGGTAACTTCTTGGTTGACGAATTTGACAGCCGCCTTTGGATAGGGATAAGCTTTTGAATAAATGGGTTCATTGTCTTTTGTTCGAATCGTGGCTACTACTTTTGTGTTATAAGGCAAAGATTCGTTTAAATCAGCAAAAACTTTACGCCTATTATCTAAAATGAAGTCAAACTGTTTGCGTACATCCGGGGGTACTGATTCATTGTCAATCGAAATGTGATTAACGTTTCTGCAATAAAGATAAAAAAGTCGTTCATCTTTACCATCGTATCTTATGATTCCGTTTTTCAAATCCAGTTGGGCTCCTATTTTATGCAAAAAATCGTAACCGATAATGCCGTCAAATTTATTAAGTTGAGGAAGAATGAAAAACGGTGCATTCTGGTTGAATAAATTTATAATGCATTTAAATTCAATTTGATTCGATCCGTGCAGAGACTTAACAATAAATGGAGTTTCGACTGGCTTGATGCCTTTAAGGTGATTTATGTTTTTGATGTAATTCTTGGCCGCACCAGTGTCAATCAAAAGTTTAATTTCCTTCCCTCCTAATGTTCTGCTAATGTAAGGTAGGAGGGACCTATCCCTAAAAAATTAATTTCATCTACTACCTCGAGTTCTTGATGTTCATTTCCCTCATTTTCGTATGAAAATGAATCATCATCATTATACTCGTAGCTGTCATTGTTATAATCATGCTTATACTGACCTATATCGTTTTGTCTTTGCTGACTTTGGACTAAGTTATTAACTCTTTGAATTTTATTTTGTGGTCGCTGTGTTGATTCATTGTTTGCTAAGAATGGTCTATTGCAAGAATATTTATCAGAGGGGCCTGGTCTTTTATTGGATGGTCTATTGTTGTTGTTGTTGAAATAAAGATTAGAAGGTTTTTCAAATGAATTAATGGGATTTTGAGTTGGAGATCTGTAACGGGAAGTTGATGGGTCTACTTCCATCGCTTGCAATCTGGGTTGTTGGGACTGATCATGCGTATGATAATGGGAATTATAGGAATCATGTTTTTGATTTCCTTGAGTTGGTAATCTTATTGGCCGTTCATTGTAATAAGCAAAAGAGTTTGCGAAATTGTAACGTGTTTGATTGGCTTCTAATTCCTGTGCAAGTGCTAAAGCAGTTGACATATCTGCAGGCCTAGACGAAAACAAAATATCGCACATTGGTTTACGCAATCCAGAAATAAATGTTCTAAGCGCATCCTGTCTATACTTAACATTAAGAGAAGCAATGACTTCACCATTACCTTCATATGTCATCAAAGTTTTATTGATGATCAATACAAGTTTTCGCTCAACTGCCTCATAAAACTCAATAATAGATAATCTTCCCTGCTTAAGAGTCGACATTTCCTGTTCGATAAGGTAAATTGGCCGTTTGTCAGCATAAGTAAAATCAAGCCGACTTATAATTGCCTCAAAATTAAGAACAGTGTCAAAAGAAGATAATACTACGTCTGCAGTTCCTACAACTTTGTTTCTTATTAAAGCTACAGCTTGGTAATATTTAGAACTACCTTCATAACCTTTGAACATTCTATGAGCAGCAAATGCAGCCTGCCGCCAGGAAACATAACTGAGTTGATCACCTTTAAACTCTGGAAGAGATTTTACTAGGTCTAACGTTTCTTCACATTTAATATTGGGATCAATGGCTACTGGTTTATATTCTACGATACTTGGCGGGGTTTCCAAAATTGAAAGTCTGTTCGTTAGTTCATTGATGGTAGCTTCAAAAGATTGTTTAGTTTGCACGACTGCAGCTTGAACAGCTACATTAATAATTGCGCGTATTTGCATTTCATCCATCTTTACTCTGTTTAGTTTTTTCTTTAAGTTCTTTTGAAGTGGGATATTTTATCAAGCCAAACAAAAATATTTTTCAAATGAAAACAAAATAACAAAAATTCTCCTTAAGTGTTTTGACTACTTTATGGACAATATGAACTTTTAATATTTGTTTAAACAAATTTCTTATTTATAATTTTAAAAGGTTATTTTACCAATATTCGAAACATAATAATTAATTGTAAATAAATATTAATTAATCAATAAATATAATCAATATTTGAGATTTTATAGGCTGACTCAAACTCATAAAGCATGCATACGAAATAAAATGCACTACTGGGTCGCACGAACTTGCTCTTATGATAAGCAATTGCGTAGTGGCTGCATATATGGATATTAAAAAAAAATTAAATAATTTCGAAAATTCTTTTATTTTTTAAATTAGTTTAAGAGTTTTCTCGGAAAAACTAAGTATGCAATAAAATTTCAAAGCTATACGTCAATTTAGGAAAAAAAAATATTGAAAATCGTTGGACCAGTTTTTTTTTAAAAAGGTTATTTTTGAAAAACTTTTTCAAAAAATATTTTGAAATTTATTTGAGTATGCAAATATATGGCAATCCGTAGTTTACATTTGAAAAATAATTTTTAAAAAAATCAATGTACCCGTTTCCAACATATTTCGAAAACCAAAATTTTTTTTGAAAAAATTATAAAAAATCAAAAAAAAAAGTTTTTGAAAATTTTGAAATGCCATATTAATAAAATTATAAATGACTTCCTGTGGTCAAAATTTTATTGAAATCGAATGTATAGTTTACGAAAAAATTTGATTTGAAAATACTGGTTCTATGAGAGGTACCGTTATTAGACAAATTTTGAAAAAAAATTTCAAACCAAAAGATAGATTTTCTTGCAAAAATAGCATTCTGAAAGTTTTATCAAAATCGTTAGAGCCGTTTTTGAGAAAATCAATTTTTGTCTTCAAGATTGTATGGCAGGTGCCGTTATTTTTGGACCTAGAGCAAAAATAAAAAATATGTTCCGAGGGACGGCCAAATAAATCCTAAATACCAAATTTGAAGCAAATCGGCCCACCCGTTCAGCCTCCAGAGGCGCGAACAGACATACAGACAGACAGACAGACAGACAGACAGACGGACGGAATTCCCAGACCCACTTTTTTCGACTTCTCCATCATCGTAATGTTATGTGTGATTGTTATCTCAAATTTTTTTTTCTGCACGAATCCATAACTTGCCTTATAGTACCTATAATCGCAAGTAAAAATGGTGATTAATTGTAAATAAATATTAATTAATCAATAAATATAATCAATATTTGAGATTTTATAGGCTGACTCAACTCATAAAGCATGCATACGAAAAAATGTTTCTGAATTTTAATATTATTTTTTCGATGAATTCAATTTTTTAGTGAAGGACACAGATATAGCTGTATTTTTTGCAGTTTTTTATTTTTTTCTTTTTAGTTTATTGTTACTTTTCTGAACTTCAATATTATTTTATTTTTATGAAATTTTTTGTTCATAGAAGCGATGAATACAATTTTTTAATAATGTTTAGGACACAGATAACTGTATTTTTTGCAGTTTTTTTTCTTTTTAGTTTACTGTTATTTTGCAATAATTGTTTTACAATTAAATTGGCTTTTAAATTGTGTCAAAAATCACAAACAACTTTTTGGTTTTTCCGTTTTCAGATTATTTGTTTCTGTACTCACAAATCGTGGAACTTTGTTCTTAGTTTTTTATTGGTCTTTACGAAGGAAAATTGAAAAAACTTTCGTCGGAGCACGTTGGGCGCCAGTAAAAGGAAAAACGCTTGTTTAATTTTTAGTATAAATTTTATTTTGCTCTCAAGAATAGTTCTCGTGTGACGGCTTTCGTTTGACAGACTACCAGCATCCAAGATGAGAATGGTCCAGCAAGAAGTTAGTCTTATCGGATTAACGTAACGGTTAGAGGATTAACGGAGAGTCGTTTAATAGAGACCAGAGAGCCTGTAGTCAGCAGGTGTTGTTTTTCTGTGCAAATCCAACGGTTACTTGTTTATCAGATTTGGATTTTTGATTATAGGTACAGGGTGTTAACTTATAGGAGCCACCATTTAAAAAAGAGAAACTGAAAAAAAATCAATGCCATCTGGTAGGAAGCTATAAGGAACTATACCAAACAATGTTTGAGTGAATTCGATGCAACCGTTGACAACTTATGGCCATTTGAAAAAAAGCCGTTAAGAGCACATCTCCGTTATTTGCATTTTTAGCCAAAAACTAAGAACGCAGTTCTCTTAAGAACACTAAAAGAATATAACACACAAAGTTTAATCAAAATCGTTAGAGCCATTTTTGAGCAAATTAGAAAAAACCAAAAAAAGTTGGCTAAAACTGAACGGCTCGTTGTATGGGAGCTACCATTTAGACAGGCTTCACTGAAAAATGTATAAAACCATCATATAGAAGACTATAAAGAACTATGCCAAACGAAGTTTGAGTCAAATCAATCGAGCCGTTGCGAACTTATGGCCATTTGAAAAAAAGCCGTTTAAACCTGATTTTCGTTACGACCATTTGAGCCAAAAACAAAAAACGCAGTTTTGTTCGAAATGCTTAAAGTTAGCTAAATTTTAAGTTTAATTAAAATCGTTAGAGCCGTTTTCGAGAAAATCCAAATTGAAAAAAACCGTTACTTGAAAGGTACAAGTTTGAGCCGGGCTAAGACGAAATAAAAAAAATCTCGACAACCGTTTTTCTTGAAACTGCTATATATCAAGTTTGAAGAAAATCCGTCAAGCCGTTTAGGCTGTAGCATGACGTGAAAAAGCGCACATCCGCACAGACGCACAGACGCACAGACAGACCGACGGACGGTATGGCGAAAACCACTTTTTTGGGCTTCTCTATCATCGTAATGTCATGTTTGATTAAAACCTCGATTTTTTTTTCTGCGCGAAACCAATACTTGCCCTATAGAGCAAGTAAAAATAAATAAATTTAATTTCACATTAAATAAGTGTTTTTTTTAGCGTAGCAACGCGCGCTGGGTACCGCTATTATATATAAAAATGGATGTGGGTTGGGTATGTATGTATGCATGTATATATGTTTGTATGTATGTATGTATGTTGCGTATGGACTCCTAAACCGCCCAATGGATCTTTATGAAATTTTCAGGGTAAATAAAGTAAAGTTCAGGGATGGTTCCTCTGAAGGTTTCGTGCCGATCGGGTGGAAAGAAAAAAATGCATGGTTTTAGCACTGGTTCAATTTTTTTTTTGTATAGTTTTTTTGGTTATTCTCATAAATTTTTAAGCGGTTTCAACATCAGCAAAAATTCCGGAATGGCCGGGTGGAAGACAGAAAAATGCAGGCTTTTGACAAAGTTTTTTTTTCAACTTTTTTATAAAAATGTACATAAGTGTTTTTTTGGGCGTAGCAACGCGCGCCGGGTACCGCTAGTGTATATATAAAAATGGATGTGTGTATGTATGTATGTTGCGTATGGACTCCTAAACCACCCAATGGATCTTTATGAAATTTTCGGGGTAAATATAGTTTAGTATAGGGATGGTTCCTGTGAAGGTTTGGTGCCGATCGGTTGGAAGGAAAAAAATGCATGCTTTTAACAATTTTGGTTCAGTTTTTTTTTTTAATTCTTTTTTGTTTTTTTTCATAAATGTTTAAGCGGAATGCCCGGGTGGAAGACAGAAAAATGCGGGCTTTTGGCAAAGTTTTTTTTTTCAACTTTTTTATAAAAATGTTTTCCATTCGTTGAATAAAAGCATCATATTTATGGAACTAAGTCGAAAAAATCAAACTCTCAACGAACGTGCGTGTCCATTTGGTGCAAGAATCGTCCACCCAAACATTTTCCAAACAACTTTTGAACATCGGAAAAGGAGTTGAATTGCACAACAAAGACATTCCTTATGTCATTGAGTTTGGTCACTATTTGTGCGAGATCCGAAATTCGGGTAGAAATTGCTCACTCATCGTTGAAGTTGCCATTTAATCTTCAAACTACTGAACAACCGACATGTAACATTGCAAAACACTCTGCAATGGAAAAAGTTTTAGTAGCCTCAAAAATCACATCTGGGACGAATGCACAATGGCGCATTTGAAGCTCTTTATCAAACCTTAAAAGATCTGCCCAATTTCGGCCGCTAAGAATAGAGATGTGAATAACTTAAACTTTATAATTGAGAATAAAATCGTTGGTACTCTGCACTCATTCGGTAGTCATCAGCTTCGAAATCTAAAACAACCAAAACTATGCGATGGAACGCGCTTGGTGATAAGAAAACTGATGGGTGATGTGATGCCCGCGACCATACTCAACGGAAAATTTAAAGATGAGTTAATTCTCATTCCGAGGATTCCAATTATCCCAACATATATGCCCTTTGAATTTAAACGAATTCAGTTCCCAATGCATCTTGCCTTCGCCATGACAATTAACAAATCGCAATTCCAATACTTGACTGTTTGTTTTCTCAACCCATGCCCACTTCGCTGAGCTGATTTCCCAATAAAAAACAGTCGTACAATTTTTCAATTCGTCAGGCTGGAGAAATGTTAAGGGAGCAGAAAGAAAACATTTGAATAAAATGCGTTTTTAAAATTTCTAACATTTTATTCTAATGCTTTCTTATAAACAACATTTTTTGTATTACCATCTTTTACATAAATAAAAAGTGCGAACGGTTTCCCTACTCTAGAACACCCAACATACAGTTGACCATGAGATATGAATACCGCAAATTTTCAAACACTGACCTTGGGCTTTATTTATAGTGATGGCAAAAGCAAGGCGAATGGGAAATTGATGGCGTTTAAAATCAAATGACAAATCAGGTTTAATCATTGGAATTCTGGGGATCAAAACATCTTCCCCTTTATATATGCCACTAGGAATCGTAGCTTCAATTAGATTGTTCATTCACTTTTTTACAGCTAGTCTAGTACCATTGCAAAGTTGAGGTTGATTAATATTACGCAGCATTATAATCAAGGCTCCAATTTTTAGAGCTAAATAATGAGGTGACAGTCCCGGTAAATCAAGCGAATTCAAAAGTTCCGTCTTGAAATTCGCTACGTCATCCTCATTTATAATTGCATCAACTCATTTGTTGGCAACAAATTGTCCATCTATTTCTTCTTAAATAGATGCATTAATTTCAGCGACATCTTTATTTTTGCCTTTAGCTCTTTCACTTAACCAAGTACGATTCTTATAGTTCTCCGAAATACTTGGAAACACATTTTGAACCAATTCTTTCTTTGAATTCCTTATACAATAGAAATTTGCAGTGTTATTTGGCCATTTGAACTATCAATGTCAACGGACATTTTTCCATTTCCAATATCCAACAGCTGCTTTGAAAATTTTGCAGCAAATGGATCACTTTAGTGAGTGTTTTAACATATATCCACAAAGGAGAACATTTAAGGCATTGACATCCGTAGTAGTCGATCGGGGTATGACCGGCAAAGTTTGTCTGAAGTCACCCGCCAACAATATCATGGCACCGCCAAATATTACTTGGCTACCTCGCAAATCTTTCAGAGTTCGATATAAAGCTTCAAGTGACTTTTTGTGTGCCATTGTACACTCATCCCATACAATAATCTTACACTGTTGCAAGACTTTGTCCATTTCAGACGTTTTAGAAATATTACATGTAGGCGCTTCGTTAAAGGCAATTTAAGTGCAGAGTGCCCTGTACGACCACCATTAATTGACTGCATACTGGCAAGTGCATTTGCAACATATGCAACATACGTAGCATACATGGTATTATTTTTTTTACAGACAAACCTTGTGCAAATAAATACCTATTGGGCAAAAAAAGAATCATTAAATTTGGTGTTGTCAAACTCGAAATATAAATGCATTTGTTGCAAATGTTGTATATTATATGTTGCATAATGATTCATAATTATGCATACATTTCAGTTATGATCAATTATTGAATTTTTCGATTAGTTGATTACATGGTGGCAAGTGCATTTGCAACATATGCAACATACGTAACATACATTGTATTATTTTTTTACACAAAAACCTGCTGCAAATAAATACCTTTTCAGCAAAAAAAGAATTATCAAATTCGGTGTTGTCAAACTCGAGATATAAATGGTCAAACATAAATCAAACTCATTTTTATGTATATTTTTTATATATATAGAAGAAGAAGAAGATAATTCATTAAACTTGCATCTGTCTTCTTATCCAATTGTATGATCTGATCTAATCTAATGAAACATGAGATTAAACTAAAATATCAAAATGGCTTCTCGAACCGGATATAGCTATTCATTTGATTCAATTGACATTTAGAAATACATATTAAGATAGTTAGTACAGGGTGGATATAAATAATATTCAATGCGTGAGGTTTACACGAGTTTTGTAAATCGATCAAAGAAAATACACTTGTCGATTTGAGGTCCAGAATTAGACTAAACTTTATTCTTCAGTCAAAAAATGTATCATGATCGTTGGTCAACGCCAACGATCATCGTTTATCTTTTAATAAATGAAAAATGAAACAAGATCCATAAGGGATTTTATGTGTCATCAAATAAACTGTTGATTTCACAGTTTAACTATAAGTTTTATATTTGGTCGTTGGTCAACGCCAACGATCATTGCTTATCTTTTTAAGATAATATGACACAAGATTCTTAAGGGATTCTTTGTGTCGCCAAACGAACTGTTGAGTTTACAGTTTAATGTTTGTAAACAATGGAAGCTCCACTGAGGATGCTTCATTGTTTATGGATAGTGGCGGGTCTTCGGTTATGTTAGATATAACTCGCCCTCCCTTTAAATTCAAGTCCCTTTGAATTTTTACAAATTTATGACAAACAATTTTTATAAGAATGTATAACAATATTAAAATAGCTAAGGCATAGAGTATGTTAAATTTAATTTTATTGTTTTTTTCAAAATTTTCTGATATTTCATCCAAACTATAGAATTTTAATGGGATCTTGATTTCTGTCAAATTTTCTGATAAGATAATTGTATTTGGTATAACAATATTGTATTTAGCTTCATAACGTTTAATGTAAAAATTATCAATTACAATTTCGCATTTTTCAAATTTAACAAAATAGTTTCCAACCAGTGAGTAGGAAAAGTTATTGCATTTATTGATCAGTACAGTTTTCACATTTATATAAGTAACATGTTACCAACGTCAATTTCTTTTATAATTTTATCTTTAAAGATTTTCTTTGTACAATTATTATAATTGTTTTTTAAAATATTTGATATACATTTATTGGTTTTTTTCATTTTTGATATTATGTTTTCTTTTTCAACTTCATATGTTTCATTATTTATGTTTACAACTTTTGTTAAATCTATATTTATTTGCTCAGAGTTTTTATTTGGTATGGGAAGTACAGTATAAGTTTTTATTTTTTCATTTAAAAAATTCGGAATTAATATGGCAAATAAAATTACATCATTTCTTATGGTTCCTAAATGACACTTTAAAAATCTTAATTTCTCACCATCTATATTAAAAAAATCAATTTCTTCGTTCGTCAGAAAGAATCTATTCATTACATTATGTGTGTTTTTATATCTTTTTCTCTACAGTATAAACTTATTAGACTGTTGTTAAATTCGTTATCGAATATTAACAAGTCCAGCTTCCCTAGTAACGCAATTCTTTCTTCTATTTTGACCTTTATGGTACACATATTTTTATCATTGATTTTATGTACACTTCCTATTTTTGTAAATCTATCTATACTTGTTAGGAAGTAAGTTTTATGTACTTGGAAAATATCTAGATGTACAATCATATTTGGCCTATCCGGGGTTTCTGTATGATTAAAATATTTTTTAAAAGGTTTTCTGTCATATTTGCTCTCATTGCAAACCTGACAACTATTGATGTACTTATTTATGTATTTTATAATATTAGGAAAAAAATATTTATTCTTAATTTCTGCAAAATTTTCTTTGATTCCTCTGTGATTTGTATCAATGTGAATTTTTTCAACTATCACAATAACTTCTTCTTCATTTTTTAAATCCGTAGCCAGATGGCTACATTTAACAAATCTCAAGTTCTTGTCATTACTAAACAACTGAATTAACTTTTGCTGAATTATATTATATTTAGAATCATCAAGGTTGGAATAGATTCCAATTGTTCCTTTCCGAAGAGCTCTTCTAAAAATATCATTTAAGTAGTGATCATTTGATAGATCTTAATGCTTTCTATGTATATAATTTTATACTTCTTGAATAATATTTCTTCTTCACTATTTTAAGAATGTACAATTCTAATTTGGTTCCTATATTTGTTAACTATACCTTCAGTTATTACAAAATGATCATCTAAATTCTCTTGTTCGCTATGAACAGAATCTATACCCATGCTTTCTCCTGAAGCTTCGAAAATAGATTTTGTATCAAACACATCTTCTGCTTTTTCGACTTTTTTATTACCCTTTTCTTCAATTCTGCTAAGAAAATCTGCCACTTTATTTTCTTTTCCCTTTAAGTAGTCAACATCGAATTCGTACTCACCCAACATTATTTTCCAACGAATAATGCGTGAATTGGGTTCTTTTAATGAATAGAGCCATTTTAACGGTTGGTGATCTGTTTGCACCACGAATTTCCTACCATACAAATATGGCCTAAAGTACTTAATACCCCAAACAATGGCAAGCAGTTCTTTTTCTAAAGTACTATAATTTTTCTCATGATTGTTCAGCGACCGGCTCGCAAAACAAACTGGTTTTCCTTCTTGTTGAAGGACTGCTCCAAGAGCAACATTGCTTGCATCCGTTGTAAGGATAAAATTTTTATTAAAATCCGGGTACGCTAAAATTGGGAAAGTGGTTATAAGTCTTTTCATTTTTTTTGAATGCCTCAATATAATCTGGGTCTGTAAGATTTATTTTAGAATCTTTTTTTAAGTATTTTATTATTGGATAAGCAATAAGAGAATAGTTCTTTATGAATTTTCTATAGAATCCTGTTAAACCGAGAAAAGATTTAATTTCTTTTATAGTTTCAGGCAAACTTAAATTGTTTATAGTATCTATTTTAGCAGGGTTAGGCTTCATTCCTTCTGGAGAAATAACGTGACCTAAAAATTCTGTTTGTTTGGATAAAAACTTACATTTGTTCAATTGAATCTTTAGATTATGTGCATTTAGTCTCGCGAATATCTTATTCAGGTTTTCGTATTGTTCTTTCAGGGATGTTGAAAAAACTAAAATGTCATCCATATAAATGACACATATTTTGTTGACATAATCTCTAAGAACGAAATTCATCATTCGTTGGAATGTCGCGGGCGCATTCTTGAGCCCGAATGGCATTCTAACGTACTCAAAGTGACCCATTGGGGTGGAAAACGCCGTTTTCTCGATATCACATTTATCCATGAGAATCTGGTAAAACCCTTTGGCTAAATCCAAAGTGGTGAAATATTGTGCCCTACCAAGTTTATCAAAAAGTGATTCCATATTTGGAACCGGATATTTGTCATCTATAGTGATTTGATTTAACTTTCTATAATCTATAACTATCCTCCATTTTTTTTTTATTTGAATTGTCTAGTTTCTTATCGACAACCCATAAAGGCGAATTATAAGGAGATTTACTCGGCCGTATAATTCCCTGGGCCAGCATTTCTTTTATCTGTCGCTCAATTTCCTTCTCGTGAATTTGAGGATAACGATACGTTTTTGAATAAATCGGTTTACTAGAATTCGTTATTATTTTGTGTTTAACGACATTAGTAGCTGTCAAAGATTGACCTTCAACATAAAATGTTTTTCTGTTTTTTCTTAAAAAGGTGAGAAGTGTTGATTTTTCTTCGCTATTTAATTCGTCATGAAGTAAATCTTCTAAGACATTTTCTTCGTTCTCAAGATAACAAACATCTTGATATTCGTAAGGTGGTATTTTGTCAGGGTCAATAATAATTTTAGTATTATTTATTATTAACTTACTGTTTAATAAATCAATAATAGCTCCTAAGGGAGTTAATATATTATTTCCTATTATGCAATCGAAAGGTTTTTCCCCGAAATCAGATATTTTAACCGACATAGTTTTATTAGGACAGTTAAATTCTTTTGGCACCATTACTATTGCCTCAGTCTTTATTATAGCATAACCTGTTAATGTATTTAATTTTATTTCTTTTTCTGAATTTTGAACTGTCTTCAGATGACCAAAAACCCTATAATCACCTAGAGTTGTAGCAGCTCCTGTATCAATAAGACACCTTATTGGAGTTGCATTTATTGTGAGATATACTATTGGAAGTCTGCAATCCGAGGCCGTTGATGAAAATTTCCCGAATGGATCATATCTACATCCATCGGTTCATTATAACGATTATTTCTATTGTTTCTTAAAGTATTATGTCTTCTAGAATAACTATTATTGTTTTCGAAACGCCGACTATTATTAAAAGAATTATTTCTCAACTGTTCGTTAGGATTGTTAAAATTTCTATTGAAATTATTATAACGAAACGGATTTGGATTCCGATTTGAATTATTCTGGGAAGGAAATCTGCCAGAATAATCATTTTTTGTACTATTATTGTTTTTATTCTTCAAATAAATGTCTTTTATTAAATTATTTTTCACATAATAATTATTTGCATCAGAGATGCTAACTTTGTTGTTTTGTAAGAGGAGAGCTCTAATATAGGTAGGTATGAAGTTAATATAAATTCCGAATATTATTTGAGAATTATTAAGTGGTGTGTAATTTTCATCTTTAATTAACTCAAGACTATATTTTGCGTTCATTTGGTTTAAAATAGTATCTAATTTACAGTGCAAATCTTCTAAATTACTTACTTTAATATTTAACGCCTCCTCCCTCAAGTGAAAATAAGTTTGTTTTACTGCAAACTCTCCTTTTAATTTTGTGATAATATTATCCCACGATGGATCGGTGAGGCATTCGACTGATCGCAGTGCCTTCCCTTGTAGCTTGTTGGCCAGTATAACTTTAACAGTGGTTTTATGCTCTTCTGGTGAGAGCGATAAGATAGTTGACACATCCCTCAGGTAATTTTGTAAGGAATAATTGTCCTCTCCGTTAAAGTTAGGTATTCTTCTTGCCTCTTGCAAGGACTCAGACAGTGATAACGCCATTGTTTTTCTTATATAATTCTTGTTTTTATAATTTAATCGTGTTTATGTTTTTTTTTTTTCTTTTGTTTGTTCTTAACTTGATTTTATTAATACGTAGATACACATATACACACACTGCACTTTATGGTTTAAAAATTTTTTTTTTCTTTCAAGGTACAGATAATACACCGCACTTTGTGGTTTAAAAATTTAAATTAAATTTTTTTTTTCTTTTTTCAAGGTACAGATAATACACCGCACTTTGTGGTTTAAACATTTTTTTTTCTTTCAAGGTACAGATAATACACCGCACTTTGTGGTTTAAAAATTTAAATTAAATTTTTTTTTTCTTTTTTCAAGGTACAGATAATACACCGCACTTTTCTTATTAGAGTTTCTTGATTACCAAAGAAATCCCATCCTCGTCGCCAGTTTTGTAAATCGATCAAAGAAAATACACTTGTCGATTTGAGGTCCAGAATTAGACTAAACTTTATTCTTCAGTCACAAAATGTATCATGATCGTTGGTCAACGCCAACGATCATCGTTAATCTTTTAATAAATGAAAAATGAAACAAGATCCATAAGGGATTTTATGTGTCATCAAATAAACTGTTGATTTCACAGTTTAACTATAAGTTTTATATTTGGTCGTTGGTCAACGCGAACGATCATTTCTTATCTTTTTAAGATAATATGACACAAGATCCATAAGGGATTCTTTGTGTCGCCAAACGAACTGTTGAATTTACAGTTTAATGTTTGTAAACAATGGAAGCTCCACTGAGGATGCTTCATTGTTTATGGATTGTGGGGGGTCTTCGGTTATGTTAGATATAACTCACGTGATGTCGGCTAACACTCCCCCTTGGCAGTGGCGGATCCATTAATTCTGCTTGGGGGGGTCATGCTGCTCAATGGTTACCAATTTTAGATTGTGAAGTGTAGTGTCATATAAGGTACCTAAAATATTATAAGACAAATTTAGCAAATTTCGTAATGATTTCATCAATATCAATTTTCACATCTTTGTGCACATTCATTAGAGCAAGACCTGTGAGACGTTCTTCTCTCATATTTGATCGCAGCCACGTTTTAAGTCGCCTTAGGGTAGAGAACGACCGCTCTGCTGTTGCGACACTAACAAAAAGTGAAGCTAATATTTTGAATATTACAAGAATGTGTGGATACAACGTAATGTCACAAACATAACATTTCTGGAAGACACTCGGGAAATGGCCCCCTCTTCAGTTTCTTGCTGCCATTTCCTTATCCACAGCTTATATTCTTGGACGACCATTGAGATGGGTGGATGATTTAAAAAGCTGACTGTACGTATTAGCTGTTACATGCACAGATTCCAAATCAGCTTCGGAGTAAGTTGTTTGCGGAAAAAAAAACTCCTAGCACATCGGTGGAGAGACGATCTTTTAAGTCTGTCAACACAAAATCTAGAAGGGGTATATAAACAGCCCTTCGAAAATACTCCTCTGCAGACTGAGTTGGCTGATTTTTTGTTCGATGAATTTGCTTTGAAATAATTCTGGGTTGTCTTAGAACAACATCTTAATCTTCAGCGATCTCCTTTGCTTCTGTTAAAAGTTTTTCAAAGGAAGTACCCACATTTTTTCGTTTTTCCTCCTGTTTTTTTTTGAAAAACTTTAAAATTTTTTTTTTAATTCAAAAACGACAATTCATAGGTATTCAGAAAAAATATTTATTTGTAATTTTTGAAAAAAATTTAATGAGCAGTTTTCAAACAATTAATTTCGAATTTTTTTTTTAAATTGATTTTAAAAGTACAAAAAAATATTTTTTTAAAATATTGGTATGCAGTATAAATTGAGCTACCTACACCTATATATGAGTGAAATTTCGAAAGTATCGGTTGAGCCGTTTTCAAGATAGTCGAAAGCAAAAAAAACCGTCCTATGGAAAGTACCGTTCTTAGACATTTTTTAAAACCTTTTTTCCAGCAGGTGTGATTGGTCGTATCTAAAAAGCTACACAAATTTGTTTAATCAAAATCGTTAGAGCCGTTTTCGAGAAAAATAAGCTTTAACGTAACGGTTATATGGCAGGTACCGTTATTTTTTGAGCTAAAAAAAATTCAATTTCCCCTCTGTGCAATACCTAAGAAACACTATATAGCAAGTTTGAAGCAATTCGGCCTATATAATGAAACAGGAAAAACACTCCGAAATAGACTTGCACTTATATCACTATTTGAATTATAAAATCAAAGTGTCTATGTCCAGTCACTTTATTCATGAGGGATAACTGACAGGTTGCTGAGTTGAAAAAAAAATGGGTAGTCCAGTTTATCCATTGAAGGTGGACCCATGAAGAAAAACTGGTACCTCGTAAAACTATATTTCGTTGGAAAGGTATTTTAATATTCTATAACTTCCATCATCGCTTCACATATCGAAATGCTGTAGGAAAAAAGTTATCCACACGCTACACAAAAAGGCTCAACTTGAGAATGAGGCTAATATGTTTCTATCTTTGAAGTACCTATACGGTATAAGATTTAAATAAAACGAAGGATGATTGTTTAAAACAGTTCTTTGTCTTTAAGATTTTATTTGCAGTCTAATAATTTCAAAATTTTTAAAGTTTTATTTGTTTTCCTAATTTTTTGATGTTTTTAAACAATTTTTGTTGGTTCTGGGGGGGGGGGGGGTCATGACCCCCATGACCACCCCTGGATCCGCCACTGCCCCTTGGTATGTTCAAACGGGACTCACTTATCTTACTGCTGGAGTGGTAACATCCAGGACAGCCAGCTTTACGGAAGGTCTTACGTAAACTCCAGAACGTGTTAAAACAGTTGCACTACGGACTTGTCCATCTTCTGCAACCTTGGTTTGAATAACACTACCCTTCAGCCAACAGTTCCTTGGGCTATTCTGATCCGCAATTAGGACTATATCACCTTCCTGTATCGGTTTCACTGGTGCAAACCATTTGGACCGACATGTTAGTGTAGGAAGATATTCACTTACCCATCGTCTCCAGAAGTGATCCGCATACTGCTGTGATGCTTGCCAGTTTTTTCTTACAACTTTAGCATCGTCGTCGAATAATATTAGAGGCTTCATTCCATTTGATGACCCAAAGAGAAAATGGTTTGGGGTAAGTGCTTCTTCATTTTCGTTGTCGATCGGGAGATATGTTAGCGGCCGAGAGTTGATGATGTTCTCAACTTCCAGCATCATGCTTTTTAACAATTCATCTGTAGGATTTCGCATAGGCATAATTTTATAGAGAGTTGATTTTGTCGAACGAACCAGCCGCTCCCAGCATCCTCCCATGTGTGGGGAACTTGGTGGATTAAAGCTCCATTTAGTTCTAGTAGAGGTGAAAGCTTCCATCAACTTGTGTTTATCGACGTTATTAAGTGTTTCTCGTAGTTCTCGTTCCGTACCCTGGAAGTTGGTGCCATTGTCACTGAATATTTCGATAGGAGTTCTTTGACGAGCTATAAAGTATCGGAGGGCGAGAATGCACGAATCTGCTGAAAGGCTGTGTGCGATCTCGATGTGGACTGCTCTGGTGGTAAGACAAGTCAAAAGAACTCCCCATCCCTTTTCGGTTCTTCTAAGAATAGATATATATATCGGTCCAAAGTAGTCAACTTCGGTGAATGAAAAAGGTCGAGTAAATGGTGATAGTCGCGCATTAGGTAATTGACCCATTATAGGTTCCCGGGGCTTGGCGTTCTGGTTTTTACAGTCTTGACACTTTTTCCTTCTCTTTTCGTAACTGAGGAATTTGGTACATTTGGCGAAGCTCATTGAAAGCTGACTCATGGTTTTGGTGATGGAATCTGTAATGCATGTCCATCATAATAAGGTAAAAAACTTGATGGTCTCGTGGAAGTATGATTGGTCTCTTGAAGTAATCATGTGAGAGGTGAGAGTTTCAGGAATTCGGGCCCATTAAACCACCTGCTTTCCGTCGAAAATTCAGGCTTATTCTTCCATTTAGTTGCTTCGTCCGCAACGTTGACTTTTGTTGGAACCCAACGCCACTCTGTCACATCCGTCAGATAAAGAATTTCGCTGACTGGGCAGGCAACGAACTGCCTGTAACGCCGATGATCTGAGCGAAGCCAGCAAGAACATTTCTGGAATCTGACCAGAAAACACGTTGAGAAAAGATAAAGGTATGCGAGTCAACCACTGATTTTGCCAACCGGGCGCCTAAAATGCCAGCTTGAAGCTCAAGGCGAGGAATAGAAAGATTTTTAAGAGGTGCGACTCTTGTCTTCGCGCCTATGAGGGCACATTTAACATGGTCATCGTAGGCATTGCTCACATATGCAACAGCTGCTAAGCCATTTTCGCTGGCATCAACGAAGATGTGGAGCTGTCGTTCTACTGTACCTTCAGTTGCATCAGACATATAACACCTAGGTATGTTTAAGTTTTCAACTGCTGGCAAAAGATGTATCCATTTCAACCACTTTTCAAATTCAGGATCTTGTATTCTTGTATCCCAATCAATTTTTGAGCGCCATATATCCTGTAATAGGATTTTAACAAACATTAAAAAAATGTGCTAAAAGACCTAATGGATCGAAGACAGTCATCAAGATCTTCAGAACCTTGCGCTTTGTGGGTCGTCGGCCTTCAAAAAGAATTTCTCTTTGCTGTGGATTTTTTGTTAGCTTATAGGTGAAGCTGTCATTTGAAGTGGACCACCACATACCTAAGACCTTTTCGGTAGTTAGCTCAACATCAAGGTTCAAACTCTGTAGAAACCTCCTTGTTGATGTATGTAATGAATCTGCTTTGCTAAGTTGATAGCCTCTTCTTCTGTAGCTACGCTATCCGTAAGGTCATCGACATAATGATTTTAATGGATTGATTGTACTGCGCGTGGGAACACTTTGACAAAGTCATCAGCGTTTCTGTTTTTGGTATACTGAGCGCAACAAGGAGAACAGCTAGCACCGAAAGTCATGACCGTCATGGCGTAGACAACGGGCGGTTCTTCCGAGCTGCGACTCCACAGAAATCTTTGGCAAGATTGGTCCTCCTTTCTTATACGTATTTGGTGGAACATCTCCATTATGTCTCCACAGATGGCTATTCGCTCTTCTCGAAACTAGAAGATGACGGATACTAGTGACGTCAATTGATCTGGACCTTTGAGGAGAAACGAGTTCAATGATACACCTTGGACCGTTGCTGCTGCGTCCCAAACAATTCTCATCTTACCCGGTTTATTTGGGTTAAACACGGGAAATATTGGCAAATACGAGAAGCGCTGGTTCTTATCACGTAATTCTCTAAAGGAAAGTCTACGTGCATATCCTTTGATGACATACTCGCTGATTTTTATGTTTAGTGCATTCGCTAATGCAGGCTCTCGCTTCATCCGTCTACGGAGGCAAGCTAATCGTTTCTCGGCCATTGTATAGCTGTCGGGTATCTGAAAGTCGTCATACTTCCAAAGTAATGTCGTTTCAAAACGGCCATTGGTTCGAACTGTGTATGCTTTCAACAAGTCGACAGCTCGTTGGTCATCGTCGGACATAAGTTCTTTTCCAAGATAAGATGTTCCGTAGCTGTCATTAACAATCAAATCGTTTACCAAACGCTTGAGGTTTTCACTGTCGCATTCACACATATTAAAACAATTCATGTTAATATCAGATTGTCGGAGGGTAGGTAGTCTACTAGATAGATTGCTATGAACAACCCATCCGAGACGAGTTTTTGTTGCAACAGGTTCATTAATGCCTCCTTCCTTGCAACTTAGTGGTAATCCAAGCTTTGTGTTGCTTAGACCAATATGCAAACGAGGCGAAGCATTATTGTAGGAATCTATTTTTAATCCCTGAAGATGTTCATAGTAGGGCTGTGGTATCCATTGACTGCTTTGTCAAGCTAAGGGATTTCACTGTATGCACGTCAGCCAATGAATATTTTTCGGACCCAGTTTGGATTCCCGATATCTTAAGCTGAACCACATGAGAGTTATTTTCATACCGGCAAGTGTCACCTGTCCATTTGAGGCGCAGTGGGTGGGGCGTGCCCTTTAGGTTCAACTGCTGGGCGATGTCTTCATCAATGAGTGTTACCGATGAACCATCATCTATAAAAGCAAATGTTTTGATGTCTATGCTATTACCATGCAGTGTCACTGGTACAATGCGAAAAAGAGACTTAAAACATTCGTCTTGCATTCGTTTTTGTTGATGAACTGACACATTTGCATTGGCACTCTGATTTTCGCTTTGATTTTGTGCATAGCTATGGAGTAGCCTATGGTGGTTGAAGGGACAGTTGTTAATCCCACACCTTGATCTAGACTTGCACTTATTTTTTTTATGTTTGCTCAAACAACGCCGACAAAATTGGTGCTCTCTCACAGCAGACCATCTCAGTGTTCTATTGAAACCTTGAAACCGTTCACATTTTTCAACCGAACTACAGCTACCATTGCATATACAGCACACAATCTCAGCTGGAGTGAAAGACTCTTGGTTTGTCGTTTGAAAAAGATTATGAGCGTTAACGAATCCTTTTTCTTTTGTGCTCCGGCTGGGCTGTTTGGCCTTTGTCACTGATCCAGATGCAAGTGGTAGAACGACACAGCTCGTTGCATCGGCGAGTCTCATCAACCACTCATTGAAAAGATACAGAGTGCACTCTACTTGCAGGAACTTATGAGATGCCCAGTTAAGACGAATGTAGTGAGGTAACTTGTTTTCTAATTCCTGTAAAAGCGACGGATGTTGTAGATATATAGTTAGCCCGGACGCCTCTATTGTGGCACAATAGTTCTGTACAGCGAGGGAAAAGTCCACGATGCTCTCAAAATCTCCTTCCTTTGGCGCTGGGGTTGCTTGTATCTTCTTAAGCACTGCTTGAATTATCACTTGAGGCCTTCCAAATTTAGTTTTCAGCGCTTTTATTATTTGGTCAACACATTGTGGTTGGATGAGAATGCTTCTCACAGCGTTCTACGCATCTCCCTTTAGAGATTTTTGCAAACGCAATAAATTTTCTTCCTCAAAGAACCCGCACAAATTGGTACTTCTTATAAAATTCGATATAAACACCGGCCATTCCTCAGCATTACCTGTGAAGCTTTGAAGATCTCGGGACATAAGTTGACGTGCTGCGATTTGGCTTCTGGATAATCTGAAGGAGGTGGTGGTTTCTCCGATCTGTGGTTGTGTCTGGTCGAAGAGCGGAAGAAAATGTTCGCGGCATATCGCCTAGATGCTGTTGTGCAAACGGGAACCGTGCGTGTGTCGCAGTAAGGTAGGTTTGACGCTGCAGCTCATCCGAGAGTCCTGGTGGTGCTTGAGATTGAAGGTTTGGCAAACCGCTTGTCGAAAAGATGGGTTGTTGCAACGGAATATTAGGGAAGTGCTTCGTTGTTGGTTGAGATATGAAGTTCTGTTGTTGTTGATCTTGAGAATGGTGGTTTGTTGTGGTTAACCAGGTTTTGTCATTTACCTTATTTTTAGCACAAGAAGGCGAAACAACATTTGACATAACTGGTTGCTGCTTATGGGTTGCTTGTGCTACTAACCAGCTGTCTACCTCAGCACTTGTAGCAGATGACTTCCAATCCTCTTCGTCTGTTGGAAGTTGTGATAACTGACTCAGTAGTTGGTATTTCTTATTTAAGTAGTCCTTATATCTTTTTTTGTTCAGCTCCTTTTCTTCTTCCAATCGTTGAAGTTCAATTTGGATGTGTCTTCCATGTGAAGACTTTTGTGTTCTTTGAGCAGACAGAGGCATTTGAAGTCCGCCTGTTACCAGAAGCCACAGCGTCGGAGTTATGTACCTTCGTTGATGTCAGTGCACTTCCCGTAAAAACGGACGGGAAAGCTACGATGACGGAAAAAGATTTCTTAATTACTCCAGTTGCATATGGGTTGTTGGAACTTAACATATTGGAGGTTGAATAAACTGTGGTCAACGATGATAATGGTAAAGTATTGCCTGTGGTACTCGGAAAGACCCAACTTTCGTGACTATATGTTTTGGAAAGAGGTATGCCAAAGTTATTTGACATTAAAGCGGGTGGGCCGGTAGATTGATTGACCGAGATTGATTGATGAATGCCAGCGGTGGTATTGAGAGTGTTGGTCGATGTAGAGACTGAATATGTGCCCACAGAATTGGTCGTGTTCACAGTTGAATTTTCGGACATAGCAGGTAATGTAACTTTAGATGTTATCACTGGTAGTGTGGCAAGATCAGAGAAACTTTGAAACATGTGCGCAGTAGTCTTGAAATTCGCGAAGTCATTGTGGAACAAAATTTGGTTGGAGTTCTTAGTAGTAAGTGTTGCACGTGTCGCACCTTCATTTGAGGTTATGGCGAAACATACAGCAGCTGTGGAGTTCACATCTGAAAGCTGAGAATAATGAATACTCTTACCTGAAGCACACTTAGCACAGAGCCATTCTTGTTCAGCGATTGAGCTCGTATTTGCAGCAAACTTGAAGTGACACCAAGACTCACATTTGTCGCAATTGACCATGTTGATTCTTGATTTTTCAGGGATCTTGGCATCTTTGAAAACGCAATTAGTCCAAAGATGATTTTGTAAAATGTTGGCGCAGAAAGCCAACGTCCAGACTTTTGTCAACTCAAACAATTTTTCTTTAGTTTAAGAGTTACAAAATCCTTTATTTAATATAAGGTACTTATTATAATTGTTTTATATAATACAATAATTCATTAAACTTACATCTGTCTTCTTATCCAATTGTATGATCTGATCTAATCTAATGAGACATGAGATTAAACTAAAATATCAAAATGGCTTCTCGAACCGGATATAGCTATTCATTTGATTCAATTGACATTTAAAAATACATATTAAGATGGTTAGTACAGGGTGGATATAAATAATATTCAATGCATAAGGTTTACACGTGATGTCTGCTAACACCTACGAATTAGGGGGCACCTTGTGTATTATTATAAGGGATTTGCTGAAACTTACTTGACTTTCTCTCAACATCTTCAGCGCAAATAAAAATAATGCTTCCGTAAAATTATTAAGTATGTGCATTTATTAATTAAAATTCAGTATTTCATTTAGGTAAATTATACATATTATGTATTTAACATAGATAACCAATTAACTATAATAATAGTAAGTAATTAACAAAAATTAAATATTTGGTACATTTTGTTCCTTCTTAAGGCTAACATTTTGTCCACCATCTGTTGGAAAATGTCCAAAAACTTGTTGGTGGCCTCCATCCTCTCCCTATGCCTTTTTTCTATAGGGCAATCATCCAAGTTTTGTTTACGTCTCCTCTTCCTAAAATTTGTGCTAAATGTTGGATTGTCGCAACTTTCCTCGGGATCGTACTCTACAAGTACGCATTCCGACGGGAGGACAGCCGGAGGATTTATCTCTGGAGCTCGAAAAAGGATATCGTCCATCAAATCAAGGTATTCCCATGACTTTCTTGCTTGCCCAGTAGCTTGGTTGTCCTCTTTTATTTTTGTGTACGTTTTTTTTAGGCCTTTCCATTTAGAGTCAATTTGGACATAAGTCAAATTGACCAAAAATAGCACATTCAACTCATTGGCAATGTCCTCGTATGCCTTTTTTTTATGCCGCTCTCAAGTCTAATATAATTTTCTTTAATTTAGCATTGTACGCAGCTCGAGCTAACATTTTGCTCCCATACAAAATTCTCTCCAAAATTTAGCGAAGGTAAAATTAAGCTAAGCATTTTAGCCAAGTGGTACGCAGCTCCAGCTAAAATTTCAAACTTTTGTTTCCCAGTGTACTGTCAGAATTTGCAGAATTTAGCTGACTAATTAATAGCTCGGCACATTTCCTGCGAGCTAAATTTTTACAGATCTTTTCGGGTCGTAGCTAAAAGGGGTAACGTAGGAGTTGAATCTCAACCGAAAACTCGTTTTAAGGCATAAAAAAGCTATTTCGAGTAGAAAATGCTAATACAAATAACAATAATTATTGGTCTGATAAAATGAAAGAACAAATTTTTAAATAGAGTTTTGTACAAAAAAAAGTCCAAAAGCGCTGATATTTTAATGCCCCTCTTTAACTTTTCTCTGGGTATGCTTATGAATAAGAGAATAGCTGTATTTTAATTTGCATTTCTCTAAAATACAGTTCAAAAGCCCTTAAAAACATGCCTATTTTCTTTTATTTAGATTTCAACTGCTTTGCTGCCATTGCACATTGCAAGGAAGAACGACTCCAAGCTTTGCTTTCATAATTGGACAACCAATAAACTTGCGTTGGACGTTGTCGGAATCGATTTGGACTCTCCAGAGAGTGTGGATAATAGAAATTTAGACTATTGTTAAAAGATCATTTTTACTTGCTCTATAGGGCAAGTATTGGTTTCGTGCAGAAAAAAAAAATCGAGGTTTTAATCAAACATGACATTACGATGATAGAGAAGCCCAAAAAAGTGGTTTTCGCCATACCGTCCGTCTGTCTGTCTGTGCGTCTGTGCGTCTGTGCGGATGTGCGGATGTGCGGATGTGCGCTTTTTCACGTCATGCTACAGCCTAAACGGCTTGACGGATTTTCTTCAAACTTGGTATATAGCAGTTTGAAGAAAAACCATTGTCGAGGTTTTTTTTATTTTGTTTTAGCCCGGCTCAAACTGGTACCTTTCAAGTAACGGTTTTTTTCAATTTGGATTTTCTCGAAAACGGCTCTAACGATTTTGATTAAATTTATAATTTAGCTTACTTTAAGCATTTCTAACAAAACTGCGTTTTTTGTTTTTGCCTCAAATGGTCGTAACGAAAATCAGGTTTTAACGGCTTTTTTTCAAATAGCCATAAGTTCACAACGGCTTGATTGAATCAACTAAAACTTTGTTTGACACAGTTTTTAATAGTGTTCTATAGGATGGTTTAGTAAATTTTTCACTGAAGCCTTTCTAAACGGTGGCTTCCATACAACGAGCCGTTGAGTTTTAGCCAACTTTTTTTGGTTTTTTCTAATTTTCTCGAAAATGGCTCTAACGATTTTGATTAAACTTTGTGTGTTATATTCTTTTAGTGTTTTTAAGAGAACTGCGTTTTTAGTTTTTGGCTAAAAATGCAAATAACGGAGATCTGCTCTTAACGGCTTTTTTTCAAATGGCCATAAGTTGTCAACGGTTGGATCGAATTCACTCAAACTTTGTTTGGTATAGTTCCCTACAGTATCCTATCAGATGGCATTGATTTTTTTTCAGTTTCTCTTTTTTAAATGGTGGCTCCTATACAAAGAGCCACTTGATTTTGGCCAATTTTTTCATTTTTTCTAATTTACTCAAAAAAGGCTAACCCGATTTTTATGAAACTTTGTATGTAACATACATAGAATACTTCAAACAAAACTGCATTTTTAGTTTTTGGCTATACATGATAATAGCGGAAATTGCTTTTAACAGTATTATTAATTAGGCCATAACCCATAAGTGGACATTTGTATCATTTATAACACCCAAAAGATAACGTCTTAATTTTAAATATTAAAGGTTTCTTAACGTTACCTCCCGTATATCGAGTTTTCCAGTTTTAGCCAAATTTTTTTGGTTTTTACCAAATTTTTCAAAAATGAATTGTTCTTATTGATCGAAAAGTTTGTTTTCATCGTACTATTGCACCAACAGAGCAAGTACGTGCGACCCAGTCGTGCATTTTATTTGTATTTGTAGCAACATATATCTACTACGTTAACTTAATTTAAATATTGCTTTTGTTTTACGTAGATTAATATACAATCTGAAATTATCTCCGACTTATGATATATGAATAGTATTCTCTTCTGTGATGATGGCCTGAGAAGACTGAGCTGCAATTTTGTCTATGGGACAGATGTTTCGTTTTATTGATTGTTGATGCACATCTACATCAGCATCGTTGGAAAGTGTTCCCAGAAAAATGCTCACAAGCATGCTAGGTGATTTGCAGACCACGAATGATCATCTTGGTGACGACGAGAAGGCGCAAGTCCTTGGCAATGGTACCAACAACAACAACAGTTTGAGTTGGGTTGGTTGGCCTTCTCTAACAAACGGCTGACACGCTGCAGAGACATAGATGGCCGATTGATTTTGCTCATAAACAAACGTTTGAAAACAATTCTGTTGAACTTCTTGTTGGTACGAGGGTATGATGCTGAAGGAAGCGGTACAACTAAGAAAAAAAACAGAAACAACGAAGATTTAATAACGCACCATGATAAGAGTTTTTTTTATTTAAAAACTGTATCTTAACGAGAAGGCTAAAGGGCTAACCATAATTGAAGAATGGTACGTACGTTGACTTACGAAACAGTAGAAATACATGTGATTTGTATACCCAACCCGAAATGACTTTTTGTTCAGTTTCGGCAAGTTTCGTTCACTTGCGGTTTCGTACGTAATGTACGCTTTGAGTCGTACATTACGTACGAAAATCTGATATTCCTTTTTTCTAAAGGGTATTCTTCTTCTTTCTTTCTTCTTATTTTTTAAGGCTATTATGGGCAACTGATGTACTTTACAAATCGGAAGGAAACTTTTCGTTCGGTTTTGACACTTGCTTACTTTTTCTTTCGCGTATTATGGTTGGGCCTTAAGGTAAACATCCAAAACTTTCAAAAAATAAGTAAAATAAAATGTTTGTGTTTATTATTTACGGCACTTGAAATTTGTCAAACCAAATTAGTTTTGACATTTTCTACACAAAGTTGTCATTTAAATCACAAATTCTCTACAGCTCTCCTATGTCAAAATTTAGCTAAGGTTTGGAGGGAAAACGTGAACTAAAATTTAGCTCGAGCTGCGTACTATCCTTTAAACTTAAAAGCTTGATTGTCATATTTCTTGACCACTTGAAACCTGAAAAAAAATGTTTTCTATAAATATAAATACTTTTTGTAATATTTAAAATAGGTATCTTCATCTGCCATTTAATTTTTTTTTGCAGCTGCCGCTAGAAACTTCTTTTGTTCTTCACAAATCAATTGGTTTTAAATTATGGAAAATGGAAGCGTCTTTTACGTTTGTTACTTTGAAGTTTATATTTTTGTTCAGCTTTTAGCTCGGTCTGCCCCATCTGTTTATTTGGAGCTCGTATAGCGCACTCTGAAGGAAAAAAGAAATACGAATTCTAAGCTCTGAACACTCTGAAGCAAAAAAGAAACACCAATTTTTTTTTGACAACTCAGGCTCTGCTGTGAATTAAAAAAGAAAAACGCCTATTACTGTGCAATAAGTGTACCGAGTACTGCAATAAGTGGGAACTGTATGCAATTTATTGTATTTCTGTTCTGAAATTGTTTTTAACCAAGTACCTCTGATTTTGTAGTCTGATGATAAGATATGGGTAAGGACCACTGATCTCTATATTACACTGGATAGTGTATTCATATAAAAAAGTTGTGACAATTTGAAGACTGTTATATTATTGTAAAACCTTTAACATTATAACAGTATAACAATGGCCTAGTTTTCAAAATGGCGTTTTGTTTACTTTTTATTTACAGTCGAATGTGAAGAAGTAAATATTCGATTTTTGTCTGTTTTTACGCTGCGCACTAATAATTATTCTTTTATTTAATTTTTCAGTTATTTATAGGAAGTACATTGCAGCACTTGGTTTGAAGGCAAGGATACACAAAGTGAGTATGCATCAAGCTCAATATTGTTTCTTTGGCGGCTTTTTGTATTTGTTTTTGCTTATATTCTTACAGTCATAGGACGTCAGCAAAAAACTCTTTAATGCCGCTGAACATCAGAAGAACTTTGCTCTAGCACAAAAGGTTTTCGATCGTCTGATACCGAACCGGTCAGAAGTCACCGAACTGATTACCCACGAACTGAGCAGGATAAAGAATATTTTCCTACAAACTCATCGAAATGCAGAATGCGTAGCCTTTATTGACACCGCTTGGAAGGCCATTTCTAATCTATTATGTAAGTCTAGTCTTTTAAACTTTCCTGAAAAGCACGTAGAGGCTTTAGATTTGAAGTCAAAAATCGCAATGGGCACAATAGAAAAGCTGGAACAGCAAATTCTTATGGAATCGGAGAAAACGACTTTAAAACAAATAACTAAGAACAAATCAAGTGATTTGAAACTTGATTTTATGGAGCTTGCCCTGGAAGCACGCAGAGATAAGGTAACCGTAGCAAATAGTTCAACTTCCATCGCTTCGAAAACTCTAGTCATTTGAGTTTGGCTCAGTTTTCTTATGATGCGCTGAGTAAAACTGACACAAGTAGCCACCAGAAAAAAGAATTTGAAGAAATTTGTATCAAATCTGTGCTTGAAGCAATGAAGTACGGTTCAAAAGAAGCCTGTCAACTATTCCCATGTGTCCTGCAGCTTTCATCAATAGAGAACGAAGTACTTCGTGATCATTTCAAGCAGTGTTCCGATGATATTCCAGTAAGGACTTACCTGGCATGGATCCCACAGATTTTTTCAAGATTCCAATTGAATGAACCCTGCTACCTCGATGACATTGTCCAAAATATTGCCCTAAAATATCCAGAAACTTTGCGTTATCCATTCGCAACATGGTATAAGCAGGCAAGGATCAATTTGAGTATATCAACATCTGAAGAAGAAGAAGATTACAAAGATCGACGTGTCATTCGCCAGATTATGGGCAACCTTCAGCACAAGCTTTGTGATAAATTTATAAAAAGCTTCAGGTATCTCGCTGTCCCATAATCTTTTCTCTTGGCTCAGCTAGAAAGCTTCGATAGGGACATTCGATCTCATCCAAACATGAACGATGTTCAATATTCAAAAATCTTAGAAAAACTCATCAAAGATGTGTATTGTGAGGAGACCGGTCTACAAGGAGTAGCTTATTGGAGATTGCTTAAATTTAAAGTCGAATTGGAGAGCGTGAAAAACTTATCATATACCTCGCATGAAGATCGCATCCGAAAGACCTTAATAGGCATAGTACGAGCACTTCGAAATCAGCTTAGAAACAATATGCCCATGGGTGGCTAATTACCAGTGGTGTGGCTTAGAAGAATGTATAGAGCTGCCTGGGCAGTAGGCTCAAAACTCACTTGAGACCAATCATGGAGTTATAGAGAGCAGCATTAAGATTGTCGGATTTGGCAGTAAAGTCCAATTTGGTCAATGCAATGGCACCAATGGGCACATCTGGACTGATTTTTAAGTGCATGGTCCATTCATTGAGGGTTTTTCGTAATGCTGACCGTTTACTCTTGGCATGCATGGAGGTATTCATACGAGAACCATCTGTTAATTGGCTTGATAATGCCATGAAGAAAATAAATCAAGATGAGGATTCCATTATGTGTGTCTGGGAACCGAAAGACCGTATTGATATAGCTAGGTGCAAATTACAAGGATCTAATCCAATGTGTCTCTTTGAAAGAGAACTCAATGTTGGAGTTGCATCTACGTAGGTTTAGATTCGTTTTGTCTTTTAAGCTCGAATAATTATAATTTTCTTTCTTCAACAGAAATATCGAGTACCCAGAGGGATACATGAAGATCTTACGCGGTCATGAACAATTTAATACACATACGTGCTAGGCTTCTCAAAGACAAATTATCTGTTGAATATCAAGTTAAGTGCTTGATTGGCTTGATAGATCAAGCTAATGATCCAGCAATCCTGGGAATATCATACGTTGGATTTTTCCCCTGGATTAAGAAATATTTGTTTTTTGTTTATATTATGTTTCGTGTTTTCGAAATTTCTTATATTTATAAGTTAATTAGTAATTTACACGATTCTATGAATGGAAGAGGTCAATTTAGAAATATATTATATTATTTGTTTTTTGTTTGCGTTTTCGTAATTTTATATTTATAACCACGTGACGTAATTAAAAAAAAATCATTGAAGGGGTGGTCAAATTAATTATATTAAAAATTTAATTTTATTTATAAAAACATTGTTGTTTAAATATGTGTCAATTTAAACTTTGCATTAATGTTAACCGAAGTTAATTCCGAAACTAAATATTTATACGAGAAAGGTAGCTCTATATTGCCAACACCTTTGCCATCTCCACAAAGTCTGCAAGTCTCCGGTGTTGACTCCATTCCTCTTTCGGATTTCTTAAAAACTTTTTTAATTGGGGCTATAATACTTCCACATTTGTCACATACAAGTGAATAGGACTTGTCAGAATTGTGGAAGAGACGATCCTGGAGAAGGAAGGCACAGCCATGTGATATCAGAGCATCACGTTCCATCTCACCAAAACTTGCACCTCCACCACGTTTACGACCCTTAATGGGTTGCTGTGTTATTGCATCTACGGGACCAGTTGCACCAGTTGAAAAAAATGATTTTGCTACGGATAAATGGCAGTATTTAGAATCCTTACCAAATAATTTTGTGGATACAAATGCAAACGCCTTGCGGGGACACTTGTACGTAATTAGCTCAGAAGAAATTCTATGCTATGATTCTATGGCTAATAAATGGGTTCAAAAATTTGGTTCAAAGACAAATATAGATTGGTTTACACCTGCTGAAGTTTGCGGAAAACTGTACACAGTTGATGGAGTTAGGAATGGCGAGGATTCTTGCACAGTAGAATGCTACAATTTGTACATGGATTATTGGATGGAAAAAAGCCATTAGAAAAGAAGTGTACCAATGTGTATTGTACAGAATTCAATGATCGACTGATAGTTGCAGGAGGATACATAACAGAAGACAAAGATTTCACAGATTTAGTCGAAGAGTACGACAATGAAAACAATAAATGGACTGAATTAGCCCCATTATTGCATCATAGTTCAAGTTTTTATAGTAGCTTACTTTTTACGATATAAAAACATTCTTTGAATTATATTAAAAAATTGTATTTTCTGAAACAATTAATCTTGCTTTTTACTTGCGATATAAGCAGATACAGTAATTTAACAATAGCAATGAAGTGTTTAGAAGAACGTCTCTTCAAATATATTGATCTGGACATTGTGGTGCAAAAGATGAAAACGCGCCAGAGTCCTAAATTCCTCTCGTGAAGCAACCAAGCATTGGAAACACACATATTTATGAAGACACAAGTGGAGAGTGACCTCAACCTGCTTGTAGGGCGTAATTGGACACAAGCAGCTAAATGGGTGTGTACGTTTGGTGAGTCATCCAAAATGCTTCCTATTAGGACTGCAAATTTTGCTGTTTGTTTTTTTTGTGTGCATCAAAAATTTGACAATTGATGAAAGATATATTGTCTTGCTGCATGTACAGCATCTCATCCACCACTCCTGAAGCATCTATCCCGATTTGTCACAACTGGAGTAAACTATGGTCACGATGGAATGTTCTAACCCGAATAGCATGTGTCCTTTGTTATTTGTGTATATTGAGGATTCAATTTCAAGATTTATTTCGCGATGTTGTCATGTTTCCTTAATTGACATTTCTGTTGCATAATGTCTTCATCCAATTTCGTCGAAATTGCGTTCACAACATCCATATAATGGCACAGAAGGTCGCAGGGATTGTTTGGATAAATTGAAGAACTGGCGGCTGTTTTTGATTCTTCTGCCCAGTCTGTAAGTATTTTTACCAGAGCCAAGGCAAAAGTCTGTATAAAACGGAAGACCGATATAACTTAATAGGCATTATATAAAAATTGTGGTGATGAAGTAAGTTACATCTTAGATAAACTTATTAGTCACTCCAGCATCACTGATTATTAAAATGAGTATCGATTTTTAAAAGAATTTCGATTTTTTATTTTTAACTTATTGCACGATGTGATAAAAAATAATGAATTAAATTAACTTTCAGCCTTTTCAATTAGAAATCTTTTGTTTTATAGAGCAAACATCCCATCTCATCGGATCGTGTGGCATTAAAGAAGATTGTTCCTATCGGTATACAAAGATTGTATTTTACCGCATGAAAATAACATCAAATGTTAAAGCTAATGCACTAGAAACAACTATTTTGCCTATCGTTTTTATTTAATAATAATTTTAAAATACATAAAATCACACCTCTTTGTTTCAAAACGCCACAAATAATATTTTTTTTTTCTTGTTGGAAAGCAGCTGACAAATTATGATGAAACCTTCGTCCATAGAGAAGTGTCATCTTCAATTTGCCACACAAAAACTGTTATACTTTCTATGGAATACGCTATCCAGTGTTTATAGAGATCAGTGGTAAGGACTAGTTAAGGTTAAGTGATAAATAAAAAAGAAAAAACAAATTTATGACTCACTAGCTGACCCGCGAACTTTGTTCCGCCAAAATTCAGCAATGTATTGAAAATAATAATTCTTTCATATGCATTTAGTAAATAGCTGATATTTTACACTTCATTTTAAAATTTTTAAAATTGCGACCGCAGCGCTATGCCATCTAAAGGAGTAATTAAAAAAGCCTAAGTTACTCCTTACAACATCAGCTATCCGCCAGTGAAAATCCCGTTTCCGAGATTAGCCGGAACAAACAGACAGACCAAACAGACAGACAAAAATTTTAAAAATTGCTTTTTTGTTATAAGTATCGTATATACTTTCATACGCATTTAGTACAAAACTGATATTTCGAAATTATACAAACAAACACTTCATTTTTATTTATGTGTACAGAAGATTAATCGTTGGCTGGTAGCTTTTTATTTTAATTTATATATTTCTATTGGCTTGTATGAGAAGTACATATTTTAATTTCATTGAAATTTATTGTATTGGTACAAATAATATGTACGTTAGTATACATATACTAGCTTTTTTTTTCAATTTTCTAACCTTATCATTAAGCTTCTTGTCAGTCACAACAAATAGAAATTCCAAATCCAATCAAACAGGACAAACCAGACAGGCCATGACGAAGCTTCTAACCCCGGGAGACCATCTACGAAAATTAATTTTTCAGATTAGGTCAAATTGCGTTGATTTATTTGAATGTATCTGTCGCTGATACCAACACCCCAAGCCAACGACCCAACCGAACCACTTGGCATAATGTTCCTTTGTTTCGTGTTAATCATCATTTGCAAGTTGAATATGTATTTCAGCGCATCAACCCTAATCATTTGTTCCTTCCAATATCTGTGCGATTTTTAAGCCAAATGGGTCCGTATAGCAAAGGAAACCAGGATATTTTGAAGAAGAGTTTTACTATTTTACTCGTAAATATAGCAGGTGTATAAGTGTTTACGAGCGTGGTAGATAAATAGTGATAGCAAAAATAGATACATTGTTGATGGAAGATGAGCCAACTTGACGCTGCGTAGGTATAGGTACTCTTTACAAATGTAAATGGAAAATTGTTCACAAGACCCAACAAAAATGTGTTACTCTTTTTTCAGATTTTTAATTTTTAAGTGGATTAAATTGAAGTGAGTCCTGGGTAAGGAAGCGTGATTGTGTGTCTCCCGGGACACATTCAATTGGTTTGTTAACTTTGCGAAATGAGTACTAGCTGTTGGAACATAATAGCCGACATGTTTCTCGCCACAAGGGAGTGGGAGTTGTTTCTGTTTGCTGAGGTTAATGAATAGCTAAGCATGTAGCAGTAACGGGAGGGGCAGAAGGAATTGAATTCAGATAGATAAATATACACATACCTATCTCACAAATTTGTTCCGGTCTTGCCTAGTTCTTTTGTTTGTTCGATAAGTTTTAGAGTCTATGACTTGGATGGAAGTATCAGCAAAAAAAAAAAAAAAAAAAAGTGCACAACTGGGTCGGACAAACTTGCTCTAATGTGAGACAGTGGTCTTGGGTTGAGATTTTGGAAAAAAGCAGGGAAAAACTAAGTGTATGAAATTTTATTGATCACTTAAAGATCAATAGTTAAAACTTTTTTTGGACAAAATAAAGTAAGCCATATGATTTTGTTTATTGTTAAGAATCTTAAGAATTTTTTTTTTTTCAAAATCGTTCGACCAGTTTTTTCAACAAAAAAAAATTTGAAAAACTTTTCCGAAATATATTCCACATTTTTTTCAGTATGCCAACTTCTAGCACTTTGTAGTTTTTATCAGAAAAATAAAATTTTAAAAAAATACCTTGAACTGTTAAAAAAAAAAAAAAAAAAAAAAATATATATATAAAAAAAAAGTTTAATTTTTTTTTTAAACTCAAAAAAAAATGTTTTCAATAATTTAAAAATGTATAGTATTTCGTCTTTAAAAGGGCTTCTATATTAAAATCCGTCCAGTGGCTTACGAGAAAATCTGATTTTAAAAAACCGGGCATATGGGAGGTACCGTTATAAAACTTCCTGAAAAATCTATTCCAACCAAAACATAAAATTTGCACAGAAAACACTATTCAAAATTTTTTATCAAAATCGTAGGAGCTGTTTTTGAGAAAAATTAATTTTTCACTAAAAACCGTATGTCAGGTACCGTTAGTTTTGGAGCTAGAATGCTAATTCCAAAAACCCTCTGAAGGACGTCATAATAATGCAATGTTCCAAGTTTGAAGCAAATCGGTCCAGCCGTTTGGGCTGTCGGTATCTATACAGACAGACAGACACAAGGACAGAAAGACAGACAGACAGAATTGTCGGACCCACTTTTTTCGACTTCTCTATCATCGTTATGTCATGTTTGATTGTTAGATTTTTTTTTTACGAATGCATAACTCGCATTATGGCTGGCTGGGTGCTGTATGAATAGGGTAGACTCTGATTGGTATCAACATGGCGATACCCAGCGTTGCAACTGTCTTAAACGCATCAATTGTGCTTATTTTACCTTCAAGTGGTAGCCATCGGGTACTGGTCTTGTCCACCCGGACCTCACTAGCTGAACTTATAAGCGCGAGTGTTGATCACAGAAAAAAAACAACACTATAATTGCCCTGCCATAAAGCTCCTCTGTTTCTCTTGTTGGGAAGCAGTTTATTCTGTACGAACCCCTCAGAAAGCAAGCGAGCGGCGGATGAGCTTCCGAATAAGTGAATAACGTTTGAAAGTTCTACAAAAGGGTAAAGCATTCGTCCAAGGTTTACAAAGCCCGAGCAGAAGCATGTAGAGACGAGGGTGGGAATGTCGTTGTAGATACACAGTCGTTGCTGAGAATTTGGAAAGAACACTTCTGCAGACTGTTAAACGGCGAAGACAACCAACTAATCGCTGTCAGAATGATCCATTCGATTTGGATGATGATGAACAAAATGTCCCTCCTCCCGACCAAGAAGAAGTTCCGATAGCAATATCTAAACTAAAGTCCTACAAGGCTGCAGGAGCTGATGGCCTTACGGCTGAACTCTTCAAAGCAGCGGGAGATGATTTGGTGAGGAGCATATACCAACTCATCTGTACAATCTGGTAGGATAAAAGTATGCCTGACGAGTGGAACCTCAGCATTGTGTGCCCTATCTACAAGAAAGGAGATACTCTAAGCTTTGCCAACTACAGAGGAATTAGTCTCCTAAATGTCGCCTATAAAATCTTGTCGGCCATTCTGTGTAAACGTCTGAACCCTTTCGCACGTCAACTGATTGGCCCCTATCAGTGTGGTTTCAGGCCCGGTAAGTCAACCGTTGACCAAATTTTCACACTTCGGCAGATTTTGGAAAAGACCCAAGAATTCCAGATCGATAGGTTCTCACCACCTATTTATCGATTTTAAAGTCGCCTATGACAGCGTAAACAGGAACGAGCTATACAGAGCCATGTCACTTCTTGGCATCCCTGCCAAACTCGTTCGATTGTGCAGGATGACTATGGAGAACTTGGTAAGAACACCACCGACTCATTTAATGTCGAGAAAGGCTTACGACAGGGGGACGCGCTGTCATGTAACCTCTTCAACATCATTCTTGAGGCAATCGTACGCAACTCGCATGTCAACACCAGCGGTACGATTTTTAGGGTTCCGTACCCAAAGGGTGAAAAGGGAACCCTATTACTGAGACTTCGCTGTCCGTCTGTCCGTCTGTCCGTCTGTCCGTCTGTCCGTCTGTCCGTCTGTCCGTCTGTCCGTCTGTCCGTCTGTCCGTCTGTCCGTCTGTCCGTCTGTCCGTCTGTCCGTCTGTCCGTCTGTCCGTCTGTCCGTCTGTCCGTCTGTCCGCCCTTTACAAGGCTGTATCTCATGAACCGTAAGACTTAGACACTTGAAATTTGGACAGATGATGTATTATTGTGTTTCCTACAACAACAAATACTAAAAACTAAATAAAATAAAATATTTATGGTGGCTCCCATACAACAAACGTAATTTTTTGTTCGTTTTTGCTATGTTTTGTCTGTCCATCACCAGGTTGTCTCTTTTCTTCTTTAGAAATTTCTTGAAGTCTGGAATTTACAAATATATCTGTCCCTGTTAGTTCTTCTTTTTGCTGATTTGCGACTTTTCCTTCACTCACACAAACAGCTTTACCTACATGTAAATTCCAGAAATTCTTTTAGAAGAAAAGAGGCAACCTATGTATGCTTTTAAAGCTAAGTTTTCTTCTATTCGTGTTCGAATTCGAATTCGAATAGAAAACAAAATAGAAAAAAAAAAAACAAATATCAAACAAAAACAACAAGTCGGTATTAGAATCTCTCATAAAATAATATAAAATCAGGATTAATTGTTTTCAAACGTAAGTTCTTCTTTATTTTATTGTCATAAGAGGTGATTTGAGTGATTTCTAGAAATAATAAAAAAAAAACTATGCTGAAAAAAAAAATTACTGAAATTTCTCAGTGCAATATTTGAGCAAGATTGACAAAAGACATCTTGGTGACAGTTTGTTTAGGAAAGATCGCGCCAAAACTGTTCTCGTTTGTGAGAGTGAGAAAAAGCTTTATCTGCATGTAAATTCCAGAAACTCGAATTCGAGTTCGAATAGAAAAAAAAATAGAAAAAAAAAACAAATGTCAAACAACAATCATCAAGTCGGTATTAGATTCGCTCATAAAATAATATAAAATCAGGATTAATTATTTTCAAACGTAAGTACGCCTTTCTTCTTTATTTTATTGTAAAAAACACTATGCTGAGAAAAAAATTACTGAAATTTCTCAGTGAAATATTTGAGCAGGATTGGCAAAAGACATCTTGGTGACAGTTTGTTTAGGAAAAATCGCGCCAAAACTGTTCTCGTTTGTGTGAGTAAGAAGCAGCTCTACCTACAAGTAAATTCCAGAAACTCTTTTAGGAGAAAAGAGCCAACATATGTATGCTTTTAAAGCTCAGTTTTCCTCTATTCGTGTTTGAATTCGAATTCGAATAGAAAACAAAATAAGAAAAAAACGAATGTCAAATAAAGAACAAGAAGTCAGTATTAGATTTTCTTACCGACCAAAATTTAAAATCTTAAAAATTAATCTAAATAATAATAACTTCTTATTATTCTATAATTCTATACATATAATTTCTTTTTGCTGCTTCTTCTTCTGCTGGTAATACTAAATCACTGAATTAATTATGAATTATTAAAACTACTGTTAATCCTAAAATATTAAATTAAACTTACAAAAGAAGTACTGGGAGGTCTCGATCCGATTTTAAAGAAGTTATTATTATTTATACATATACATACATATTTATTTTTGAGACGTTAAAAATTAATTGCAAATTTAATAATGACTTCTTGTTCTTTGTTTGACATTCGTTTTCTTTTCTATTTTGTTTTCCATTCGAATTTGAATTCGAACACGAATAAAAGAAAACTGAGATTTAAAAGCATACATAGGTTGGCTTTTTTCTTCTTTGCGGATTTCTGGAATTTTTGAATTTACATGCATAGCTGTCTCTGTTTCTTCTTCTTTTTGCTGATTTGCCAGTTTTCTTTCACTCACACAAACAAGATCATTTTTGGCACAATCTTTCCTAAACAAACTATCAGTTCGTGGTCTTCTGCAAATCCTAATCGCCTGTTACAATGAGAAATTTAAGCAAGTGTTTATTGAATAAAATAAATATTTAAGGGGGCTCCCATACAACAAACATGATTTTTTTGCCGTTTTTATAGATAATGGTACGGAACCCTTCGTGCGCGAGTCCGACTCGCACTTGCCCGTATTATTTTTTTAGATCCGTTCAATTACTTGGCTATGCTGATGATATTGACATTATAGGAAGAACGAAGCGCGCTGTCAGTGGAGCATTGGCAAGTATTGAAGTGGAAGCGGCTCGAATGGGGCTGGCTGTAAATGAAGATAAAACAAAGTATATGCTGTCCTCGGGTGAAGTAGATCATCACCGTAGGCTCGGACAAAACGTCACAATGGACAGATATAACTTTGAGGTTGTCAAGGACTTTGTCTATTTGGGTTCCACTATAACCTCTCAGAACAACATCAGTGAAGAGATCAGTCGAAGAATCACTCTTGCCAATCGCTGTTTCTTCGGGCTAAGAAGGCATCTTAGAAGTATAGCCCTCTCTCAAAGGACCAAGGCGACACTATACGAGACCCTTATCATCCCAGTCCTGCTGTATGGGGCAAAAGCATGGACACTGACACAATCGGATGAATACAGGCTGGGGTGCTTTGAGAGAAAGATTCTTCGGGTGATATTCGGGCCTGTATGTATCAATGGAGTATGGAGGAGAAGATTCAATGACGAACTTTACGGCCTATACAGCGAAATTGACTTGGTTAAGAAGCTGAAAATTCAGCGGCTTAGATGGCTGGGTCATGTGGAGCGTATGGACGAAAACGCTCCTGCCCGACGAGTCTTCAATTCCAACCCGGAGGGCCGACGCAGTTCTAGAAGACCCCATCTAAGGTGGCGCGATCAAGTGGTAAACGACCTCAACCAACTTGGTGTGCGCAACTGGAGGCCACTGGCTAGGGACCGGCCTAGCTGGCGAGGATTGTTGGTTGAGGCCGTGGTCCACAATGGACTGTCTGCGCCACCTTAAGTAAGTAAGTAAGTATAACTTGCCTTATAGTACCTACCTATAATCGCAAGTAAAAATCTTAGATACCTAATTGAACAATTTTTGAAGAGTTATTAAAAATATCTTTGATGGAGGAAATTCAGTTTATATTGATCATTATGTATGAAAATAGAACTAATTTAGACCTTATGTTAGCATGGTTTCATCTCTACAATTACTCTATAGCTCTATTATTCAAAAACACGAAACATTTGTTCGCGAACGTTTTTTTTTTAAGTTCATACCTATAAATGTTTGCTTCATTTAAAAAGTCCAAAATCGTCAAAAAATGCAACATTGATTTTATATTTTTTGTTTTCATAGTAGGTTACGTCAGTGAAAGGTGAATATAGCTGAGATAGTAGGCGCAGATACATACCTAAGTGATCGGGACTCATTTTTCTGGACTTATTTCTCACTTGAGTGGGACAATAGTCCCGAGTTGAGTTCGGGTCTAATGACATACTAAAGTGGGCATAAGTCCCTGAATTTTACAGTCGAAATATTACACAAGTCCCGCGTGAGTGTAATCAATATATATGTAGGGGAGAGTGGGGCACATTTGAACACTTTTTGCTTTCAAAGCTGATAAAACCTTATGTATTTGATTTACCGGTCTGTAAGTTTTACTTACATGAAATATTGATATCGAACTTCGATTTTAAATACAACTTGGTTAATTAAACGAAATATTTATATTAAATTTCAATTTCCAAACACTTGAGGGGCACTTTTGAACAAATCTTATTAAAAAACACGTTTATTTAATTTTTTTATTAATGTTTTAATAAAAACATACAAAGGAAAAAAAGGTTACAAACTCAAAATTGATACTTTGATTATATCACATTAATTTGATAAAGGAATACAAAAAAACTGTAGGCATCTTTTTTAAAAAGTTTATGTTGTACATGTTTCCCTTTTTTTATTAATTTCACTTAAAAACCAAAATAAAATAACGAGCTACCAAATAATGAATGAAACACATACAAATTTGCTTAAAATAACTAACATAATGTAAAAAAAAAACATATCGGTTCAGTTTTGAACATGTTCAAATGTGCCCCAACACAGTTGTTCAAATCTGCCCCAACGGTTGCAACGACATAAAATTTTGCATAAATATTAAACTTTTATATATTAATTTATAAACTTACCACGATTTAGTTCTAAATTGATTCCCCCTTCGAAAAAATATTGTTCCTTTTCAAAACCGCGTACTTAAAGTGTCTTACAGGCCACAGACCATACACAGACCGCCAACCCGTACTCCCCCTGCCTGAAACACCCTCGAAATATTTGTTCCTGTCTGTGAATACGTGTACATCTCTCTCTGTGCATTTTGTAATGGCAACTATACCTGCGTATGCCATTTATTTTTTAGGTGTGTTTGCTAAATGGGTTTTAAAAGCAAGAGAGAGCGTCACACTCTCAAAATAAATGGCATATCAGCTGATTTTTAGCTTGTAGGCGAAAAGAGAGACCATATGGTGAGTTGGCGGTCTGTATCTTCTTGGTCCGTGTTACAGGCTTACAGCTTAAAAAACAAAAATAATGCACAATCACTCACTTGAGAGCAGTGTTGGATAGTTACGCGTAACTTTGAAATTTTAATTAGTTACACGTAACTAATGTAACTTATGTAACTAATGTAACTAATGTAACTTATTGTAACTAAATGTAACTAACTATAACTAATAGAATTTTTCAAATACAAAAACTCACATTTTATGTTAAATTGAAATTTAGAAGTTCTGCCCACAAACCCGATCGAATGATCGGATGTTTTTAGGGCAAAGCTGGACCAGCTGCCAGCTGTGGCAACGGCAACCTAGCAAGGAATACATTTTTAAATTACTATATTTGTGCAAAAAAAAATTTAAAAATAATAAAACAAAATAGATCTCGTTTGATTTCCTTTGGGCGAGCTAAATCTGAAATTTGAGACCAAATCTGAGATCAAATCTGAATTAACCATACAAAAATAAATCAGAATACACAAAGAAATGTCCAGGAGTCTCAAGAAAGAACGGAAAACTTCAAATGTAAGTAAAAATCTATTGTATGCTCCAAGAATATAATATTTTATTAGATTTCCTTTTCATCAGGAACATAGTAATTTCAATATGTATTTCTTGCCAGGTTGCTGTTGCACTTGCTTATAAAAGAATTTTGTCAATAGTCGATTGGGATTCGGGATGAAATGTGAGTTTTTTTTATTTTTTATTTAAGTTAGAGTTAGTTTTATTTAGTTACAGTTAGTTACATTTAGTTACATTAGTTACGCCAAATATTGGGCGTAACTAATTCATATTAGTTACGCGTAACTAAACGAGTAACTTACTTCGTGTAACTTACTTGCCAACACTGCTTGAGAGACAACTGAGAGAATCAAGGAAGTCAATGACGTTTACGGATACGGTATTGCCCTTTTGAAACATTGAATAACTTTTAAAAAAGATTAATAAAGTAAAAATGTGCCCCACTCTCCCCTATATGGGATTGATGACGACCAGCACGACAACTTAATCCCAAAACTTACGAACGACCAGACAAACTACAATGCACACACACACCAACGATCGAAACGAAAGACCATAAAATGAGAGAATCTGCGTCCCTACCAGAGTCGTAGAGAAAATACTATAAAGAGGCCAATCTTGTGCCTCTTTTTTCTTTTGCCTACAAGCTGCTGCTCATAGTTGGTGAGTATGTATGCGTAAAAAACGCACAAAAATGTACCTACTATGAGCATACCACTCCTCCACACCAATCTCTCCAGCAAGATTGCACACAATACTCGAATTATAAAGTCGAGATAACACTTCGAAGATACAATTTTCGTTTTGTTTTACTACATATCTTATTTTTGTTCACAAATTATATAAACAGGAGAATTCAATAATTGTTTTTGAAACTACTGAAAAATTATTATAAAAACCTAACAACGGACTGAAGGCTGAATTTCGAGCATAAAATTTTATGTATATTCTAACCAATTTTAAAAATTCATCCTTAATTTGGAAACAGATGAGCTGTGAAATAGCAATCTAAAGAATAAACATCGTTCACTTTTACATTGAGATTAATCGCCTTCTAGTGCATTCCTTCCTTAAAAAAATTTAAGAGTGCCTCCATTAAGTAGCCTCTTCAAACACGATTTCTAAATTTTTATTTTTGTTGTCCCTTCATTTTCAGAAGATGTGGATGGAGAAATCCGACCCGTTGTTTTTTCACACGGACAATAAATACAATACAAAAGAGACCACGAAAATCGCGGCTAGTGGAGGTGGAGGATGGAACGTAGGAAAGATTGGACTCTTTATATACAGGGTGATTCACGAATGTTGTGCCAATAAGCTAAAGCGTGTCAGTTGGGTTGAGACAAGAAAAAAATCGCATAGGAGGAGGGTCTATTCCACTCCGTTTAGCCGGGAAGGGCAATTTTCTAAAAACATGACTTAAATTTGAAAAAAAATTAAAAAATAACGGTAACTCCTACAATGCCATGCTATACCTTTTTGTAAAGCCAAAAACTTATTTTTTTATTGTAATTTAAATGAAGTTATTCTATTGAACCGTTTTCAAAATATTAATTTTCAAACTCGAAATTTTGAAAAAAAAAAAAAAATTAAAGAAAATAATTTTAAGACTAATTTTTTTCAAAATTTTACTTAATTAAGTATTATTTTTGTTCTTTACTGAAAAACACGAAACAATTTGCTAAATGATAACTTGTGCCATCGCGTAAGGCTAGATTTTCTTGTTTTTGTGAAGAAGTAGGTTCGGTCATTTTTCAATAGCTTGGCAACAAAAAGTCACAGAACCATACGGTTTTCAGTGTTGGATTTAAAATTAATGGGAGCATTGAATTCTGAGAACGAAAAGAGTAGACATCACCAACATCAGTAGTACGTTCGTTTAATGGATTTAATTGACTATTGT
Source organism: Platycheirus albimanus (assembly GCA_916050605.2). Lineage (NCBI taxonomy): Eukaryota > Metazoa > Arthropoda > Insecta > Diptera > Syrphidae > Platycheirus > Platycheirus albimanus. The sequence continues at coordinate 64,978,920 of OU696697.1, read as the reverse complement.
CAACAATATTCAATAGTTGTCGTTCTTAAATTCCGAAGTTGTGACAAAGTGTAACATTCGCGTCGTTCTTTTATGCACAATAAACAATAAAGTTACATTCTGTAACAATATCCAACTCATCTCCTTGACATGAGTTGAGCGTTTTGATCTGTCGAAAGTGAGAAAGGCCGGAATTTTTTTACAAAGTGAACCTGCTTTTATAGCTTGCGAATGATTTTAATTTTGTTTCAAATAAATATACATAATTTCAAATGAAATAAAATAAAAATGGAATATATTACACAGAGAAAGGTGAAATGTTTGAGCTAGACAGTTCGATTTTGTGCCTTTATTACTTACTTCATTCAAGAGAGATTTCAATTTGTTTTTTTTTTTTAATTTATATTTTAGCAAGTATTCGATTCATGAGGAGACAAAATCAGCCAATAGGATAAAATGCTTGTGAGGGTAGACTAAATTGCGTGTACCTAAGTGTAAGTATAGTTTTTTTTTTAATTAGTAAATTTTACTTGTTATAATAAATCATTTTAAAATAATTAGGTGGCTTGATGATGAAAATTTCCTAGCTGACAAAGAGGAATATTAAAGGATAAGATGAAGTGATCGACCATCTGCAGTCCGATAATGAACAAAATTTATATTGGAGTCAAGAGTGGTCCACAAGGATGTGGCCTACAATCTGGGGTGGAATTGGCTAAGGTGATTTGTGATAAGTGATAGTCACAATCAACAAATTTCTTCTGGCTAAAGTGACTGTCACATCTGATAATCACATTTGTGTGACTTTTTCTTGTGACACCTAAATAGCTGCCTGTTTTGTTTTACGAATGTATAACTTGCCTTATTATTCATTGTAACTATAATCTGTTGAAATGCGTATAACGCCTTATAGTTATGCTACTGGCGCGCCATCTTCTGTTTAACCTTATTTAGTTTCAGTATTTTGATCAGTGTTGGATAGTTACGCGTAACTTTGAAATTTTAATTAGTTACACGTAACTAATGTAACTTATGTAACTAATGTAACTAATGTAACTAAATGTAACTAATTGTAACTAAATGTAACTAACTATAACTAATAGAATTTTTCAAATACAAAAACTCACATTTTATGTTAAATTGAAAGTTAGAAGTTCCGTCCACAAACCCGATCGAATGACGATTGACTACACTGTTTAAGGGCAAAGCTGGGCCAGCTGCCAGCTGTGGCAACGCCAACCTAGCAAGGAATACATTTTTAAATTACTGTATTTCTGCAAAAAAAAATTTCAAAATAATAAAACAAAATAGATCTCGTTTGATTTCCTTTGGGCGAGCTAAATCTGAAATTTGAGACCAAATCTGAGATTAAATCTGAATTTACCATACAAAAATAAATCACAATAAACAAAGAAATGTCCAGGAGTCTCAAGAAAGAAGGGAAAACTTCAAATGTAAGTAAAAATCTATTGTATGCTCCAAGAATATAATATTTTATTAGATTTCCTTTTCATCAGGAACATATTAATTTCAATATGTATTCCTTGCCAGGTTGCAGTTGCACTTGCTTATAAAAGAATTATGTCAATAGTCGATTGGGATTCAGGATGAAATGTGATTTTTTTTATTTTTTATTATTAAGTTGGAGTTAGTTTTATTTAGTTATAGTTAGTTACATTTAGTTACATTAGTTACATTAGTTACGCCAAATATTGGGCGTAACTAATTCATATTAGTTACGCGTAACTAAACGAGTAACTTACTTCGTGTAACTTACTTGCCAACACTGATTTTGATACCCTTAAGGTCATTATATTTGCCTCTTCCTTTTTTTTACTTTCAAACAAAGCGTAAAGCGGGCCATTTTTATAAATTCACACGGAATAAAGTATATTTTCGAATCTTTTAAAATATAAAACAAGTTTGTTTTATATCAGGTTATGGGCCCAGATGGTCTTATATTTAACATACCGATTGAGTTAAATTAATTGCTTAATGAGTGACGCCGACCAAACGGACGAAACATCGAAAGCAGGGGCAGACACATCGAAAGCAGAGGCAGACGTTTTGAAAGCAGATGCAGACGCAGCGAAAGCAGTGGAAGGCGTACATATTACTCCAGCAAACAACGATTCCGTCGGAGAACACAAGATGCAAATGGCCAATTCATCAGTTCCATCATAATTTGAGAAGCTTGATGGTAGTTCAAACTATATCGATTGGAAGTTTGGTATAAATATATCTCATCAATTGTGAGCTTTGGGAATATGTCGATGGCACAAAAACCGGTGCAAAATTGGAATCACGAGCATTGGCGGCGCGCAGCCATAAAATATGCGAAATGTCAGTGCGGGATACAGGAGCAGTCATTGCTATTGCAACTGCATCAGGTGACGATTTATGTAAACTCAAACGAGTTGAAGATCCTACCGTGTGGACCTGTTATTCTTCGTCAGTCAGCAACGATTTCGCAATATAGCATCGTCGACTTGGCCACTTGAGTGTCGGTGGCATGAAAAGGTTACGAGACGGAATGGCAAAAGGGATTGTTTTTAAGGATCAGGAATGAGATAGTGGTGTTTGTGTTGGATGTGTTAAAGGAAAGCAGCACCGAAATTCGTTTCCAAAAGGAAAAGCACGTCGGGCTAAGGACAAACTGGGGTTAGTTCACACTGACTTGTGCGGACCCATGCAAGAGGAATCAATTGGTGGCAAACGCTATATTTTAACTTTTACTGACGACTTCACACGTAAGACGTTTGTTTATTTTCTATCAAACAAAGACGAAGTATTTGGAAAATTCAAAGAATTCAAAGCACGTGTTGAAAAGGAGACAGCAAGTAAAATTCGAGCGATACGAAGTGACAACGGAGGGGAATTTATCAACAACGAGTTTGAAAATCACTTAGACACTTGGTATTCAACACCAAACCACAATACAATATAATCCAGAACAGCATGGCGTTGCTGAGCGCGTCAACAGAACGCTGGTGGGGAAACCAAGACCTATGCTATTTGGAGCGAATTTGCCGAAGAAATATTGGGCAGAGGCAATTAATACAGCCTGTTATTTGAAGAACTTGAGTCCAACAGTTGCTGTCAACGAAAAGACACCCGAGGAAGCGTGGACTGTGTAAAACCAAGCTTGAGTCACTTAAAGGTTTTCGGCCAAGTCCAAAGAGCATCTGTTTGTTGGTTACTGCACAGACTCAAAGGGTTATAGAGTCATTGATGTTAACACAAATGAAATTATTAAATCACGTGACGTCATTTTCGATGAAAATAATGTTATGTCATCCTGTGAACGTGGTGAAGCTGATACAGAAATGTATGTCGAAGAGCACAGCAACGAGAACAACAACATTATGGAGCACAACAACGAGAACAATAACATTGTAGACAAAAAAGATTTCGAAGAACCTGGTAATTACGAATCAGCTGATGGAGGTGATATTTTGGTTCCAATGGAGGATGACAATGAGGAGGATGTCCAAAATGAAACTATTCATCCAAGCCATTATGAAGAAGATGAAGTTTTGAACACACCATATATTCATTCAGCTCTCTTCTTTGAATTGAAGTGTTTTTGTTTTGCTCTACTTCTTTTAATTTTTTAAAAAGTTTCTGCCTCTTAATAATTTCTTTGGCACCTTGCGTTCATTTAATTGTATAATTTGTCATCTTGTTACGATACACTTTCCCGCGAATTGAATTTTATTAACAATATAATTATTATTATTCGAACTTAAACACCGCGAACTAGGATTATTCGAATCCAAACAAATTAAAATATAACCAAAACGAGACGAATTAGTAATTTGCGCAACCGGCGCACCGAGAATTGAAATCGATAATGATTAATGATTATAGAATAGAAACGTCAAAACAAAGAGAGTAAGAGCGACAAAAAAAAATAAAGTGTATCAAAACAAGTTTGTATTTTTTATACAACCACCTTCCGACTGCTCAGCGAGGGGTGGGTTCGAAAAATTTAGACGCGATAAAATCGATATTAAAAAATATGTGTGGAGGACAATAAAAAAAATGAATTTGCATTAACTCAGAGTACAGGGTGTACTCGTTTAGAAGTGGGCGCCAGGAAACTTTTATGGTAGTTTGCCTTACCCATATATATCTGAAAAATGTCTTCAATTGTAAAGAATTGAACTACAGAATTATTATTCCCAATGGGAAGTTGAATTATTTTATTGATTGGTAGTTATTGGTCTGGGAAACCTTGGCAGAAGACCTGGACGAAAACCCAGAGTCTTTTCAATAAAAAGAAAAAGCAAGAACAATAGTTTTTCGAGATTAGCAGAAGGCTAATTCTCGAAAATAAAATAGAAGCAAATAATAAAAAGAAGCAAACAAAGGTTTGTGTCAAATCGACACAAAGAAAGATCGCAATGGTAAAGAACGTTATAAGGTCAAAAACAAAGGTCACGGGTCCCACAATCTTGGGAAGAAAGCGAATATTCAGCGAGGGCCTACTTTAACGACAATTTATTTGCCCCACACAGGGTCACAAACAAATCGAATTAACAAAAGAAACAAATCAAACAAACAATTAACAAGCTAAAATTCCTGGAAACCACCAGACACAGAAATACTTAGCTTTTCTCAAAAACAATCTCCAACAACGATATTCTTCTCAAATACTTTCCCAACTGTAACTCTTGATTTTATCAATCGATTTTCTTTTATATTTCACCAGCTTCCTTCCAAATTTCGATAAAACAGATGTAGTTTTCCACTTCTCTTTTAAAAATTATTTTTCTCCAAAAATTATTCCTTTCTTTTAAAATCCAAAATTGAATTGTCATCCAAAATGGAGGCTTGGCTTGTCCACTTCGCCCCGACCATATAGCCATCCTCTTCGGATCTTTTGCGTGGTGGTGTTCTTGTCTCAGTCATGCAGCAGCATCTCGCCCATCTATGCAGAGACGTGCGACTGAGAGCGGTGATACAACCATTGCACGCGATCCTATGCGTTGAGGATGCGATCCTCGTAGGCTCAGTGGACGCGTTCAGCCGTATAACGTCAATTATATTAAATTTTAAAAGGCAAGTGAAAAACTACGACACCACGCGCAAAGTCCCCAGCCCAAACCGGCCCAAACTAATTACTTTGAGAAGAATTTTTTTGTTGGAGAGAATCCTAACCATTTTCCAACTAAAATGGTGGGAATTATAAACAAGAATAATCTAAATTCCATAGACCTTCGCGCAGATAATATTTAAAGAGAAAAACACATCATTGCTATCTTTCTTTGATATCAGACACTTTACGGTGGGCACTCGGCCATTCTACATTTACGGTGGTGTGACTATAATTCACACTTTGTTGTGTTGTTGTGGGCTCCTCTTTCGAACTCGTTGGAAAGCTTCATCACTTTCTTTACTATGCGTGCGAGTCTCCAGCCCGTCCGCTGGCTCAACACGATAGACTGATGCGTGTGAGTCTCCAGCTCATCCGCTGGCTCAGCACGATTAAACTCGAATACGTTGCGGGCAAGTCTCCAGCTCGTCCGCTGGCTCAACCCGATGGAAAATAACCTGCTTAGTTATCCTCTCTGAGTCACTCTCAAAACTCCCAGAGGACAACGGACTCAAAATGTGGGTCAAAAAAGGAATGGTTGGGATGGAGCGGAAACAAATATCGAGAGTTCAACCGTGCCAAAAGCGCACGATCTGACAAGGTTTTAAGAACCAAAAGAATGATTTTTGTTGCGGTAAATCTTACCGTAACAAATTCCACCCTTACCTACCAAAGAAGAAAATTGGCTTTCAGATAAGAAAGCGAAGTAAAAAGGATAAAAAGAGAGGTAAACAACACAACCAAATGGAATACACTACAGCACAACACATCTACATCTCAATCGCTCTGGGCGAGAGTTAATGCACATCACAGAGCTGTGAAGCTCTCAGTAACTCTTAGCGCAGCTAGGCCTTGCTACGCGACTAAGTATCGGAATTTTCCGAGGAATCGTTGTAGTACGGCTTCAGATCTTTGACGTTCCAGGTTCCTCGAAAGGTACCTTTTTCGTCCTTGAGCTCGTACGTCCATGGAGACACGCGTTTCTTAATAAGAAACGGACCTAAAAATTTAGGCGCTAATTTTGCCGTGTAGTAGTTTGCTGCATCAGACAAACTGAAATTACGTCGCCAAACCAATTCGTTTGGAAGATACTGTACATCCCTTCGTCTAAGGTTGTACCTTTTCGCCGCCATCTTGGATGCTGACTCTAACTTTTTCCCTATCTCTTCACTAAGCAACCTAAACCTTTCTCTTGTGTCATCCGTACTATCACTCCTAACATCCGGAATGGTGGTTAAGGGTTTGCCAAAAGTCACCATTCCTCGACCAAAATTCGCGTAGTAAGGCGACACGCCTAAAACTTCGTGATGTGACGTGCGTATACAACACGCCACCTTTGCTAACTGTGCATCCCAAGACCTATGGTTTTCTGAAACATACGCCCTAAGAGTATTCTTGATAATTTGATTAATCCGTTCTGACGGATTAGCCTGAGGATAGTAATTCACCGTAAACCTAATTGTAGAACCATAGCTATCACACAAAGACTTCAGTTCCTTGCTTTTGAACTGCGGACCGTTATCACAAACAACACATTTTGGAACACCAAACAACAAGAAGACATTGTCTTCCAACTCCTTACAAACAGACTTCGCCGTTGCAGATCTCAACGGGAACAACAATGGAAATTTGGTAAAGTAATCGACGACCGTTAGAATGTAGACAAAACCCCTACTCGATTTCGGAAGTGGACCTACCAAATCAATGCAAATCATCTCCCACGGATCGGTTACCCCTTTCCTCTCCGTCATCAACCCAGCTGGTTTTTCATTAATAGGTTTCACACTTTGGCATATCTTGCAATTCCTAACGTACATAGTTATATCTGACCTCATTTTTGGCCAGTAAAATTTTTCTCCTATCCTACAAAAAGTTTTCTTAACCCCCATATGCCCTGCTAACGGATGGTCGTGATTTTCTTCTAAAATCTTTTTCCTATCGTTCTTTGCTACTACTAACTTCTACTCACTATTACAATTATGAACTACTACATGATTTGCCTTAACATATTTAAACAATTTTCCCTGTTCTACTCTCCAGGCTGGAAAAGACAATGGTTTCTTTTCCACCTCTCCTATCATCTTTTCTATCCAAGGATCTTTTGTAGGCTCTGAAATCCCAGATAAAACTGGTACGCTCCTGGAGAGCATATCCGGCACTACATGATCCTTCCCTTTGCGGTAAACAATGTTGAAATCGAACTGCTGCATACGTACAGCCCATCGAGCCAGCCGACCTGCTGGGTCTTTCAACTTGCTCAACCATATCAGAGAGTAGTGATCGGTAATAACCGTGAATGTCACACCCTCTAAATATGGCCGTAACTTTTCTATCGCCCACAGAACAGCCAGGCACTCTTTTTCTGTGGTCGAATAGTTACGCTCGCAACGATTAAGTGATCTGCTCAAATAGCAAATCACTTTCTCGCCATCGTCAAAATTTTGACTAAGAACCGCACCAATCCCAAAGTCCGAAGCATCCGTCTGAACGACAAATGGCTTCGTGAAATCCGGGCACGTTAGAATGGGTGCCGCTACCAAACATTCTTTAGCTTTTCTAAAGCTCTCCTCACATTCAATACTCCAATCAAATTTTCTATTCTTCTTCGTCAATTCAGACAACGGTTTCACCAAACTAGCAAAGTTTGGAATGAATCTCCTATACCAGGATACCGTGCCGATGAAGCTCCTAACTTCCTTCACATTTTTAGGTGATGGAATTCCTAACATACTCTCTATTTATTCTGGGTCCATGTGGAGACCGTTTCTGTCAACAACATAGCCCAAAAATTTTAGAGAAGGCCTAACAAAATGACACTTTTCCCTACCTACTTTTAAACCTGCCTTTATTAATCTATCGAAAACCTCATTCAAAATTTCCATATGCTTCTCGAAAGTGTCTGTCGATGATGATGTCATCGAGATAGACGAAGACATATGGCTCTAACTCAGGTCCAAGGACCGTATCTATAAAACGTTGCCAAGTTGCGGGTGCATTATGCAAACCGAACGGCATTCTCAAAAAATGAAATAGTCCCCGACCTGGAACTGTAAATGCAGTATACTTCTGCGAATCCTTCTCAACTGGAATCCGCCAATAAGCAGACTTAATGTCCAGTGAGCTTAAAAACCTAGCGTTATTTAACTTATCTAAGATGGCCGTAATATATGGGAGGGGGTATGCGTCCCTATCTGTTACCTCATTCAACTTCCTATAATCTACACAAAACCTATACGTGCCATCTTTCTTCTTAATCATGACAATGGGTGAAGCCCATGGACTGTCAGATTATTCAATGACTCCGTCTCGGAGCATCTCTTCTGATTCCCTATCTATAAACTTTTGAATAGCTGGCGACACCGGGTAGTACCGCTGTTTAATCGGCTCAGCTTTTGTCCTAATTTTGTGCGACACCATCTGTGTGCACCCTAACCCCTCTGGCATTTCTTTAAAAAGCTTTTCTAAAGAACTATCTAACTCTTTTTGTTGTGTCTCTGTCAAATCTGTTAAATGTTCCGCCACGGACATCGAAGCCAAAGAGCTTTGGTTCGAAAACGTCCATTCCTATACCTGCACCACTGCTGCTGCAGGGGTGGGTTCGAAAAATTTAGACGCGATAAAATCGATAGTAAAAAATATGTGTGGAAGACAATAAAAAAAATGAATTAGAATTAACTCAGAGTACAGGGTGTACTCGTTTAGAAGTGGGCGCCAGGAAACTTTTATGGTAGTTTGCCTTACCAATAAAAATCTGAAAAATGTCTTCAATTGTAAAGAATTGAACTACAGAATTATTATTCCCAATGGGAAGTTGAATTATTTTATTGATTGGTAGTTATTGGTCTGGGAAACCTTGGCAGAAGGCTTGGACGAAAACCCAGAGTCTTTTCAATAAAAAGAAAAAGCAAGAACAATAGTTTTTCGAGATTAGCAGAAGGCTAATTCTCGAAAATAAAATAGAAGCAAATAATAAAAATAAGCAAACAAAGGTTTGTGTCAAATCGACACAAAGAAAGATCGCAATGGTAAAGAACGTTATAAGGTCAAAAACAAAGGTCACGGGTCCCACAATCTTGGGAGGGAAGCGAATATTCAGCGAAGGCCTACTTTAACGACAATTTATTTGCCCCACAAAGGGTCACAATCAAATCGAATTAACAAAAGAAACAAATCAAACAAACAATTAACAAGCTTAAATTTCTGGAAACCACCAGACACAGAAATACTTAGCTTTTCTCAAAAACAATCTCCAACAACGATATTCTTCTCAAATGCTTTCCCAACTGTAACTCTTGAGTTTATCAATCGATTTTCTTCTATATTTCACCAGCTTCCTTCCAAATTTCGATAAAACAGATGTAGTTTTCCACTTCTCTTTTAAAAATTATTTTTCTCCAAAAATTATTCCTTTCTTTTAAAATCCAAAATTGAATTGTCATCCAAAATGGAGGCTTGGCTTGTCCACTTCGCCCCGACCATATAGCCATCCTCTTCGGATCTTTTGCGTGGTGGTGTTCTTGTCTCAGTCATGCAGCAGCATCTCGCCCATCTATGCAGAGACGTGCGACTGAGAGCGGTGATACAACCATTGCACGCGATCCTATGCGTTGAGGATGCGATCCTCGTAGGCTTAGTGGACGTGTTCAGCCGTATAACGTCAATTATATTTAATTTTAAAAGGCAAGTGAAAAACTACGACACCACGCGCAAAGTCCCCAGCCCAAACCGGCCCAAACTAATTACTTTGAGAAGAATATTTTTGTTGGAGAGAATCCTAACCATTTTCCAACTAAAATGGTGGGAATTATAAAGAAGAATAATCTAAATTCCATAGACCTTCGCGCAGATAATATTTAAAGAGAAAAACACATCATTGCTATCTTTCATTGATATCAGACACTTTACGGTGGGCACTCGGCCATTCTACATTTACGGTGGTGTGACTATAATTCACACTTTGTTGTGTTGTTGTGGGCTCCTCTTTCGAACTCGTTGGAAAGCTTCATCACTTTCTTTACTATGCGTGCGAGTCTCCAGCCCGTCCGCTGGCTCAACACGATAGACTGATGCGTGTGAGTCTCCAACTCATCCGCTGGCTCAGCACGATTAAACTCGAATACGTTGCGGGCAAGTCTCCAGCTCGTCCGCTGGCTCAACCCGATGGAAAATAACCTGCTTAGTTATCCTCTCTGAGTCACTCTCAAAACTCCCAGAGGACAACGGACTCAAAATGTGGGTCAGAAAAGGAATGGTTGGGATGGAGCGGAAACAAATATCGAGAGTTCAACCGTGCCAAAAGCGCACGATCTGACAAGGTTTTAAGAACCAAAAGAATGATTTTTGTTGCGGTAAATCTTACCGTAACAATCTTATTGTGCTTTTATAAGTTGATAACATACATTCATACCTACAATATAAACAAATTAAAATATTGAATTTCACTGTGTTTTTTGTGAATTTATTTTTTCTTTGTTGTGCGTACGGAACTTATACTCAGAGAGCATTCAGCCACTAAAACTCATTTATCATCTCATCATATTTTTATCTCCCGGTGAGTTCAACATTTAGTCTATGTTCTGCCGTTTGTAATTGTTTGAGAAACTACACAACACTCTTTCTGCTTTCTCCTCATACGTCACTCCAATTTGACATCTGCGATTATTTGACATATGGACCAGCGCCATCTACCAGCTGAACTCGATACGAACTACCTGTATTACCGACGCTTTAAATTTGTGGTTCAGGCACAGGGTGTTACTATTTTATAACATAATTTTGATTTATATATTTACAAAAATATGGCCAACTGTGCAATTTGCAATAATATTGCTGACTATCTTATTGATTCTATTATGTGTAATGGAAACTGTAATAGAATATTTCATACACAATGTATTGACGCACCATTTAGTACCATCAAGCTCTTCAACAAGAAAAAATCGTTTTACTACTTCTGCGACAAATGCGACCCTTTCGTATATAATAATATTGCTCGAGATACTCTAAAAAACATGAAGCAGCTTCAAAATATGCACGAACAACTGAAGTTATTGTCCGAAAAAATTGACAATATTTCCTCTCAACTTCAACAAGAAATGAGAATAACGAGAAGTAAAACTAAGAATGACAAAATAGCATCACCACTAGAATCTAACAACACGCCACCGCCGCCGCCGGTAAAACGGAAAAATACTGAATTAAATAATGAAGCCCAAGACGAAGATCCCATAAGGAAAAAAATGGCTACATCCATATTTAGTAATTTTTCTATATCACGACCTTTGCTGAGTTTTAACAAAGACCAGCAAGCTCCTAATTCTCTTCAACTATCTATACCATCGACCTCGTCAACAGCACCAATAACTTCATCAGTTCCCACCGGCATTACTGCACCTACTACCTCAATGGCGCAATCTACCTCATCTATTCTAACTTCATCCAACGCATTGATACTCAGTCAACAGTCATCAAATAGTCTTCAAAGGGACCAATTAAATGTATTTAAAGAATCTCCCATCTCAAATGGTCTGAAGGTTGTCGAAGGCCAAAAGATTGTTTTCATCTCTAAATTGGCCCCTTCAACGAATGCACTTGACATTATGAACCATTTGAAAGATAAAACTGACACCGCACTCAATTTCAATTTGTAAAAAATTATTCATCGTAACTTCTCCAAATATTCTTCATTCAAAATAAGAACCACAGACTCATTGTTCCATTTAATTAATTCGACATCTTTTTGGCCAACTGGAGTCATAGTTCACGAATTTATGAATAAGATGAACAAAAATATAAATCCTTTTCATCAGAACCAGACAATGCATTCTCGAAGACAAAGCAGCTCAAACAGATATTAATTTACTATCAAAACGTAAACGGACTTCGGACAAAGACCAACTTGATATACAAAAATGTTAATAATCTTCCTCATGATTTTATAATTCTGACGGAAACATGGCTGAACAGCTCGTTTCTGGATTCTGAGTTTTTTGACGCATCCTACCAAATATTTAGACGAGATCGGCATTTAATAGAGGACGCTACTGTGGGAGGTGGCATTTTAGTGGCGGTTAAAAATTCTTTCGTGTGCCATTTTGTTGACGACTTCCGATCTGCCCAAATTGAAGTTTTGTGTATTAAGATTCAAATGGAAACAGGACATTTAATCTTAGTCACTACTTATATACCTCCGAACTCTAACAAAAACATATTTGAAAACTTAAATGACTGCATCGAGGGTATCTATGAATTGCTGGAACCTGAAGATGAAATTTTGATTATTGGAGACTTCAACCTACCAAATCTTAACTGGATAAGACAAGACATCGAAGACTACTACACTACTGACAATGCTTCAAGTGTGAATGAGATATTTTTTACTGACAATATGTCCTCTTATTGCCTGCGACAACTAAATGGAGTGACCAACGACTCGGGAAAGACTTTGGATTTAATATTCTTCTCCCTCAATGTAAACACTGCTGCTGCTGTAACACGATCTACAAATATTCTGACTGTCGAAGACCGTCATCATCCTGCCTTGGACATCGCCTTAAACCTCAGCATGGGCTCTTCTAACAACCAATATAATACCAAACTTGAGTTCAACTATTCAAAATGTAATTATGTCTTATTATGTAATATGTTAAGTATGATCGATTGGGATATTTTATTTTATAATTGTAATATTAACGAAATGTGTAACATATTCTATACAACTCTGTTCAACTGCTTCTGTGATACTGTACCATTTAAAAAACCTCGGAATATTTCTAGTTCAACACCATGGTTTGATAGTCATCTTAAACTCTTAAAAAACAAAAGGAACAAAGCATGGACAAAATATATCAAAACAAGAACTGATGGAGATTATACAACCTTTTTAATCATTAGTCAACTTTTTACTGAATACTTGAATATTGCATACGATAGCTATATTCTTAAATTAGAAAATGATCTTAAGTCGAACCCAAATAGTTTTTGGAACTTCGTGGATAAAAAGAAAAAAACTAGTAGCTACCCTAATACAATGTCTGACTCTTCTTCAACTAGCACTAATCCCTTAGTAATTGCTAACATGTTTGCTAACTATTTCAAAACTGCTTTTGAGATAACTGGTTATGGTGACACCTCTTGTAATTCTTTTTCTTCTACCACTTCTTTCTCTCATCTAGACTCTATAAACTTTGATATTGACTTAGAAACTATAAAGCTTAATATTCTAAAACTTGACGAATGTTTTAGTCCAGGACCTGACGGAGTACCTTCTTCTATTTTAAAGAATTGTGTTGACCATTTATCTTATCCTTTATGTGTTCTATTCAATGAATCTATTTGTAACTCTATCTTTCCCTCTATCTGGAAAAGTGCCTATATCACGCCAACTCATAAAAAAGGTCCAAAAAATGAAATTAAAAACTACCGTCCTATTCCCAAGTTATCCGTAATACCTAAACTGTTTGAGTCCATTATATGTAACACTCTTTCCTTTTATTGTAGTTCAATTGTTTGTGAAAGTCAACATGGTTTTATGAAAAAGAAGTCGACTGTTACTAACTTGTTAAATTTTACCTCGTTTTGCTTTGATGTATTTGAAGACCATAGATTGTGTGTTTACTGACTTTAGCAAAGCCTTTGACAAGTTATGCCATACAACGCTAATCAAGAAAATGGACAATCTTGGATTTAGCTCTAAGTTTCTAAAATGGATATCCTCATATTTAAGTAACAGACATTACAATGTAGTCTTCTTAAATGAACTTTCAACTAATTTTGTAGTCAACTCCGGTGTCCCTCAGGGTAGTCACTTAGGACCAATTTTATTTATATTATTTATTAACGACTTAGCTTTGACCATTAAAAACTCTTCAATATTAATATATGCAGATGACGTAAAAAATTTTAAAAGTATTAAATCACAGTCTGACTGCTTGTTATTACAGTAAGACCTTGTTCTTTTTCGGGAGTGATGCAATCTAAACCGTCTTGTCTTAAATGTCGACAAGTGTAAAAGTATGACTTTTACACGCAAACAAAATCCCTTTGTATTTAGTTATATGTTTGATCTGTCACCGTTAAACAATGTCTCTGTATTCTCTGACCTTGGTATAATCCTAGACTCAAAACTAACTTTCAACTTTCACTTGGACTATATAACTAAAAAAGCCAATAGATTGCTAGGATTCATAAAGAGATTTAGTCGCGACTTTCAGTTTTAAAACTTTTGTTTGTATCGTTCGTAAGGCCAATACTAGAATACGGATGTGTAGTATGGTCACCATATTACTCAATTCACATTTAAATAGACTTGAAGCAGTTCAAAGAAGGTTTATGCGTTTCTGCCTACGTTTCTTTTCTTGGTCTCCAAATAATATTCGTCCTCCTTACTCTCATAGGCTTGCGTTAGTTAAACTTCCCTCTATCACCCATCATAGGCAATACCTTCAGTTTTGCTTTATTACAAATGTGATGAATGGCTCTATACTATCTCCATCAGTTCTGAGTAGATTTAACTTTAGTTTCAGTCGTACAAGCATAAGGCTGCAACAACCTCTACAACTACCTTTCAGTAGATCAAACTATGGTGCCAATAATCCAATAAATCAAATGGTCTTAATCTTTAATAAGTATTATTTTCTTATAGTTTCGATAAATGATAATTTCAAAAGCAAATCTTTCAAAACTTTATTTTATAATGCCTTAGCATAAATGCAGGCTTTTATTAATTAATTGTAATTCATGATAATTTTGTACTTTGTAATAATTGCTTAGATACATATAGATATATGTATGTAGTTCATAAGTTTGTAAACGTTAGTTATTAACGACTTAAATAAATAACCTATCGTAATGCGTCGGAAAAAAAAAATAACACACCTGAAGAAGAATCAACTCGTCAGACTATTTGGCGTGGATGTGGATTGCCAGCGCGGTATAATGACTATGTTTTGTCCTCGGCGCTGGAAGTTGTATCTGATGGAGATCCAAAAGATGTAGAAGACGCCCTTTCTCGTAGTGATGCTGAAATGTGGAAGCAAGCCATGCGTGAAGAGTACGACGCACTCATCAAGAAAGATACATGGAAGTTGGTTGACCTGATAAAAGACCGAAAAGCAATCTCTTGCAAATGCGTTCTTCGTAAGAAGAAGAACGGTGATGGTGAAACAGTACGCTACAAAGCACGTCTAGTTGTTCGTGGATGTATGCAGGTTGTTGGCATGGATTTCAACGAAACGTTTGCACCAGTGGTCCGCGGTACAACACTACGTTTCTTGATTGCGGTGGCTTCACTTAAAAACTGGAACATTGACCAAATGGATGCAGTTGCAGCATTCTTGCAACCTGATATAAATAAGGATATATATATGTTTTGAACCCAAGTTATTCGAAAAGAAAAATAAACCTTTTTCGAAAAAGGTTTGCAAGTTACGAAAAGCTCTATATGGTCTTAGACAATCTGATTTTGTATGGAATGAAAAGATGGACAAAGAGTTACAAGAACTAGGATTTGTAAAAGCAAAATTCGATACGTGCGTTTGTCTTTGCCTCAGCAACGAACAGGTAATTATAATAGCAATTTATGTTGACGACTTTCTACTGATTACAGCCAACGAAAAGTCCAGAGTTTGGGTAAAAGCAGAGCTTAAAATGAGATTTGACATGAAAGTATTAGGTGAAATTCAATACTGTCTAGGAGTACAAGTCACAAGAGATAGAAAGAACGATCAAACAACTCTTGATCAAAGAGGTTACATCGATGCAGTTCTAAGACGATTCAACATGAGCGACGCAAAACCTGTTTCCACTCCATTAGAATATGGGAAGAAGTTAAGCAAAAGCATGGCACCAATTAACGATGCAGAAAAGGAGATTATGCAACATATATCCTATCAAATGGCTATTGGCAGTCTTTTGTACGCAGCACTAAGAACACGACCAGACATTACATTTGCAGTGGGGGTCTTGAAGCAAAATTAACGTAAGCCCAGGAAAAGAGCATTGGTCTCCTGTAAAACGCGTAATGTGCTATTTGAAAGGAACAGCAGGAGCTAAAATAGTCTATAAAAGCACCGGCAACAATAGCATCGTATTATACACAGATGCAGATTATGAGGACGACCCCGACGACAGAGTGTCTGTGAGCGGTTACATTTTTAAGTTGGCGGATGGCATCATTAGTTGGTCCAGTAAAAAGCAACAAACGGTTGCACGTTCAACCACCGAAGCAGAGTACATGGCTCTCGCTCACGCTACTCAAGAGGATTTGTTACAAATAAAACCGAGTGACACCATAATACAAATCGGATGTGACAATCAAAGCGCTCTTGATATATCAAGGAATTCACTTCATCATGCACGAACCAGGCACTTTGATGTGCAGCATCATTTTCTTCGAGATGTAGCAAAGAAAAAGCGGGTCGAGTTCTTTAAAGTGGCATCAAATAATGGTTGCAGATTCACTTACCAAGCCGGTCAACCGACAAAAGCACGAGTGGTGCAGATCAGCTATGGGAATTCAAGTAAACTAAAACGAGTGGCAGCAGCAGAGAAGCACCTTATCAAGTGGTGGTGTTGAAATGGGTATAACGCCTTATAGTTATGTTACTGGTGCCATCTGCTGTTTAACCTTATTTAGTTTCAGTATGTTGATTCCCTTAAGGTCATAACATTTGCCTCTTACTTTTTTTTACTTTCAAACAAAGCGTAAAGCGGGCTTGACGCCATTTTTATAAATTCAAACGGAATAAAGTATATTTTTAAATCTTTTAAAATATAAAACAGGTTTGTTTTATTTCATAATCGCAAGTAAAAAAGCTCAATATTTATTGATAATTCATTACATATTAAAGTAGGTATGAACTGGTATGAAGAATGATTTAATTTTTATTTTTGGAAGTGAAAAATGAATTTAATTTGTTGGTGGATTTGGTGCACTGTCATTTTGACACACAAACACAAATACAAAAAAAGAATAATCTCGCTCAGGGTTCCATTGGGCTAACAGAATCTGAAATCTGTGAGGAAAATCTGGGATTACCAATAAAATCGCCATAACATTCACATCAATCTAATCTATCTATTCTACGTGTTTATTACTTGCTTACAATTTATACAAGAAATAGACGACAGTAAGAAGTGTAATAGTGAAAGAGAGATAGATTCAACATAGGCACGCTTTTAAAGACACGTACACAAAAAATGTATGTATACACAAAATCGTCGCCTTTATAGTTACTTTTCACTAGTGTGACCAGCTTCTAGAAAATGTAACACAAAAATTGGTGCAAATAGAACTATGTATGTATGTTTATATGAAAGCAAAACCTGGTCACACTAATCAATATTGTTGGTAAGAGAAATAAATACTACTTGACTTAAAATAACAAGGGCCCGCTTTTAGAAGTAACTTTCAGAGCTAACAGACGTGTATCAAAGTGTAAAGAAGTAAAAACCGAATTAAATAAACAATCCGCACGAGTTAAGATCGTAAAGATTGTTTTGAAATCAAAACATTTATATAAAGAAAAATTGAACAATAAAAAAGACACACAAATTAAATATTTGAATAAATAAGTCGTAAAAAAAGAAATAGAGCTTGAAGAAATTGAAACCCTTGGACAAAAAAATCTTGTGTTATTAAATTGAGTGCAAAATGAGTGAAATTGTAGTGCAGTGTAAAGAGTTAAAAAAAGACAATTTTAAAAAGTGTTAAAAGTTTAAGTGAGAAGTAACCAAATTCAGTATAAAAAAAGACATCATATGCAGAACTTGACATAAAGAATATACCGCCGGTAGTTGTAAAGCCAAAATCTAATGTAGAACAAAACAGTGAAAAAACGAAATAAGAAATAAAAAAAAATCCAACTGATCTCGAGCTGCAAATAAGTGTTGTTTCAAAAAGTGGAAATGGATCGGTAGTGATTAGATGTGGAAATGAAGAATCAAGCAAAAAGATCGATTCACAATTGAAAGAAAAATTGGGAGATAAATATAGTGTAAGCATTCCAATATTGGTTGCACCTAGAAATGTTGTTATTGGAATCGATAAGGAAATAAACGAAAATAATTTGATGGATGTGCTAAAAAAACAAAATAAAATCGAAGGAACAATGAAAGTTGCAAGGTGTTATGAAAGATATAAGAAGAAAATGCAATGTAATGCAATAATTGAAACAGATAGCTAGTTATGTAGAGAAGTTTTAGAAGTTGAAAAATATAACTTAAATGTTGGATGGAATAAATGCGCTGTATATGATAAAGTATATGTAAGAAGATGTGACTGGGGATTCAACAATATAGCTAAGGATTGTACAAAAATCATGCGTTGCTCCAAGTGTAGAGAAGAGCACGTATTGCAAGAATGTAAAAGTATATTTTGAAATGTAAAAACTGTATTTTAACAATTGAAAACTTGGGTATGGAGATTGATCCTAACCCATGATTCTCCGGATGTCAACTGTCCAGTTTACATTAAAAGAATAAGCCGTGAACGTTCCAAATTTGCTTACAAGCAATCAAAGTCATTTGACTGCGTGCTTTTAAATATTCAAGGACTAACAAATAAATTTGTTGAAATAAAAAATTTGGGCCAGTTGGTAAGTGTCAGTGAAGTAAATATTAAAAACTATTAAATAATAAAATGTGAAAGTACATCGTCTCATACGGGATAAATAGTATTGTACCTGAAAACTTGTTGGGAAAAAAATGTCTTAAAAAACTGTCAGATAGAATTAAACGTTTGGATTTTGATAGTTGAAGTGGAAATAGAAAACAAAAAAATAACATTTTTTGCTTTATATTTTTCTCCGAGTGCATCAATTAGAAATTTCTGTTACAACATGAACATTTGGATGGATGAATTAGAAGGAAAAGAATATTTGATAATCTTAGGTGACTTTAATGTAGATTGGGCTTACGAACAGTGTATTTTAGCAAGAACTTGAGTTTATTTTTCAGGCAAATGTTTGTAAGCAACTAGTCGCTGAGCCTACAAGGATAACTCCAACAAATAGAACTCTTCTAGACTATGTAGCTACTAATATTATAAGCTATACAGCAAAAGTTGATAATAAATTAAAAGTAAGTGATCATGAGACAGTTACGTTTAAAATTAATAAGGAAAACAGTGATAAAACGAAAATAATAAAAAACTTGAAATATAATTTGTATTTTTGTATTTGTAATTTATTTTTATTAGTAACATAAGTATTTTAAAATTTACATTTTTTGAAATAGTAGGTACTTAGTGAATAAGGTTAACATAAACGTAAATTGTTGCTATGCACAGTATTTAAAAGAGATACTAATAATAATAATAATAATTTCTAAACTTAAATATTTTAAAAGATTCTTGAATCAAAATTATGGAAATAAGAAAAAAAGAATAGTAATAATAGACATCGTTGGTTTGCATAACTTGAACAATGCAAACGTTAAGGCAGCTGTGTTAAACCTTTTTGTAGATGGAATTGGGGAAGATGTAAACGAAAATGACATTGAATCTTGTTATGTAAGGCCAAAACCAGCAAATAAACCATCTGCAGCTAATATTGCTTGTATCAAATTCTCTTTGCATGTTAAAAAAAAAACTAAGGATTATTATCAGCTGGAAAAAGGTTTTCTTTGCAATTTAATATATGGAGTCTAATGTCTTGATTGTTGATTACTTCCCACAGTTTGATTGATAATACGTCATCGTCCACAAATTTAGATGACTTTAATTGTCTTTGAATGGATCATTTAGTTTAAGATATATATGGATTTTCTGTTATACATCAAAATATTCGCAGTTTACGAAAGAATTTTGATGCACTTGACTACTATTTAGTTTCTCTCGATCACCTTCCGGATCTTATATTTCTTTCAGAGCTTTGTATTTACGAGTCTGAGTCTGAATTTATAACAGTAATACTCGTTCCAAAGATATGGCTCTCTTGAGAGATTTCAATATCGGTATCTTATCTGAGTCTTCTAATGTCGATGTCGATTACTATATTTCAACACTCTCTTCTATTAGATTTAGTTATTTGGTAAACGAGCCAACTCGGGTCACTAATACGTCAAATTCATGCTTAGACCATATTATCTTCTTACGACTGCGCAGGAACAACAAAACCAACTTTAAATCAGCAGTACTTGACTTAAAACCAACTAATCATTCTCTTACTAATCTTCAATTTGACCTTTATATTAAGAGTCATAACTTTGAAATATTTTCTAAAGGAGTCAACGAGCCAACTCGGGTCACTAATAAGTCAAATTCATGCTTAGACCATATTTTCTTCTTACGACTGCGCAGGAACAACAAAACCAACTTTAAATCAGCAGTACTTGACTTAAAACCATCTAATCATTCTCTTACTAATCTTCAGTTTGACCTTTATATTAAGATTCAAAACTGTGAAATATTTTCTAAAGGAGAATGCCCAAAAAAAACCCAACGTCGATTATTTACATTGCAAATGTGTTTTATTTTAGTAGGTACTCAAAACAATTGTTATTAACATGACGTATGTCGACATCAACACAAAAACGGGAATGGATTAGTAAAATTTGCAAGTAATTTTTTCTTAACTGTCAAGTTTAAATTTTGACAGAACTCACAATTAAGGCTCAAACCAATTTCTTGGGCTATGGACACAAAGGGGAAATGTTATATTCTCTTTTGAACCTTCTCTTCACCAGCCAACACACACCAGCCACCACCAATCACTAGTACTCGCGTAGGTTTTTTAGATTTTCAAAAAAGTCCTTGTAGCAATACCAGTTGGACACCACTGTACCAGATAATTGCTTATATGTATCTCTATCTAGTACAAAACTGGTTTATTTATAGTTTTATGTAAAAGATAAAATTTCTGATCAGATCTCACTAACAATAAATTTAATAAGATATTTGTTTCTGTTTTGGATTTTCCGTCTCTCTGTCGGTCTATCTGTCTGTCTGTCTGTCTGTCTGCTTGACTGTCTCTGGGGGTTAACTTTTGCATTGAACACTCAATACTTTCAGATAGGTCAGTATTCTGGTTGGCCACATCAAGTTCAAGGCCAGTTTTGATTACTTACTTTTCTCCTTTTAGGTTGGAATATAACAAAACTCAAAGGTATTTAAACTAGCTCACTATTTCAATCCGATCATTGTTGAGGTTCCATACTTCTTCCGGCAGCCATCTACACTGTCTTTTTTCAAAGATCAAAACCTTAGTTTTTCGAGTATTAATCCGAAGATCCCAGATTTTGCAAAACATACTCTTGAAGTTTATTTATTTGGAGTTGTAAATGGATTTTCTGCCAGTAGAACAAGATCATCCGCGTACAATAAAACTTTAACGGTTTGCTCGGCAAAGACTGCACCACCTGGCATGATATCACATACAGCATCGATATAAAGAGCAGAAAGGATTTTACTGAGAATGCAGCCTTGAGGAACTCCTGCTTACGTTTCAAATATATCTGAACATGTTACCATCCCATACTGAAGCGCTGGTTGATGCCAGAAAATTGTAATACATAAGTAGAAACTTTCGGGAGACACCAATGGAAGACAGTTTGTAAATCGTTTGTAAATGTACCGTTTCAAAGGCGGCTTTAGTGTCAATAAGACCGGTTTCTAGTTTTTTGTTCTTCTCTAAGTATTTCCTTGCAATGCTCGAAACTGCAAAAATATGATCAGCGGTTAAGAATCCGGGGTGAAATCCAGCTTAAAAAATACTTAAGCAGTTGGCTGATTCAATCCACCTGTAGAGTCGTTCGTAGAGAATAGGGTTAAAAATCTTTCATAGGGTATTGAGGATAGATATGCCTCTATAATTTTCTCCAAGAGTTGCCTCCCTTTTCTTGAAAACAGCATACATAATGGCTTTGTTGAAGCAGAGAGGTACACACGCATCATTATAAAGTTGGTTGAACCAGCCTACCAAGTAGTTTTTGAACTGAGTTGTAGGTTTTTTATAGAACTCTGTTGGGATCCCATCGATATTTGGAAAAGCATAGTTTTTTTATTCTTTATTGAAGTACATACGTTTATATTGGGCGCAGGGACATAAGTCCCTGCGACATAAGTCCCAAATTTAATTTTTGGGACTTATGTCCCACTCAAGTGAGATATAAGTCCCAAATTCGATTTTGGGACTTATGTCCCACTTAAGTGGGACACATAAGTCCCAAAAATAATAGTTGAGACCTATGTCCCACCGAATAGATTTTTTGTGTATAAGCTTAGAGAATTTCTTCACTAAGTTTTTAAAATTATAATGTTTCACTTAGTTTTAGAACAATTTTCAAAAGTTTATCTTCGCAAAACAGCTACTAAACATCTTGCAATGGTTGCAGGGTTGAAGTAATACGTTAATTGGATTTTCGAAACAAATACCGCAGGTTATGGTTTCGTTATTTTGTTGTTGTCCAGGGTCGTTCGAATCATTTTCTTCGTTATCATTTGCTGATGAGTCAGAAACTTCAGAAAATTTAGTATTTGAGAATTTGAGAAAACCAAATAAAAAAATCGCGCGATTTTTTTATTTGGTTTTCCAGTACCATCTTTAGAGCTTCTGTTTGTACTAAAAACTGTTTCCAATTCAGAATAATGTGATATAGAATTCCGATATTCACCAATTCGCGCATTAGGATCACCGATAAGCATTACATTTCCAAAAGTGTTGCTATTTATAAAACTAAAGAGATTATAGAAATCATTCCGCCAGTAATTGCAATTTAGGTACAACGGAATTATAAAATATTTTGAATTATTGTTATTAATTTGTATAACAACTCTGATTTCTATGTGTGTTTAAACGGAACAAAATTTACAAGCAGTGCTTGTTTTAATACCGCATAAAATACCTCCGCTCCGCTAGCTCTACACATTACATTATTTCTAGTGGCTGGAATGCAATTTAATTTATACCCGTTAAAATTTTTATAGTAATTGTATATTTCTTTTATTATCTTGTTCTATAAATGTTTCTAAAAGAATAATTATATCAAAATTTAATATACATTCAAAAAAATCAGGAAGCACAAGTTTGCTTTTAAGGCCTGTTATATTATAAGAACAAATTGATATAAAAATTAATTTTAAGTTATTATTGGCGCGGACGCCAAGATAACCCTATCATTTGCTGTTTTCAACACTGTTTCTTATTTGCCACACAGGTGGCGATGCTGTCGATTGAGAGCTTGATACAATGACAGCCGCAGCTGTAGATACCTTAGATCCCCCGCCACAGTCAAAATAGTCAAATGCACCTTCACCAAACATCTGTTTTGTAAATGATGTCATTTCACTCGCCGATTTGACACCTAAACATTTTGCTTCAAGAAGTTTCGTTTTAATAGTGTAAAGTGTTTGCTTTTTTTTTTCTAAACATTAGCAATGGCTCACGACGAATACTTATTACCGATTTCTTTAATTTGCTTGTTTCAGCTATAATCTGATCTGCAAGTTCAGCAAATTGAAGCTCCAAAATGACAGTTGAGTTCGCGTGTCCACGATTTCCCGAGATTTTCCTTTTTGCGAAACATCACCTAATATAACCTACCTATAATATTTTATTTTAAATAATTTGTTTTAAAGATAAATAGAATATTCAAAGAAATGCATTTTGAAGTCATGAAAAATGCTCAGATCACTTGTTTATAAAAATACTTCCTTCAGAAAGGACAGACAATTCAAATCTATCTGAGCTTCATCAAATATCGCCCATACATATCAAATCAAATTGGAGTAGATGTATTAATAATAGGTACTATAAACGATAAGTCGCCTAGGTACAAAATGACATTTCATCCATCTTAACTTGATGTGCACATGTCGCTGAATACACCATCTAATGTATACATTTCATTGTCATCCAAGCTTACCCGATGGCTGTTGAAATTGTGATTATTTTAGAAACTTTTTAACCACCTGCCGGGCCAAAATGATTAACAAATTTATCTGCGGTCGACAGATTTTCTATTCTCCCTCACCACCAATCAAATGGACCACCCACACGTTAGATGTTTTCACAAGTCTTGAGTGAATATTTCAGTAACCTAGATGAGAAATCCCAGAGAAAAAGCAACATCCTCATTTTGCCTGGGGTGAGTTTGGCCCGTTTGCCATAAATGCCATTTTAGCCAGTGCCAATGCGCTCCTCAGCTATTGTGTGGGGATGAGCCATCAGCCCGAAATGTCGGCTGCCCGGAATGATGAGCATTGAATGGGTGAAAATTGGCATAAAAACGGTGTATAATAGACGTGTTAAATGTATACATGAATAATATAAAAGCTATTCGGAGGAGGGTTATGCTGAAATACGGAAATGCGGGAACCTGCTTTATAGCTGGTTGTTATTGTGGGCCAAAAAGAAAAGTTATGTCGATGAATTGTGTGTTATTGTGTGTAGGTGACAGGTTAATTGGTTGCAGAAAAATAAGAACTCACAAAACGCCTAGCTATATAACAAAAGAAACGTTGCCACACTGAAATTGTAAATAATTGAAAAGTATATGTGAGTAAAATTGGGTTCTTCTGGAAGGATAATGGTGGGCGTTATGAAATCAAAAGCAAGTCAATTGCCAGTTATTGTATTAAGTCTAGGAATTTATTATTAAATCAATTTAATATGTAAGGTGTTTGAGATCATTTATAAATGTAAAGAATTAAACTTTTTCGTAATGCATTTCCATTTCGTAGTAAGAAATGCTGGTGTGACAAAAAGCTGTAGAGCGTATAAAAGGGTAGAAACAAGTAAAAATCGGAAAGGATTTGGCATTAATTTTCCCCTTTATAGGAAATGGATAATTTCTTATGAAATCATGTTAAATTTAAAAAAATCATATATGTATAACTATCTTCATCATATATAATATTTATGGTTTCTTATAAAATAAGATGTTTTGGTAAAAAGCTTTTTAAAACATGGATTTCCAAGCTAAAATTCAGATCATCCCAGATAGCCATTCCAAATTTTAAAAAATTTAATTTTCGAATTTTTTTAATGCCAATCGTTTGTGACTGTTTGTGAGGTGACAGCAATAAAAAGTTTTGTGACTCGCTAGTTATTAAGTTATCAACAAATTAAAAAAAATTTACCTACCACTACCAGTTAGCCATTCTTTTTTTGAAAATTGTAGTAGTATAAACTTTTTTAATACTCAATCGATCAGAAATCGTTTGTGACTTCTGAATATATCAATAAAATCGTTTGTGACAACGTAATTTTCGAGAAAAATTAGAAAAACTGATTTAATTTCACCACATTGCAGCATGTTGCTCACCTCGAAGCATACAAACTTACCTCAGCATCATGAATCAGGTACACGGTACACATACATCAGCACTTACCTTTGCAAAGCTCCGCCCATAACAATAAACAAAATGAAAGTGTGGTGAAATTAAATCAGTTTCTCTAATTTTTCTCGAAAACTACGTTGTCACAAACGATTTAATTGATATATTCAGAAGTCACAAACGATTTCTTCAAAATTTCTTTTTAGTACCTATCTGGTAGTAGAAATGTGATTTTATTTCATAAATTAACAAAAAGATTACATAATTTTTACAAATTCAAAAGTATTCGCTTTTGGCATCTTGTTAGTCAAAAAAAAGTGTAGGTAGGTAAGTAAGTCATTGAAAACGAAATAAAGGTTACTTATTTCACGCTAAGAGTGAATTAAATCCACAGGATATTCTGGGGACTAAATTCTCACCTTTCATGGGAACTAAGTCCACTTCCACTTCTCTTAAGACGATTTGTTTCCCACTGAATGGCAATAAAGTCCGTCGGTGGACTTATTGCCCAGGTACTAATTTCCCTGCAAGATTAGGGAGTGGACATGAGCTGGATTGTATCTACACAGATTTCTCTAAAGCTTTTGACCAATGCTCACATGAAATTAATTGAAGGTTTTGTTAACTGGATAAAAAGGTATCTCCTGGCAGATCCCTACAAACTCCCACCTTACGAACCCCAAATTCAAATTCTACAGATTCAGTCTTTTTCATAAAGACGTATTAACAGTGATACTATTTTTATCCACCAACTTTTAACTGGATTCCTAGACGTGCCCGATCTACTATCCTGAATAGGTTTTTGCTTAGACAGTATTGGTTTCGTGAAGAAGAAAAATCAAACATGGCATTATACCATGATAAACAAGCCTAAAAAAGTGGTTCTCGCAATACCGTCCGACTCGGTTTTTCTGTGCGTCTGTGAGCTTTTTCACGTCAAGCTACAGCCTGAACCGCTTGACAAATTTTCTACATATACATATGCAGCAGACCAATGAGAAACTGTTGTAGAGTTTCTTTTATTTTATTTTAGCCCGGCTCAAACTGATGCCTTTCAAGGAACGGTTTTATTAATCTTGGCTCTAACGATTTTGATTAAACTCAAAATTGAGCAATCCTGGGACATTTGATCATAATTTTTTCGGGTTTTTCCAATTTGCTTAAAAACGGCTCCAACGATTTTGATTAAACTTTGTGTGGAATAGTCTCTGAGTATTCTTAAAAAAACTGCGTTTTTTTTTTGCTTAAAAATGCAAATAACCGAGATCTGGTCTTTAAGAAATAACGGCCATAAGTTGGCAACGGTAGTATCGAAATCACTCAAACTTTTGTGGGTATAGTTGCTTACAGCTTCCTATTAGATGTCATTGCAATTTTGTCAGCTATCCTTTTTACTTGCAATTATAGGTACTATAATGAAGTTATGCATTCGGCTGGACCGATTCGCTTCAAACTTGGTACAGTATTATTATGACGTTCTACAGAGGGGTTTTCGGAATTAGCATTCTAGCTCCAAAACTAACGGTACCTGCCATATGATTTTGTATGAAAAACTTATTTATCTCAAACATGGCTCCTACGATTTTGATAAAACTTTCTGAATAGTGTTTTTTGAGTAAATTGTATGTTTTGGTTGCAACAGATTTTTCAGGAAAAGTCTTATAACGGTACCTCCCATAGAACCGGTTTTTTGAAATCAGATTTTCTCGTAAACCACTTGACGGATTTCGATAAAAATTTTACTATAGGAGCCTTTTTATAAACGAAATAATATAGATTCTCAAATTTTTAAAAAAAGATTTAAATTTTCCTTAATTTTTGTTTTTTCCAAAAACGGTTTGATCTATTTTTTTTTTAATTTTATTTTTCTGATAAAAACTACGAATTGCTAGAAGCTGGCATACTCCATAAAAATTTGGAATATATTTTCGAAAAGTTTTTCAAAAAAAAACTGTTTTTTGAAAAAACTGGTGGAACGATTTTGAAGAACAAAATGTCTTAAAATTCTTAACAGTAAACGAAATCAGATGGTTTACTTCATTAAAAAAAAAAAAAACATTTTAACAAGTGATTTTTAAGTGATCAATAAAATTACATATCATTTTTTCCCTGCTTTTTTCCAAAATCTCAAACCATAAGACCACTGTCGTCCGACCCAGTCGTGCAATTTATTTAAATGGTATCTCCCATACAACGAGAAAATAGGTTTTGGCAAATACTCTTTTGTTGTTTTTTCATTAAACTTTGTGTGGAAAACTTCGAAGAAAACTTCATTTTTAGTTTTTACCTACATATGATAATAACGGAAATAGGTTTAAACGGTTTTATTAAGCATTTTAAAAATTAATGCTGTTTTAAATTAAAATAAGCCGTTTTACTCCGATCAAAGTATCCTGGCCTTTAAAAAATCTAAAACGGGAAACCAATTTATAAGGCGTTTCTCATTGTAATTTGAGTTGTGATGCGTTAATTACGTTCACTAAAAGAAGTGAAATAACTTTATTTTTAATAATCGTCGTATAAATACAAGGAATAGTTCTTTGTACTTACCGCTTCGTCAATTTGTATACATATTAGTTTTTCTGCGCCTCATCTAAATTTCAAGCTTAAAATCAAAACAATTATAAAAGCAAATAATTTACTTTCAGTTGGAATACAACACAACGCTTCCTATTCAAATCAGCTGTCAAAGAGATTAGAAAATTGGTGTGTTCGTTGATTTCACTTAATAGCTAATCACTCGCTTACACAAAGTTCACTTTGCATTTGAATTTTATAAAGTAACAAAATATTTTCTAGGTATAAGAATTAGAATTTTTGCCTTGCATCGAGCCAAAAAAAAGTTGACTGGCTTTTGTATTTTTTTCCCACTAAAGCCTTGTAGGTACTCAGATCGCTTTAAAATTTATTTTCCATACAAATGTCCTTCCAAGATAAATTTTATGTTGGGTTTTTAGCTGAGCAGTACTCAGTTCAAGCTAAATTCCAGGCTAACAGCTAAGAAAAAAAGTCTCCACAAAAGAAAGTAAAACACATTATTTCACAAGACAAATTCTGGCTGTTGTCATTTTGAGAGCGTTATTAAATAAAGTGCACGACGAGGTCGGACAAACTTGCTCTAATGTGTGACAGTGGTCTTATGGTTTGAGATTTTGGGAAAAAAGCAGGGAAAAAATGATATCAATTTCATTGATCACTTAAAAATCACTAGTTAGAACGTTTTTTGGAAAAAATTAGGTAAACCATCTAATTTCGTTTACTGTTTAAAATTTTAAGAAATTTTTTTTTCAAAATCGTTCGACCAGTATTTTCAAAAAACTGTTTTTTTTTAAGCTTTTCGAAAATATATTCCAAATTTTGTTTGAGTAGGTACCTATGCCAACTTCTAGCACTTTGTAGTTTTTATCAGAAAAATAAAATTAAAAAAAAAAAAAAATAGATTAAACCGTTTAGGAATTCATCAAGTGGCTTACGAGAAAATCGAGTTTCAAAAAACCGGTCCTATGGGAGGTACCGTTATAAGACTTTTCCTGAAAAATCTATTCCAACCAAAACACTAAGTTTGCATAGAAAACATTTTTCAGCAAAATCGTTGGAGCCGTTTTCGAGAAAAATTAAATTTTTACTAAAAATCGTATGGCAGGTACCGTTAGTTTTAAAGCTAGAATGCTAATTCCCAAAACCCCTCTGTAGGACGTCATAATAATACTATCTACCAAGTTTGAAGAAAATCGGTCCAGCCGTTAAGGCTGTAGGTGCCGATACAGACCTACGGACAGACAGACAGACAGACAGAATTGTCGGACCCACTTTTTTCTTCTCTATCATCGTAATGTTATGTTTGATTGTCCAAAAAAAAATTTTTTTTACGAATGCATAACTTGCCTTATAGTACCTATAATCGCAAGTAAAAATTGATTTTCTCAAGAACGGCTCTAACGATTTTGATAAAACTTTCAGTCTCTCTTTTGGTTGGAAAAGATTTGTCAAAGTTTGTCTTACAACGGTACCTCTAATAGAACCAGTATTTTCAAATCAAATTTTATCGTAAACTATACATCCGATTTCAATTAAATTTTGGGCACAGAAAGGCATTCATAATTTTATTAATATGGAATTTCAAAATTTTCAAAAACTTTTTTTTTGATTTTATATAATTTTTTTCAAAAAAAAAAATTTGGTTTTCGAAATATGTTGAAAACGGGTGTATGGACTTTTTTTTAAAACTATTTTTTCAAATGTAAGCTACAGATTGCAATATATTTGCATACTCAAAAAATTTCAAAATATTTTTTGGAAACGTTTTTCAAAAATAACCTTTAAAAAAAAAACTGGTCGAACGATTTTTAATATTTTTTTTTTTAAATTGAAGTATAGCTTTGAAATTTTATTGCATACTTAGTTTTTCCGAGAAAACTCTTAAGCTAATTTAAAAAATAAAAGAATTTTCGAAATTATTTAAAATGTTTACTTGCTTATAGGGCAAGTATTGGTTTCGTGCAGAAAAAAAATCGAGGTTTTAATCAAACCTGACATTACGATGATAGAGAAGCCCAAAAAAGTGGTTTTCGCCATACCGCCCGTCGGTCTGCCCGTGCGGATGTAAGGATGTGCGTCTGTGCGCTTTTTGACATAATGCTACAGCCTAAACCGCTTGACGGATTTTCTTCAAACTTGATATATAGTAGTTTGAGGAAAAACGGTTGTCGAAGTTTTTTTTATTTCGTTTTAGCCCGGCTCAAACTGGTACTTTTCAAGTAACATTTTTTTCAATTTGGATTTTCTCGAAAACGGCTCAAAATTTAGCTTACTTTAAGCATTTCTAACAAAACTGTATTTGTTGTTTTTGGATCAAATGGTCGTAAAGAAAATCAGGTTTTAACAGCTTTTTTTTCAAATAGCCATAAGTTCACAAAGGCTTAATTGAATCTACTCAAATTTCGTTTGGCATAGTTTTTTATAGTTTTCTATAGGATGGTTTAGTAAATTTTTCACTGAAGCCTTTCTAAACGGTGGCTTACATACAACGAGCCGTTAAGTTTTAGCCAACTTTTTTTGGTTTTTTCTAATTTGCTCGAAAATGGCTCTAACGATTTTGATTAAACTTTGTGTATTATATTCTTTTAGTGTTTTTAAGAGAACTGCGTTTTTGGTTTTTGCAAAAAATGCTAATAACGGAGATCTGGTTTTAAAGTCTTTTTTTCATATGGCCATAAGTTTTCAACGGTTTTATCGAATTCAAACAAACTTTGTTTGGTATAGTTCCTTACAAGTCTCTATCAGATGGCATTGGTGGCTCCCATACAAAAAGCTACTAGGTTTTGACCAAATTATGTAGTTTCTTCTTATTTACTCAAAAAAGATTCTGCCGATTTTTATCAAACTTTGTATGTAATATACACAGAATGTTTTGAAGAAAACTACATTTAAGTTTCTGGCCACAAATGATAATAACGGAAATTTGTTTTAACAATTTTATTAATTTGGCCATAAGCGGACATTTATATCATTTATAGCACACAAAAGATGACATCTAAATTTGATATACTAAAGGTTTCTTAACGTTAACTTCTGTATATCGGGTTTTCCAGTTTTAGCCAAACTTATTTAGTTTTTCCCAATAAAGCTGATTTTCAAACTGATGAACAACAAATACAGTAAGTTTGCACATTGTACCTGCTTTTTCGGAAGGCGCTATCTGGTTTAGTTGTAAAGTGATGTCCCATACCGTAAATTTCTCAAACCGAGTTAACTCGAGTTGGAATTCAAGCAAACCGAGTTGCAACTCGAGTTGGCCAACTCGGTTTGAAACAAAATCGGTGAATACATGTCATTCATTGTTTTTGAGTATTCGATTCGGTTTGGTAGTAAAAAAATCGGATTTTTTCTGATTTTATACAGGTTTTTTAATCCATCGACATCCTAGCCATCCTTCAATAGAATTTGACACTTCATAGCTTGACAGATGGAGGACGAACTATATTTTAGACAGAGTAGTGTATTTCGTTCCAAATGTCACCCATTTGCTCTAAAATTGCCTTTTTTCATGCAATACCTACAAATTGAACTGTTTTTCGGTTCTGGTTGATGTACAATCTAATAGCGAGTTTCATTCAAATTTGGAAGAATTGTTCTCAAAATCGAGAATTGCCCTTTTGAATGAAACTTGTTTTGGGTATCCATGTCAATTTGAATTTGACTTTTTGTCATTTGATTTTTGTCTTTTGTCATTGGAAGCAATCATTGGTTAATTGATAGTTAATTGGATAATTAAAGTACATTTATTGAGTCCTACGTTCATTATTTGTTTATGTTTGTTTTATTTATCACAGACTGGTACAGTTTCACAACAAACGACAAACAATAAAGAATTATTTCTCATATGACGTTTTTGTTTGTTGTTTTGTTTTGTTGTTAAAAATAATTATTTTGATAATTAAATGCTGAATTGTAAAATAATACTTTCATGACTTTTATTTCTCTAATTTTATGATTCCCAGAAATATTTATTTTTTTTCGGCAATTTCTTAAAATTAATCGGCATTTCACTGAAAGTCACCCCCATGCTTTGGACCCTCGCTACGCTCCTGAATGTTGAATAGGATTAATCCAACGCTTTGTAACTTAATTGTAGGCTAATTCGAAGCTGGATATTTTAAAGGGAAAGTTAATTCCATAATTCATTGAGCGACCTAAAAGTCTAGTCACGTATAAAAACAAAGCAAAAGTTGTTTGTTATTTTTAATTCTCTAAAAAAGTATGTACAAGATGTTTTAGCAGTCGGTTTTCTGTTTTTGACTGAAACTTAATAATAGCAATGACGTTTGACGACAAAAATTATTTAAAAATGTCAATTGAAAATTTAGAATGAAACAACAACAACTTGTGTGTGCTACCACCAAGTTCAAAGGCTGGAGTTATAGCTATTTCACGGGGACCAACATCATCAGACTCCTTTAGTGGTGCTTAATCGCTTTTATGTTCAATTTAATTTTTGAAGAACTTTTGCCCGAGCTGGGCTTGAACAAGCGACCTAGCGTGTGAGGAGCTAGTGCACTACGCACTACGCCACCGCACCCACATGAAAGTTGTAAGCCAATTACAGGTTTTTGCGTTCTATCGAACTATACTGAACCGATTAGCATTTTTCTAAGCACACACAAGTAATTGTTGTTGTTTTATTCAGGTTCTTTCTATTATCTGCTCTCTTTTTCATAAGCCAACGATTTCGATTGGATTCGTATGAGGAGGGAGATGAGGTGAAAGAGTTGACACTGGTCAAGATTTAATTTTTACAATTTTAAGGAGGTTTTTTGTATGAAATTTTATACTCGCAGTTAAGGCAGCTGCTTGCCGAATTTACAATTGAAAATTTAGAATGAAACAACAACAACTTATGTGTGCTACCACCAAGTTCAAAGGCTGGAGTTATAGCTATTTCACGGGGACCAACCCGATCATCAGACTCCTTTAGTGGTGCTTAATCGCTTTTATGTGGGTGCGGTGGCGTAGTGCGTAGTGCACTAGCTCCTCACACGCTAGGTCGCTTGTTCAAGCCCAGCTCGGGCAAAAGTTCTTCAAAAATTAAATTGAACATAAAAGCGATTAAGCACCACTAAAGGAGTCTGATGATCGGGTTGGTCCCCGTGAAATAGCTATAACTCCAGCCTTTGAACTTGGTGGTAGCACACACAAGTTGTTGTTGTTTCATTCTAAATTTTCAATTGTAAATTCGGCAAGCAGCTGCCTTAACTGCGAGTATAAAATTTCATACAAAAGACTTCCTTAAAATTTAAAAATGTCAATTTTGAAGATTTAGGACTTGTGTGAATAAGTATTCGCCCAAGGATTGACATAGGATAAGAAAATCCCGAAAAATGTCGTTATGCATTTTTAATGCATTATGTCAAATTAATAACAAATTTTATGGTAGGATCTTCTGAGGATGTCTACAAAAATTCGGTAAAGTAATTTGACAGAAATGCATTTTTAGTGCATTTTGTCACGAATCTCAAAAGTTGTCAGCCAGTGTAATGTAAAGTTTTAGCCTATACAACATAAATTTGGTATGGTATTTAGCATGCACATTACTTGTTTTGGCAAGGTGGGTGACTAGGGAACAATTCAAGTGTTGCTGACCACGAAATAATTTTTTTTTTCATTAAATAGGTTTTTTTATTTATATAGCACACGCGCTTAAGGTGGCGTAGTGGTTAGTGTGTCCGACTGCTACGCCGAAGGTTCTGGGTTCGATTCCTGACGACTTCACCTAAGTTCTTTTCCGGGGTACTGCCTCTTGCGAGGAAGTGACAAATCCTCCAAGAGTAATTAATGTCATGGAAAGTGCTTCTCTGTTAGTCGTTTGGATTTGGCGGTAAATTGTAGGTCCCTTCCATACCTGCACACATACCTTGAGTGTTTGAAGATCGAAATGGATGGGGAAAACTGTACCAGGGAATTTGTTCCACATCCGTGTTGTACGACTGAAGAAGGAATTCCTATATTTCACTGTACGTCCGAAATTGGACTCAAGTGGAAACAGAGGAGCATTACTAGCAAGACGATTGTTACGAGGGAATTGTTTAAAGTGTAGAACGCAGCTGGCTACCTCAAAAGCATTTTTTATAGAAGAAGCGGTAATATAAGGAAAGACTTGAAACATTTCGAAGATGTTAAAGTGATGTAAAAGTTTCCATAATGCTTCTCTATTCTATTAATTTTAATCGAGCAGGTTTAAAAAAGTTTGAGCAGTATCTGCCCAGAGATGGAAGTTATGTATCCAGATCAGAAGGGGTGAACAAATTCTTGCACCTATGTAAAGGAAGCCAAAACAGTTTGCAGCACTCTTGACAATCTTAAGTATGTATAGTCCATTCCAAGAAAGGTTGTCACTGATACACATACCGAGAACTGATAGTTTTTTTGGCTTCTTCGATGCAAGAATCATTCACGTATAATGGCAAAGGGGGTAATGTTTTGCTTTTTTGACAAATGACAGCATTGAGTTTTTGACGCATTGAACTCCACACGACGTAAGGTGGTGTTAAATTAACGATACTTTTCTGTTCGACAGGGTAATCATTTTCGGTATTACATCAATTGCGTCATTAAATGTAATTTTTGACAATTCAACTGATTTTAATTTTCTAGAAGTGCTAGATTTCCCTAGCCCGCTATTGTACACCAGTGTGTAGCTGAGACGTTTATAAACAGTAACACACACAATTCAGTATCTTCGAAGATATGTATTAAAAAAAGGCGGTACGGAGTTCGCCGGGTCAGCTAGTTTTACATAAAACTGCTTCAGAAACAAAAGAGCTTCTAAAAAATAAAACATCCTGCTTCACTAAACAATCGATGGCTCAAAGAGAAGTGGCATTTAAGCTTGCATTTTTCGCTTATAAAATAATCAAGTATAGAAAAGAACAAGGAAGAAGGAAAACTCAGATCACCCATTATCCTATACGTTTTTTAAATCATTTTCAATTATTTGGGAGCTGTTCGGGATCGATAACACCCCACCTTCATACAAATGAATTTGAATAAGCAATTATTTGAGGTATGAACGGCAATCATTGCAAACCGAATATGTATAAATGTAGATAGGTATGTATAATAATAGCTATACCTAATACAAAAATGGCGACGGAGACGCTGCACATGCACACGTTCCATTGTTTTAACTTGCTTTGAATAACAAAAGTTCTCTTTTTCATTTGGGGTTGAACTGCGTGTGTGTGCCAATAAAGATGGTTGCCGTAATTGGCAATTGTGTGTAAAGTGCGTTTAGCAACTAGATGATGGCTTTTGTTCTATTAATTGGATAATAAAGTTTAAATTGAAGAATTGAGGAAAGGAAAAAAAGAAAAATTAATAATCAAAATCATGAGATTTCTGGCCTTGATGTCCCAAGTGTAGTAATTATGAAAAAATTATATATTTAGGGTAAGTTTGGAAAATACGGCCTAATGCGTTTATTTCAAACATGTTTGAAACATTACTGAATGCGTGTAATTTCGTCAGCGTTAAAACGCATTGTAACAAACACAGTACCCACTTCAGTAGTCTACTCAACTCTCCACTAACGTCCCCACTTTTTCAATAATTGCCAGTTTAGATGCACCTTTCACGCTGCACAAAATTGAGGATGCTATCACTAACTCCAAACCAGACAAGGCCCCGGTAAACGATCGAATTCCATTTGAACTCTATAGGAATTCTAAAAATGAATTTAAAAACTCACTTTTGTGTGAATTTAATAGAATCTTCAAAACTTCTGAAGTTTTAGAAAGTTTCAAAAAATCAATTAATTTCCCACTGCATAAAAAAGGAGACTTCAAAAACCCATCAAACTACAGAGGAATATCCTTCTTAAACACTTCAGCCGAGTTGTTTGGAACTTTTTAATATATAAAAGGTTATCTCAGTGGGTTCATGAAAAAATATACCTACATACTGAATTCCAAGCGGGATTCAAAAAAGGTTAATCATCAATCGATTCAAATATACGGAAAAATTATACGCTTGATATCCGTGCTGCATTTGATACGATATCACGAGAAGCACTTCTACAATTTTTATAAAATTGGATTATCTAGCAAAGTAATTGGCATCCTGAGGAGCTTTGTATGAGAATAATTGTGCATTTGTGTGGGACGGCGACTAAATATCCAAAGAATTTTAAACATCCATGGGTTAAGCAGGGATGTATACTTAGTGCACTATTATTCAAACTTTTTATCAATGATAAACTGATGCGGTAAAAGGGGGAATCACACATTTCAGCATTAATGTATGCTGACGACATTGTTCTTCTTTGTGAAACGGGGGAAGTTATGCAAATAATGATGAACAGGCTTGAGTACTGCAGATGCTGGAATTTATACGTTAACCTTGAGAAATCGAAAATCATGGTGGTGGACGGTACTCTCGTTTTGAAAAATGGAAATTTAGTGAAGATGATGCGAAAATTGTTCGCAAAAACAAATACCTTGGTATCGTAATATCCGCCAACTAAAGTTGAGCACACACTTAGATGAAAAGTTGTCAGGCTCTAAAAGAGCTATTTCTTCGGTCGGGAAATATCGTTTCAACAATTAATACCTATACATGTGTCTCATAGCTCGAAACATAAACTGTTTCATACAATTGCTGCTTTTATTATGCTTTATGGGGCGCAAGACAGGGGTTGAAAAATTCCTCCGTAACTTATTGAAGAGAATATTTCAGCTAATTACCAAATTACATGCTTCATACCTAAACCGGCACACCACCCTTATTTGTATATACTTTAGAAATGCATTTCAACTATGTAATAAAAGTTTTGCGAATAGAAGACGTAAGACTACCGAAAGTAATATTGAAACGAATAATAACAACCAGAGGAAGTATGGTGCAAGGGGAACGAGCAACTTATTTCACTCAAAACTAAATTTA